>JAQQTP010000086.1:15547500-16060000 GCA_029884605.1 Ormosia emarginata
ATCGAAATAAAGGAGAAAGGAATAAGACAACAGGCAGAAAAATAAACCAACCACGTAGGTGTTGTAGAAGAGAATTCTGGAGAATAAAGACTTGATCTTTTTGGAGATTTTCTCATAGATCGGCAGCAAAGTAGCCAACCTCACCCATTGTATCACTCCCCAACATAAGATAAGCTTAAATCTGGTTCTATAAATACCTCTTTCCCCTCCCTAACTCATCAAAAAAACTCACCCAACCAAGCCACAAAACCACCCCCTATTTTCTGCTAAACTATCTTTACCATCTTTAACCTCTTTTTCATCTCCCTTAACTCCGTAACAAAGGTAGGAAATAGTGAAAACACCACTCCTTTTATTCTTTATTTCTTCCAACCATGCCTCTCAGTCCATTACTTTGCATCCATACTTATTTTCTCTGTTTTGGTTATATAAAACAGTGGCATTACTGGTGTCTGTATTGAGTTGTTCAACCATTTTATTCGAATAAGCTTGGTTTTATTTGAGTAAACCTCATCAGAATACTTTGAATATTGAAAGGTTTGTTCGAATAAATTATGTGTGAATCGAATAAACCCCAACAGAACAAAACAAAGGGAAGGTTTTATAGAAATCTATTCGAATAAGACAATTGTCTATTCGAATCGACCAATTTCAAAATGAAAGAAATGAGATGTTATTCGAATAAATGAATGAGTTGTTCGAATAACAGACACTAGAATGCTAAAATTGAGATTTTAAACGTGAATGATTCTTTTACCATTTTAAACTTTTTTTCACCAATTTTACATATATGATATTTTTTTTTATCAATTTAGTTACTATTCTTTTTAATCGTTGAATTAATTATTCCTATCTCTGATTATCTTGAGAAAATTTAAAGTGAATTATTTTTCTATGAATAAAGTTTTTGGAATGTCATCCCATGGATATAAATGAATCAATGTGCAAAGAGAATTATGGTGGCTGTGATGAGAGAATTGAGGGACATCTCAATTAGAGATTATTATTGTGACCATGATGAGAGGATTAATAGATGCCTTGGTAAAAAATTATTGTGACCATGATAAGATGATTAAGGGATGCCTTAATCATTAATAATGATTTTGGTCATGATGAGATGATTAAGGGATGCCTTAATCAAAATTATTATAATCATGATAAGAGCATTGTGGGATGCCCTAATAAAGAGAAAGATACACATTTGGTGAAGAGTAATGAAATGGGATGATGATGTTAATGATGAAGACGATTACAATAATGATAAGAAGAAAAATATGGAATACTCATTTTTCATTGAATTACTTATTTTTTGAATTACTCATCTTTATCTTGAACTATTTACTCATTCTTATTATGTAATTTACTTCTCTTCTATTTTATTTCTTAATTATTGATTTGTTTATTTAATATAATATTTTGTTGGACTCTCAGATATAGTATTAGAAATAGAGAATTGTAAAGAATGAAAAATATATATTAGTTTTTACTCTTTCCTATTGAGATTGTATTTCAATCCTTCGTCGTGTAACATTTCAGATAATGCCAACAGTTAGAGTACTATTATATTTTTGTATCGAGCAAGTTTATAGGTCAAAGCTAGGAGACTATGTATTTTCAGTTACTTTTGGAGATCTGTATATGACAATTTTACTTTTTGATGAGTAGTTATAAAAAATAATAATAATACTTGTAAATATGTTTATAGAGGCATAGTGACACCTTGAGAAGGCTTTTATAAGCTTCACTTTTTGGGAAATATGTGCCTAATTTAGTAATGTTTGTAAGTATAAACTAACTTTGAAGGATGTATCCTTAAGAAAACTCTGTAAAGTATTGTACATAGCATCTAATGATAATATTTGAAGTACTTTTGTGATATCTAACTCTAAATTGCATTCAATTTATATAATAAAAATAATTAAAATTGAAAATAAGAAGTAAGATGTTATAGATAGACCATAATATTTACGTGTCTTTATTTGCTTCATAGTATTAGACATCAGGACTTTAGAAATGTTCCCTTAATTAGTTGGGTTGTCATAGTGGACATTTATTGTTTTTCGAGTTTTCTTATCTTTAGCAAATTGAGCAATACTTAATAAATTCTTGGTAATATGAGGAACATGCAACAAATTATTTAGAATGAAAGGATGATTAACAGAACTAGAGTTAAAACTAGAGTGTCCAACATGTGAAATAGATAAATATGTACCATCTCCCACGAAGAATCTTTCTACACCATCATAATCTACTTTGTGGTGTAGGTTAGATGAACCTGGAGTTAAGTGATGTGTGGCACCAGAGTCAGGTTACCATACTGGATCACACAAAGTTGAGGGAGTAGCCAACATAGTTGTAGCCATAGAAGAGTTACTACCACTAGAAAAATTAGAATCAGAACCTTGGACTACTATGGCACTCATAGGGGCAGTGGCATTCCCTGATGGTCTGAAATTCTGAAAAGATTGGGAACTTGTAAATGACTGATCAAACTGAAACCAACAATCAGTAGCAGCATGACCATTCTTTTTATAGAGTTGACATTGAGGCCTCTCACCAAAAGAAAATTTACCTCCTCCTCTACCAAATCTTCCTCTAAAATTTTGTTGATCTCTACCATGCATAAAACCCATTCCTTGATTCATAGGAAAACCACAACCTTGACCAAAATTAAAATTTGTCAGTGGATTGAAACCTCCTCTATAACTAGAAGAGTTTCCATTATAACCACTACTGTTATTGTAACCTTTTCTGACGTGAGACTGAGCAATATATTACCCTGAATTACTCCAAGTTCAGTCTTCCTAAAACTTTCAATTCTCTCTTCTTGAGCCATAAGAAGAGTTTCAAGCTCTCCAACACTGCAAGGCTCACTCCTAGAGGTGATTGCAGACACAAACCCCTCATACTCTTTAGTTAAACCATCAAGAGTTGCTTCAATATATTTAGATTCATCAACTAGTGATTGATCTCAAAGTATCAACTAATTTCTTGATTGTAAGCATGTAAAAAGCTACAGAAGAAACTTTTCTTGTGTTTCTCAATTGATTCTTTAATTATCTAACTTTTGCTCTAATATGATAAACAAAAAAACGTTTCTAATTTCTTCCAAATTTGAAAAGAAAATTCACAACCTACCATTCTTGTTAGGAAAGAGCTACTCGTTGAGGACAATAACATGACATTAGCAACTGATCTTGTTGCTCCCAGTTAAGGTAAGCCTCACTGATCTTGTTTCTTACAGCATCATTTTGTGAATCATACTTTGTTGGAATCAAATCTCCACTGTTGTACTGAGAAAGTTTGTGGCATTTGATCGTAGCTAGTGCCTGTTGTTTCCACGCCAAAAAATTGTCTTCATCAAGCTTGAATGACACGGGATTAGAGAATGTTTATAGCACAAATTGATTGACAGTGTTTGTTGTTGCCATAGAATAACCTTGAACGAAAGTCATGGATTACCATTGTGCTCTGATACCATGAAAGGTATCAGGGCGATGTTGATGTGATAAAAGAGAAAGAAGAAGAACTGAAACTGAAAACCAAAAACGAAGATGTATTGAAGTGAATTCATCACACACTAATTCTATTATACTATATCAGTTATATATAGGAGCTGTTACAACAAATAACAACCACTAACAAACTAACTACCTAGTTGAGCTAGCATACTAACTCTCATTAACTAACTCAATCTTATCTCATCTCATCCTTTCTCTCTTACAGTCGAAAAAGACATATTATTCACGTATATTACATATTCCATTGGTTCCTATATCTACTGAAAGTGTTTTTGGTTAATTGGTCCTTGACACACCTATTTTGGTAAAATTTTTAATTGAAGTGTGTGAAGGAAAGACATGGAGAAACTGTTTTTTGATACTGCATTTCTTATGTTACAGGCTCTTGGGCTATTATGTGAGACTGCAAGAAATCATAAAAATGTCATTTTAAAGCTTAAAGATGGTAAAGGTTCAAGGTCAAATCCAAGTTTTCCTTGGCTTCATATGAATGAAAGTTCTCAAGAATCACTTAATAAAATGTGTTTAGAAATTGTTCGAGTACTTGATGATTCATCAAATGCCTCCTTGAAAGTGGGAGTATTTTCAACATTAGAAGTTTTGGCCGATAAGTTCCCTTCGAATAATTCCATCTTCACTGTATGCCTTGGACCTGTTACAAGATGTATCACATCTCACAACCTGGCTGTCACTTCTAGCAGCCTTCAAACAACTGTTGCCTTGATCAATGTTCTAGGTCCTAAAGCATTGGCAAAACTTCCTCAGATTATGGACAATGTGATGAAGTCATCTCGTCAAGTATTTTATAATTTTGATATGAAACCCAAAACTAACGATGTTTTATCAGCCTCAAATGAATCCCATTTGTTTTCTGTTCTCGTCACTTTGGAGGCCGTTGTGGCCAAGCTTGGTGGATTTCTAAATCCATATCTCACAAATATCATGGAGCTTCTGGTGCTTCATCCTGAATATTATGTCTCATGCATGGATGCAAAGGTGGAATCTAGAGCTCATGGATTACGAAAGCTTCTTGCTGAGAAAATTCCTGTAAGGCTTGTTGTATAACATAGCATTGTGTTACTGTGAAAAGAAATCAATACTCCTGTGTTTTCTTTACCAAACACTTTTATTTTGTTACAGGTTTGACTTGCCCTACCACCATTGTTAAAATTATACCCTGCTGCCATTGAGGCAGGGGATAAATGCTTAACAATTGTGTTTGATATGTTGGTAACCTTGGTTGGTAAAATGGACAGATCATCTATTGTGGCATTCCATGGAAAGATTTTTGACCTTTGCTTGGTTGTTCTTGATCTTCGCCGTCAAAGTCCTCTTTCGGTTCAAAACATCGATGTAGTGGAAAAAGGTGTGATGAATGCAATGATTGCTCTAACCCTAAAACTTACCGAGAACATGTTCAAGCCTCTTTTCATTAAGAGTATTGAGTAGGCAGAATCCGAAGTGGATGAAACTGCATCTGTAGGAAGCAGTGATAGGTCCATATCTTTCTATGGCATGGTAAATAAACTCTCTGAGAACCATCTGTAAGTCAATTTCTATATGTACCATATTTAATTACCTAGTTATTATTCTTTTTAGATAATCTTTCAAATAAGCATGCTTTATGACTTTTCAGAATTCAAAAGACACTTGTTCAGGTATCTCTAGAATTTATGTTGTGTTTCGTTCTTGTAACAAGAGTTTAGCTTTATATATGTTTTATAAACAATTTGAAAGTTATTGTAACTAGAACTGCAGTAATTATATGTCAAGTACTTGTGATAGTTGATATAGTAGATAGATAACTTTATACAAATTTGTAAAAATTAGTTTTCAATGAGATTTTCTTAATTATTTATTATGTATACATACACCAATAAATGTAGCGATATAATCAGTTATTTTGATGCTACTTTGTTTTGTTTTCCCAAAATAATGATTGAATGCCAACCATTTACGATGCTGCTATATTCTTATTTATAGGTCATTATTTGTTCCATACTTCAAACACTTGCTTGGTAGCTATGTTCATCCAGTCGTTTTAACATAGACCTTGTAGTTAAAGGTCCATGAATGGACTTTTTGATTTTATCTATTATACTAAGTTTTAAATTTTGCAATAAAAATTTAATTTTTATTATTTTTACGCCCTCTAATTATTAGTATTTTTACATTAATCCTGTTTTTATGGTAGAAAATTGCCAACCACCACCACCACCATACCTCGGAGGCTGGTTCGAGCGATGGCAGGCGACGCAGAGGCTGGTTCACTGTGAAGGACAGTGGAGCTCCAGCGGTTTGGGTTGTTCGAGTATAGATTTATGCAATGGAAGTATAGATCTGCAGCGTGAGAGGTTTTTTGACTTTCAACAAAACACAAGAGCAAAGGGGTATAAGGGTGACGGCAGCTGGTCCATGGAGGTGACGCGATGCCATGGCAGTGGATTGGGGTGCGATGGCGACCTGAGACTCGATGGACGATGATAACAGGGGACAACGAAGGGCGCGGATCTGGGAGGACGGTGGCTGAGGGGCGTGGATCTGCAGGGACTCTGTTCAGTGATGGCTGAGGTAGATCTGGTTTAGTTGAGGACGGTGGTGTGACGACGACTTGAGACTCGATGGACGACGACAACAGGGGACAACCAAGGGAGCGGATCTGGGAGGATGGTGGCTGAGAGGTGCGGATTTGGGGCACGAATTTGCAGGGGCTCTATTCGGTGATGGCTGAGGCGGATATGGTTCAGTTGAGGACGGTGGTTACGGCTAGAGGATATGGTGGTTCATGGGTTCTGGGTGATGGATCGATGGAGACTCAGATAGTTCCTGGGTCAGTGGTGACTTGTTTGGGTTTGGTGGTTGACTTGGTAGAGGCGTTGTTTTGGTGGCGTGTGGGGTTCAGCATGGAGGGTGGAGCCATTACTTCTGTTGGCAAGGTCGTTTCTCAACCCCTTCAGCCGGAGGAGACCACCTAACCGGTGGTGAGGATGATGATCGGAGAATGAAGAAGAAGAGGGAGGAGGAGCAGGAAAAGATGATTTTGAGGGGTGTACAAATAATATAATATCATTTAGGGATCATTTTGCATTTTTTTTACCTGATTAACAAGTTTCAAGTAATGATTTATAACCGTTGATTTATTTTTTAACATATCCAACGGTCTATTCAACAAGGCCTATGAATAGACCTTTGACTACAAGGTCCATATTAAACTCACCCGTGTGCATCATCTTAGTGATGGTGGAGATGTGAAAGTGTTTGGACTGAGTAGGAAGAAAAAGAAGGCCAAGATTCAGGACGGTGGCAATGTAAAAGAACGGGGTAGTTTGTCTATCAAGGGCTGGCATCTCAGGACACTAGTCTTATCATCCTTACACAAGTGTTTCCTCTATGACACCGGGACCTTGAAGTTTCTTGACTCCTCAAATTTCCAGGCTAGTGAATTCTTTACATTAGACCATTATTTATTTTCATGATCTTGAGTAGTTATGAAAAAAAATTGAGGATGATTTTTTTCATCTTATTGAGTGATTGGGAATTTTTCCATTTCATTTAAAATGGATTTTTTTGATTGATTGGGGATTTTTCTACTCCAGTTAAAATTACTTTGTATATTATCTTCATTCCCTTTCTTGCCTTTTCGTTGAGCAGTAAAATATTCATTTTAAAGTTTCAGCCTCCTTTAGTAATGTTCTTGCTTGTTATATCCTTTCTCTGACTTTAATATTATGCTTGTTGCAGATGTTGTTGAAACCTATTGTTTTGCAACTTGTCATAGATCCACCAGCTTTGCTAGATGACAGCATGAATATACCAAGCATGAAGGAAGTTGATTACCTACTGGTTGTGTGCATCAGTCAAATGGCTGTGACTGTTGGATCTGACCTTTTGTGGAAACCCTTAAACCATAAGGTGAATATGATTTCTAGACTTTCTGCTACTTTTCATTTGTGTTGTGTGAGTAATTCGACACTGAGATGCCAGAAACATGCTCAGCTTCAGTATCTTGTTTTTCATTTGAGTTGGAAAAATGCATGTGATTAGGAGTCTTTAGAAACCACTATCTTGTTGCAAGGTTATATACTGTAGCTTTTATGCTATGTCGATCAGACTTGATAAATAAGGTTCAAGAGTGAGGAAAATATACTTTACTTGCTTATGTTTCCCAATGCCAAGTGATCTCCTTTGCATGTGACAATTTTCAATATATTTTTCTATGCAAGACATGATGTAGCTTTTTCTTATCTTCAAATCCTTTGCGTCTTCCATCTTTTTCCACAAAAACTTCTAGGACCATGAAAGTAATAACCATGTCAATCTAAGCTCTGTATACCTATGCTTCTTTTGATCCACAAGTCAATAATTTTTAGACATCTATACTAATTGATTTGGGTGTTCTCTCGCATCCTCGTTATATTTATTTATTCTATATACATACCTCATTTGTGATGTGTTTTATGTTCTAGTTTTGGGTATTCTGAAATCTATACCGAAATGCTATATGCTTGTACCCCGCACATACTAGTATTTAATCTCATTTCTATCACTGATAGCCTTTGTATCTTTAATTCTTAAGCAGCTACATATCTTTGAGCCTCCTTTATTTTGGTTCTTTTGTAGGTGTTGATGCAGACACGGAGTGAAAAGGTACGAGCTAGAATATTAGGCCTCAGGGTTGTGAAATATCTTCTGGAGAACTTGAAAGAAGAATATCTAGTATTCCTGGCTGAAACAATCCACTTCCTTGGTGAACTGCTTGAGGAGGTGGAGCTTTCAGTTAAATCTCTTGCTCAGGAAATTCTGCAGGAAATGGAGTCTCTGAGTGGGGAAAGCCTTCAACAATATCTATTGTTGATTATAATCATAATTAGTGGACAGTGTATACAGTAGAGTTTTATTCATTGTATCTATGTATTCATTGTACTTACACTTCTAGGACTTAGCATAAATAATTAGTGTTCTAGCTTGTAGTCAAGTGTATATATTTTGTAGTCTCATATTGCAATAATACACAGAGAAATATTCAGATTTACTTTAACTTAGTACCAGGGAGTACTGGTTTGTTCCTGTTAATGTGTTCTTGGGTTTCAACTGCTGTCAACGTTGACCCACTATCGTGTGCCTAAAGTGACAGCAGGGTTCACCTCAAATGCCGACGTCTGGCCATCCGCCCAAGCTCTGTCACCAGTATCATCGCCACGTTCTCTCACGCACCATCTTCAATAATTTCACTCGTCGGCGCGTGTGATCCACGCGCCACCCTCCCGGCCACCATTGACATCGTTGCTTCCTCCATTGTGTTCACCGTCTCCTCTCGGTTTTGTTTTACCCCTGTTTGGTTTTTGGGTCTGTCGTTGAATCCCTTGTTCACCGTTGTTTGGTTTATGTTTCTACCCGTTTGGCTTGGTCTCTGGTTTCTGGGTACTTTTCTACATTCTGAACTTCTTCCATGGCTGAATTTAAAAAAAAAGGTCTAATTTCTTTCGCATTTTTTGGGTCCCCCATCATTACTACTGAGAAGTCGAATGGTAAGAATTATTTGAATTGGTGCAATGCTGTAGAGATATGGTTTCTAGGTCAAGGGTTGTCTGACCATCTTACTAAAAAGGCTATTAACATTGTTGAATCTAAGAAGGATGAGTGGCAACAAGCAGATTATCAGCTTGTATAATTGTTATGGCAGTTTATTGAACCTAGATTAATAGTGCATTTCCGTCCTTACAAGATATGTTGTGAAATTTGAAAGAAGGCTCAAACTGTTTATGCTAATGATAAACAGTGACTATATGAGACGATTCATAGTTTGGCGACAATGCAAATGACTGATCTTGACGTGTCCTCCTATCTGAATAAAGCACAATCCATTTGTAAAGAGTTTAAATTGATGTTGGTTAATGATGATAAACAAAAGATGTCGGATAAGCTTAATAACATGCTCATGGTATTTGTTCTTCATGGCCTCCACAAAGACTTTGAACTTGTCCGAAATCAGACTCTAACAAATCCTAATATTCCTATAGTGGAGGAACTAATTGATTGTTTGCTTCGAGTTCCTTCTCTGACAGCTTCCCTTGATGATTCTCAAACATCTATAATGTAATATGGGCAAGAGCTAGAAATGTGTGATCAAATATATGGAATATGATCTGTATGCCAATGTATATTATGGTTTTATAAGGAAAAGTAGTATTTATTCATTTATTCTGATAAAGGTGAAAGTTTAGTTATTTTCTTGTGTAATTTTTAAGTTGTAATTCTTCTTTAAGCGCAAGCAAGGGGGTTGGCTTATCTGGCCAACTTTTCGTTCATGACAATAGTATAATTTGAGTTAGAATTTTGAATTTCCTTGTTGGCATGCGATCTATAATCTTTTTGTAAATTTTTGCTAAGGTTAATGGTTTGTTTTAACTTTGAAATGGAGAGAACTTCTCATCTTAAACTTTTTATTCATCAAAAAAATCATTAAAGCACAAATAATGATACTCTGAAAATTGTGAAGACACTTTCAATAAAATTATTTTTTATAAGTTGAGGAGTCTTTTTATTCTCCATGATGTTCATGTTTGATGTTAGTTTCTGTTGGGCTTCGGCCCCTTTCTATACCAAAAAAAGTTATTTTATATACACAGTGCTTATTAAATTATATATAAATGGTTGTATGACTTAAATTGACTTTTGTCACCACAATAACATTTAAACTGCTAAATAAAGTGCCAAAAAATGCTGAATAAAGTAAATAAAAGTAGCATAGTTCATGAGCCGTGTCAGACAGTATCAGATCATGGAAGGAAAATAGTTATGAAATTGTCATTTGGATAAATAATTTTAGATAGTATAATGTTGAGATGACGAGTTAAAGCAAGATATAAAGATATAAGGATATAAATTTTGATGTCACAAATTCAATGAATTATATTTGTTTTTCATTAATATTTTTTTTATGTTAATAAGTGGTAAATATAAATGATATTTTAATGTTGTCGTCATTATTAAAATCATAAGGCAGAGAGAAGTTTGTAATATGTCTCACTCTCTACTCGCTGACTCCTATTTCAGGGTTAGAATTTCTGCAATTCTTGAATCTCATTTTACCGTTACTCTGTACTATTCTTTGGCTTCCTTGTTTTGTCATCATAATGCAGCAACCAACGCGGGTTCAGTTGCTAGTCACAAGTGAGTCCATGGTTATGGATCAATTCATGGATACTGATTGTTAGTTGAGTTTCGTTATTTAAATATTTAGAATATGACATATAAATAAAATTTCATTCACATTGAAATATGGTATAGAACAAGAAATTATTTATATGATATACAAGAACAGTAAGTCATATTAACATTTTTGTTGTCAATTTTGGGTCATAGGTGGTTTCTGGATTTCTGCAAAGGTGATTTGTAATAAGAAAAGAGGCATGTCAGCAGCAGCACTGCCATTTGCTACGAACGAATCAATCAAATTGTGAATTCAATGTAATATATAAAAAGAAAAATAGATTTGTGAAATTCTAACAAGTTACTTTTAGATTGTGTCATTAATATCTTATTACAAATTTGAATTTTATTGTTATTATCTTATAAAAAAATATAATAATATATAAAAAATTAATCGAATTTGTAAAATTTTATGGTTAGGTTGTACTACCACTAATGACTTATTATAAATTTGAATTTGAATTTAACTATTTTTATCTTATTAAAAAAATATAAGTTATTTAAAGATTCCTTTTTTATTATTTTCAAGTGTTTTCTTCAAATTATATGATTGTTAACGAACACCTTTTTAAGAGCAAATAACCTAATTGTATGCATAGTTGTTAATTAACAACTATTTTCTTTTAAAGAAAATACATGGTTAGAAAGCTCATTAGCTTGAATACTTTCTATTTTTTATATTTATTTTAACATCAATCATATTTTTAATCTATTTGGTGATTATTTTCAAGTTAATTAATATAATATATAATTTAAACCTCTCTCTCTCTCTCTCTCTCTCTCTCTCTCTCTCTCTCTCTCTCTCTCTCTCTATATATATATATATATATATATATATATGAAAATTTTTTGAAATATTTTTTATAAAATAAAATCATTTTTATTATAATGTCAAGCCATGTAATTATATACACAAATGAAATTAAGGGAACTGACGGTGAATGTGACTCATAAAACTCAAACCACACTTTCAATAATAATTTTTTAAAATATTCTAAAAGATTTTTATATAAACTTGATATTTGACCTCTTCAAAAAATAAATATTTGAATTCTAACATAAAATTTTTGCTCTACTCATGATTATCTATGAAAATAGTATAAATTTATTTTCTTATAGTAATAAATAATTAGTGTATATTCTTTATAAAGTTTTAAATTTTTTTATAATATTGTACATTGCACGGGCATTCTAGTTAGTACGAAAGAGTTAGCCAAATAATATGGCGTGTGAATGAGATATCAGGGACTTAAAAGTCAGTCATTTCACTCTCTTTCATAATTGAATTCAATCACTTATATTTAGTCATGAGTCGTAAAAATATCTTTGTAATAATTAGCATTCCTTAACTATTTTTTGTTGAACTTAATTTAGATTGGAGCCATAACACACTGAGGTTCTTTATGTAATAAGGGAAGCAATACAAGATGGGAGGTTTGAGCAATCTCTGCAGAAATTCATGGCAAGCAGGCATGACAATTTCAAAGTGGAAGCTAGTTCTATCTAGCTATAGATAAAACGGTTGGAGAGGAATCTCTAGAAACATTTACTCATCGGAAATACTATCATCTTCATTCTTCTCCCGAAAAAGATGAAGTTTGTAATTGAGTTGACCTCCCGCAAGTGTAAGTCATAAAAAAGGATACAATTAAATGAAGTTAAGAGAAAAATCATTACAAAATAATTAGCTTATGCAAAATAATCAATTAATCAGTACGTCTAAATTCTACCACCTTTTTGCCCAATTCTATTATCCTTTCATGCTCCACTTTTAGGCTGAGCTTTCTTAGGTGGATTATTATGAACTATTGATGGTGTTGGCTTCGATGGATTTGGAACACATGAATCGATATCATCCATGTTTGTTTCTTGTTTGTACACGTAAACTCTACAGTAACTTACGGTCAAAAATGGTATGAAAAAAGAAAAATTTCTGTTTAAATTTGGAGTACTCAAATTGAGTGCATCAGGTCAATGATCAGTACTTAATATTTTTATAGAATTTTATACTTTTAATTATATAATATAAAATTTTATAAAAATATTAAGTATTATTTGATTTGTGTACCTAATTAAATGTTTTAGATTTATGCAAAAAAAATCTTTCACAATAAAGAAACTACATTTAACCTCCACGTAATTCCACTCAGACATAAGCACTTGATCATGGAGCTGAGATCGTACATCACATAGTAACACATGATATCCGTCAACTTCAAACGAACGGGTAAAGTTAAATGCATCAAGGACATTAATGTACAATCGGATATTGATTAAAAATGTGAAAGAGAAAGTAGTCTAACCTGAAACCATAACATTATTACTGTTTCTGATGTCAAGGATGGACAGCATCTTGCTAGTACTTTCTGAATATTCAAGCAATAACTCACATGAACTCTCAAGTTAGAAGATTCTTTATAATGTCAGTCGGGAGAGACACAAAATTATTCATTTGACATTTAGCTCTTCCAAATTTGGAAAACAGCTAAGAATAACATGGAGATCTTCATCTGTTAAACCACAATTCACACAAAACAATTTTCGTTAAATGCACTAGTTTCTGCCAAACAAAAACAAATTAAATGCTTTGTAATTATGAAGTAATATTCATTGATGTCAGTTAAATGCACGAGTTTCTACTAGTGGCCAAAAGACATAAGGGCCTTGGATCAACCACTCATTAACTAAAAGACATAAGGGGCCATGGATCAATTACTCATCAATATTTAATGGTTATTTTGGAAGCATTAAATGTGGCTGAAATTTGGCAGTCACGTTTGCAAATTTTAGACCACATATTGGTCATGAAATTTGGCTATAAATAGCCATGCTTAAGGATGAATCAAACACACCAAAAATTCCAAGCTCTAGGAGTTCTCTCTTCTTAATCTTTCTCTTCATTCTCTTGTTCTAAAGTGAGAGGGGGTTCTAATAGTGAGAGAAATATTTGTGGGTTTTAGAGAGGCTTGAGTAAGAGTGATCTTGGGTGTAATTGGATGCTGGGAATTGAATGAAACACTGAATGAGCTTGTAATAATCCTTTTTTGTCATAGTGAAATTTTTTTTTCTCGTTGCTCTTCGACCGTGGACGTAGGCAAATTGCCGAACCACGTTAATTCTCGTTGTCATTTTCGCTATTACTTTTCTCTAAATGAGTCTTACGCTTCAACAAACTGGTATCAAAGCTCTCAGAGCTCTTGGATAAGGTGCCGGATTTATAAGAAAATTCTTAATATGCTCTGTGGTTACAACATTGTCTAATCTTCCACATCAAAAAAGAATTATTCTTGTTGCTGGAAAAGTGTGGTAGTGTGAAAGTGCATATCTAGGAAAGTTTTGGCTAGGAAAGACTTGGTATTTAAGTGTGTCTATTATTGACTCACCTCTCTTTCCTGGAAACTTCCCTGGTGTACCGTTCATGGACTACGGCATTGTTCCAGTATACGATACTATTCATATGTATGTCACTATACGGTCATCATGGCAAGTGCTAAATTTGATTTGGAGAAATTCAATGGAGAAAATGATTTCAGTCTCTGGCAGCTGAAGATGAAAGCGCTACTAGTTCATCAAGGCTTGGGCAAAGCCTTGGAAGGTAGAGACAAGCTGCCACAAAGTCTAACCGACATTGAGAAAAGTGAGATCTTGGAAAGAGCACACAGTGCAATTTTGTTGTGCTTGGGAGATGAAGTTCTACGAGAAGTGTCAGAAGAAAATACAGCTTCTTCATTATGGCTGAAGCTGGAAAGCCTGTACATGACAAAGTCGCTCACCAATAGACTGTATTTGAAGAAAAGAATATATACTCTTCAAATGCAGGAAGGAAAGCCTATAAAAGAGCACCTGGACGAATTTAACAGAGTTATTCTTGATCTAAAGAATATCGATGTTAAAATCGATGACGAAGATCAAGCAATTCTTCTATTATGTTCCCTTCCAAGTTCTTACGAGCACTTTATCGACACCATGATGTATGGTCAAGAAGATCTTACCTTGGAGGAAGTCAAGGTTGTGTTGTACTCCAAAAAACTGAAGAAAAGAGTATCAGATTCAAAATCTGAAGGCTCGGGTGAAGGTCTCTTTGTTAGAGGAAGAACAGAGAGATGAAATCAAAATAGTGGAAAAGGAAGATCTAGGTCAAAATCCAAAGTGAAACCTAAAAAATATAAATGCTTCCATTGTCACAAGGAAGGGCATATAAGAAAGAATTGTCCAGAGCGCAAAGGCAAGGAAAAGATCTCTGAATCTGGAGATGCGGCTGTAGCAGATGGCTACGATAGTGCAGATGCTCTTATAGTCTCAGAACATGACTCAAAAGATGAGTGGATTCTTGATTCTGGATGCTCATATCACATGTGTCCCAATAAGGATTGGTTTACCACTTACCAACCCTTAGATGGGGGCAAGGTCCTTCTAGGAAATAATGTTCCCTGTAAGGTTGTTGGCATTGGCACAGTTAGAATCAAGATGTTTGACCGAATCGTGAGGACATTGATGGATGTAAGGCATGTTCCAAAATTGAAGAAAAATTTGATTTCCTTGGGAACGCTAGATTCAAAAGGTTATAGCTACAAAGGTGAATGTGGAGCTATAAGAATCTCTAAAGGCGCTCTGATTATGATGAAGGGAAAGAAAGAGAATAGTCTCTATGTGCTACAAGGAAGCACAATTACAGGTACTGTCGCTACCTCCTCAATAGCTGATTCTGATGTCACCAAGTTATGGCATTTGCGAATGGGACATGTCAGTGAGAGAGGTCTAGTGGAGTTGAGCAAGCAAGGATTACTCTGTGATCAACAAGTTGGGAATTTAGATTTCTGTGAACACTGTGTATTCGGAAAACAGAGTCGGATAAAATTCAACACTGCAATTCATCAAACAAAAGGCATGTTGGATTATATACATTCTGACTTGTGGGGTCCTTCCCAAGTAACTTCTCACGGTGGGGGCAGATATATGTTAACTTTCATTGATGATTATTCAAGGAAGGTTTGGATCTTCATTTTAAAACATAAAAATGAAGTATTTGTCAAGTTCAAATAGTGGAAAACCTTGATCGAAAAGCAGACTGGAAGGCAGATCAAGCGACTAAGAACTGACAATGGTTTGGAGTTCTGCAACGGAGAATTTGAAAAGTTTTGCAAGGATCATGGTATCGTCAGACACCATACAGTGAGGCACACTCCACAACATAATGGACTTACAGAACGAATGAACAGAACTTTACTTGAAAGAACCAAATGTATGTTGTCAAATGCTGGATTACCAAAATAATTTTGGGCTGAAGCTGTTAATACAGCTTGTTACTTGATCAACAGATGTCCATCAACGGCCATTAGTTTCAAAACTCCAGTAGAAATATGGTCAGGTGCTCCTGCCAATTATGAAAATTTAAGGAAATTTGGTTGTCCTGCATATGTTCATATCAAAGAAGGAAAACTTGTTGCAAGAGCATTGAAATGCATTTTTCATAGATATCCTGATGGTGTGAAATGATATAAGTTATGGTTGCCAGAGAAAAAAAATGTATTATCAGCAGGGATGTTACTTTTAATGAAGCTGAAATGCTAAAGCCTCATAAAGAGTCATCAAGTGAAAACAAAGATCCTAATATCTCGAAGAAGGTGGAGCTTGAAGTAGAGCCTACAAAAGAAAAATCAGTTGATAAAGAAGAAGACCAAGATCCAGTTATTGATACTGGCACATCACAATTGCAGCACTATCAGTTGGCTAGAGACAGACAAAGGAGAGAGATAAAACCTCCTCAAAAGTATGGCTATGCTGACCTAGTGTCATACGCTCTAAATGTTGCTGATGATATCAACAATTCTTTTGAGCCTCAGTCATATCAAGAAGCTATCAATAGCAAAGAAGTTGCCCAATGGACTGCTGCAATGACAGAGGAAATTAAATCTCTTCATAAGAATCATGCTTGGGTTCTTGTTGAAAGGCCGAAGGCTCACAAAATTGTTGGATGCAAATGGGTCTTCAAGAAGAAGGAAGGAATCCCTGGAATTGAAGATGCAAGATTCAAAGCGCGATTAGTGGCTAAAGGTTTTATACAAAGAGAAGATATTGATTTCAATGAAGTCTTCTCTCCCGTGGTAAAACATAGCTCTATTCGCATCCTACTTGCCATCGTAGCTCAATTTGATCTAGAACTTGAGCAGCTAGATGTCAAGACAACATTCTTGCATGGCGAGCTAGATGAACAAATCTATATGAAGTAGCCTGAGGGATTTAAAGTCCAAGGGAAGGAAGACCATGTTTGCTTATTGAAGAAATCTTTATATGGCCTAAAACAGTCTCTCAGACAGTGGTACAAGCAGTTTGACACCTTCATGCTTGAAAATGGCTACTACAGAAGTGAGCATGATAGTTGTGTCTACTACAAGAAGCTTACAGATGAGTCATTCATCTATTTGCTCTTGTACGTTGATGACATGTTGATCGCCTGTAAGAACATGTCTGAAATAAAGAACTTGAAAGTTCAATTAAGCTCATAGTTTGAAATGAAGGAATTAGGAGCTGCAAAGAAAATTCTGGGAATAGAGATTCACAGGGATAGAAAAGCAGAGATGTTCTTTCTATCACAAAAGAAGTATATTGAGAAAGTGTTGGAACGTTTTGGCATGCAAAATGCTAAACCTGTCACTACTCCATTGGCGGCCCATTTCAAACTTTTAGTAGCCTTTTCACCACAAACTGAGGGTGAAAAGAAGGAGATGTCAGATGTACCTTATGCTAGTGCAGTTGGCAGTCTCATGTATGCCATGGTATGCACTAGACCAGATATTGCACAGGCAGTAAGCGTGGTAAGTAGGTATATGGCAAATCCTGGTAAAGTTCACTGGAAAGCTGTAAAGTGAATTTTGCGCTACCTGAAAGGTACCACGGATATAGGCCTAGTGTATAAAAAAATCAAAGATGTCGGGAGCAAGATCACCAGATACGTTGACTCAGACTATGCCAGAGATCTAGATAAGCAAAGATCACTTACTGGGTATGTCTTTACACTGTGCAATTGTACTATTAGTTAGAAAGCAACGCTACAATCGAATGTTGCTTTGTCTACAACTGAAGCAGAGTACATCGCAACAACATAAGCTGTAAAGGAAGCTATTGGGTGAGAGGACTAATTGAAGAGTTGGGTATACAACTAGTAGAAACAACCATTTACTGCGATAGTCAAAGTGTTATACATCTGACAAAGAATCCTATGTATCACGAAAGAACTAAGCATATCGACGTCAGAATGCACTTTATTAGAAATATTGTGGAAAGAGAAATTGTTAGAATTGAGAAGATACCCACGGCAAATAACCCGGCAGACATGATGACAAAGCCAGTTTCAACAACTAAGTTCAGACATTGTCTGGACTTGATTAGAGTTCAGATACTCTAATGGACATGAAAGGAGAGCAGCAGAAGAAAAGTTATGGAGTCTTTCAGCCAAGGTGGAGATTTGTAATATTAGTGGCCAAAAGACATAAGGGGCCATGGATCAACCACTCATTAGCTAAAATACATAAGGGGCTATGGATCAACCACTCATCAATATTTAATAGTTATTTTGGAAGCACTAATTGTGGCTGAAATTTGGCAACCACGTTTGCAAATTTTAGACCACATATTGGTCATAGAATTTGGCTATAAATAGCCATGCTTAAGGATGAATCAAACACACCAAAAACTCCAAGCTCTAGGAGTTCTCTCTTCTTAATCTTTCTCTTCATTCTCTTGTTCTAAAGTGAGAGAGGGTTCTAATAGTGAGAGAAAGATTTGTGGGTTTTAGAGAGGCTTGAGTAAGAGTGATCTTGGGTGTAATTGAGTGCTGAAAATTGAGTAAAACACTGAGTGAGCTTGTAATAATCCTTTTTTGTCATAGTGGAATTTTTTTTTCTCGTTGCTCTTCGACCATAGACGTAGGCAAATTGCCGAACCACGTTAATTCTCGTTATCATTTTCTCTATTACTTTTCTCTAAATGGGTCTTACGCTTCAACAATTAGTAATTATTAAGTAATATTAATTAAAATGATTTTTACATTTTTGAATTGCATAAGAGTAAAAAAAAGAAAGAGAAAGCAACTTTACCGGCAATGGCTTTTCCTATCATGTAATAAGGGAAGCAATACAAGATGGAAGACACGAGTTTAACCAAAAAAAAAAAAAAAGGGTAGAAGGCATGAGCAAATTCAGCAGACATTCATGGACAGCAGGCATGACAGTTTCAAAATGGAAGCTAATTCTGCTAGGACATTTTATCTACCTAGCTAAAACCATAGGAGAGAAATCTCCAGAAAAATTTACTCAATGGAAATACTATCTTCTTCCTTCTTCTCTCAGAAGATAAAGTTTGAAATTGAGTAGATCTCCTGCAAGTGAAAAAAAGTAAACAATTAAATAAAGTTAAGAGGAAAATTCATTATAAAATAATTTGCTTCTGCATAATAATCAATTAATCAGTACGCATATTCCACCACCTTCTTGTCCTTCTGTTACCCTTTGTTCCACTTTTAGGCTTGAGCTTTCTCACTCCCTTCTTTGGGGGATTATGACTTATTGATGGTGTTCGCTTCAATGGATTGGGAAACGTGAATTGAATATCCTCCATGTTTGTTTCTTGCTTGTACACATAAGCTCCACAGTAACTTACGATCAAATCAGCACTAAGAAAATTACATTTAAACTCCACATAATTCCACTCAGACACAAGCAATGTGTCGAGCATTGGCCACTCGTCAGCATCGCCCTGAGATCGTACATCACATAGTACCACATGATCTTTCTCAACTGCAGACAAAAAATCGACCTTGAGGCCATTAATGTACAACGGTTCCACCTTGAGGCCATTAATGTACAACTGGATAGCAACACAATAAGGTGGCATTGCGGTTGGTGGCCGCATCTCTTTGAAGATAAATGCTAAAACAACGACGGGAAACTTTCCACGAGCCCAAAAAGACACATTTCCTCCCTCACAACGATGGTCAAACCAATTTGGAATCGGGGATTGGGGCATAACGACGTGTAATCCATAGACTTCTTTCATTGCCTGAGACATTTAACAAAAAAAAAAATTGGCAGCTAGTCATCATCTAAGTGAGATCATAATGTTTCAATTTTCTAATCAAACTCCTTTTTTTTCAGTGAGAAATTTAAAAAGTTGACAAAAAAAAAGTAATAAAAATAACATAAAAATGGAACAACTAAGATGAAACTTGGTTTGTTTGAAATTTTTCAACTTCTGTGGTACAAAGATAGTATCCAAGAAGATCAAATAATGATTATTGCTTGAAAACAAAAACAAACAATTGACACAACATGTCTATAACAAGTGGTATGCATAAGTTGTCAAGAATATATATATTTTTTTTTGGGTACATTTATCAAGAATATTTATATGATATGAAAGTGTGAAAGAGAAAGTAGTCTAACCTGAAACCATAGCATTCTTGATGTTTCTAAAGTGATGGATGGACAACCTCTTGCTAATACTTCCTGAATGCTTAATGGGAGCTCTGGAATTTTCTCAAGGTTCACGCAATCACCCACATCAAGAACTCTCAAGTTAGCAGATTCTTTGATGTTAGACGGGAGAAACACAAAATTATTCTCCGGTATTGATAGCTTTTCCAAGTTTGGAAAACAGTCAAGAATAAAGTGGAGATCTTCATCTGTTAAACCACAATTTATACAAACCAATTGTCTTAAAGGAGAATAACGTGGTTTGTTTATATTAGAGTGGCCAATCGTAGCTATTACATAGCTGTTTCGGAACCTTCTAAATGATTCTCGAACTTCATGACTGCCTTTTAAATATAAATTTACAATCTTTGGCAACGTGAATAAGCTACTTGGTAGGTCTCTTACTCTTCTGCAATACGTCATATTTACAGATTCAAGTCTCGTAAGATTATCTACAGAATGCGGCAACTCCTTAATTTGAGTATTTTCCAAACCAATGTGTCGCAGCTTATCCATCACTCCCTCAATATCAGGGAAGAATTCAATACTTCTGCAACAATCGAAGTTAAGAAGTCGGAGAGATGGCAACCAGATTCTTGGTGAGAAAGTTTTGAGCTTCTTGCATCCTCTTGCATTTAAAGTTTCAAGCTTTTTATGAAATCCAACAGATTGATGAATCGCAATTAGATTACCACAACCAAAGAGTAGTAATTTTTTTAGATTTGGAACACCAGACACATCGGGTACATGAGTTATGAATCGACAAAGCGAGAAATCCATGTCAGTCAAATGCTCAAGTCTCTGCCACACAAAAACAAATTAAAATGATTAGCAATTATGAAGTGATATTAATTAAAATGATTTTTTACATCTTTGAATTACATAACAATAAAAAAGGAAAAAAGAAAGTAATTTTACCGGGAATGGCTTTTCCTTTTCTAGCCTGAGATGACTATCAGGTAAACTTAAGGCAACAATATTACTAGGAAAAAAACCAAGTGGGAGAGATTCTGAAGGGTACCCCTTCCAATCAAGCAACCTTAGACTATTTGGTAGATAATTAGGCGCTGATGAAAAATATGCATTCCGAACAATGAGAATTCGAAGATTATTCATCTTCTCGAAGGCAGTACCACTCCACTTTATTTCTACTTCAACTTCTTTAGGGGGATTCAGAATTATTCCTTCAATATTATTGCTTCCCTGCGAAGAAGTAACGTTAATTACTCACAAATATTTTTTGGGTGGATACATAATGAAAGTTTTACTGACAGGTTCTAATGTTTGAGAAAAAATAAAAATCATAAGTAAGATTCTTACTGTATTTTCTGTTAAAACACTAAAAACATCTTCATGAAAACATAACCTGCTGCGTTCACCGGGCTTTTTTGGTGCTTCCTGCCTAACTACTTCTTTACCCATGCCTTGTATTAGATCATGCATCCGTAAGCGACCATCTTCACCAATAGTTATAAGAGATCTGTCAACAAGTATTCCAATATTGAATGTTGGGTAAAAATCACATCTTTCTAGAATATTTTCGACATATTCCTGTCTCTCCCCTTTAAAAAAGCAAGCAATGTCTAGGAAGATATACTGCGCATTCTCTGGTAGGCAATCATAGCTTACCTTGAGTATGTCTTGTATCTTTCTTTCTGGAATCCTCTCATATTGTTTCAATGCACATTCACATTCTTTTACCGATTTGCTAGCCAAATTGGAGCCTATTACTTTTAAAGCCAATGGAAGGCCATTGGCATATCGAATTGCACGGTTACACACGTCTTCATAGTTCGATGCAGGTTGACTCATTTTGAAGGCTTTCCAGCAAAAAAGTTGAAAAGCTTCATGATCATTTAGCTCCTTCATTTCATATCTCTTTTCAACGTCATGAACATTTAGCACATGTTTATCTCTTGTTGTTATAATGATCCTACTACCTGAACCAAACCAATTACACTTTCCTGCCAGCTTTTCTAATTGTTCCTCACTATCAACATCATCAAGCACCAGAAGAACTCTCCTATGATGAAGCCTATCTTTTAATCTAGCGGCACCTTCATCAACACTGCCCAACTTGATTATTTTCCCTTCAAGCAACTTAGATAGAAATGCCTCTTGGAGATGTACAAGGCCCATGTTATTTGATGTTTCTCTAACACCTTCAAGAAAAATTGCACATTCAAATTGATCAACAATCGAGTTATAGAGAGCTTTGGCAAGTGTTGTTTTGCCTATTCCACCAGTTCCATGAATTCCCACCATGCAAACTGCGTTACGAGATTCAATATCTAAAAGTGATTTCAGTTTTTCTATGCGAGAGTGGTGTCCAATTATGTGTTCACCAACATCTAGTTGCTCACGATGTGATTTAGCAATGGCCATTTTAACAATCCTTTGGATAAATGCATATTCGTACCTACAAAATACAATGCCTTTTAATTCATGAGGACGAATTATGCTCATACACAATTATCGTTTTCTTTCTATATATTAATCAGAATTTATTTAATCATAATAATGAGATTAAACTTGACTAGTTAATATGCTCAAAAACAAATTGTCACATAAAATACAAAACTACACTTGAACTCGAAACAAAACGTTAATAACACACAATAAATATATCCCATGTCTTCATCAACATGTCTTATCAACAAAGTCACTAGTTAAGTAACTAATAATCATATTAACAACTATTACTAGTAATAGTTGGCAGCTCAAGATAGTTAATTGCTCAAAGCCTAACTCTTTAATATGGCGCCTATAATAATTTATTTAATAAAATCAATATAAATTTTTATGTACTTTTTAAAATTCAAAGTTACTAATTAAATTTATCTAAGAATGATTTGAACATAAGGAAAAAGTGAAAATGAGAAAAAGAACAATAATTCAACAATGTCGGGCAATAATTTAAATAAATAAGAGCAAAAAAGATTCTTTTAAAAAAATTTGGTTGTATAAGAAAAAAGATTTGAACATTAGTATATTGGAAAAATTTAAGATAAAGAGGAGGGTAGTTGATCAACAAATAGGAAGATAAAAGAAAATAGATTGATTTGACTAATTAATATGAATGAAAAAATTGAGATATATTAAATATTACATTAAAATAATTAAGAGTCTTAATTTATTATATAAAAAAATTTTAATTAAATAAATTATAAATATAATATTAGTAAATTATGAAACTTAAAATTTAAAAAGAATAATGCTACACGTAGATATTTATATTGCATTTTCTTACATCTCGACAATTTTCGCCATTTTGATTCTAAGTCACTTCATTTTATTTTTTGCACACTTATATTTCGATTATATCATCTAAATAAATGTGACATATATGAAGAATGTAATGATGAATAAATTTTTAGTGGCTGATGCAGCTAAATTAGATGCAGCATGCCAATCACATTGTTGATTATGATAATTAATTAAAATTATTAAGTTATTAATTAATTTTGATAATTATCTGTTAATTAATTAATGCATTGATGTATTACACTCAATTTGGATATACAAATTCATACAAAAATTTCTCTATTACATGCGTATGAAGCATTTTTCATTTAAAAAAATGAAAAAAAAAATTGAGGATCTAAACTCAAGCAAGGCGAACCTGCTGGCACCGATTATGGAAAAACTCGATAAGTAAAATTGAAAATATAATACATACCCAGTTTCGAAATGCCATCCTTTCAAGTTGGCGACTTCAAACAAAGCTGACCTCCATTTTTGCACCTTGTCAGATTCATTTCCAAACCTATTTTCATGTTTAATCATGGCTTCGCCATAACTGTTTCTCTGATGCCGTACATCGGACGGTGCCACCTTGTAAAAGATTGGCCAAACCAGTTGGTTTTTTATCTTCATACACTCAACAATGTTAACAAGTTCATCAAGACACCACGAGGAAGATGCATAATTTTGAGAGAAAACAACAATTGAAATCCTTGACTCTTCAATTGCTTTGACAAGAGAAATTGAAATTTGATCGCCACTCTGCAATACCTCATCATCCATGAAGGTGTTAAATCCCTTCCGACGCAAAGCATCATAGAGATTACCTGTGAAGGTGTGGCGAGTATCTAGGCCTCTAAAACTGAGAAAAACATCGTAACAGCAATTGGATCCATGTGTGGCAATGGCCTCTTCATTCGCCATAGCCATGATGAACAGCCCAATTAACAGCCTAGGGTATTAACACTAGTCAGAGACTCAGAGAAATAGGATAAGAAAATGTCATGCCAGTGTCATGCAAGCAAGTATGGGACCCACGCGGTTTTGCTTTTTTAGCTTTTTGACTCCTGTCAGTGTCGAACAAATGGATTTATTTGATTTTAAATTAGATTATAGATAGATATAAAATAAATTATTAATTTATTTAATATTTATTATAAAATATTTAATATTATTTAATTTATTTATGACTTAATTTAATAGATTGATATTTAATTTATTTATTAATAAATTTTAATAAATTAGATAGATAAATATTCAATTCACTCATTTAAAAAAATTATTTTTGAATTTTTTTTTCTTTTGAAATTTTTATTTTTAAAAAAAAATATTTCTTTCTTTAAAATTTTTTTTTTTTTAAAAAATATTTCTCCTTCTAAAAATTATTTTTAAAAATTTTGAAACTCAACATTTTATATTATGAATTTTTAGATTTTATAAAAATAGAAGTGTTAAATAAAAAAAATAAAATATATTAGATTAATTTTTAATTAGATATTTAATAAATATCTAATAGATCTAATAAATATTTTGATTAAATTATTAATTATTTATAATTAAATTTAATTTATTAAATATAATTTAATAAAATATATTATTTTAATTAAATAGACTAAATTAATTTTAATATAAATAAATTAAATAAATTAAAAATTAATGATTTTTTTTTGCCAACCAACCTTCGTCTTTCCTTCTCCCCAGCTCGGTTTCGCCGAAAGGCATGATAACATCAACCTCTTTTTCTTCTCTTTTTCTTGTATTACTTTGCTAGTTTGATGCTCGTGCGTCTATTGCACGCGGCATTTACCATATGGTTGTCTTTTGTGCTCATATATCGCACTTTATTAGGCCTTAGAAAAAAAGCAGTGCTACTTATTTTTATTTCATGAAGTTGTTAATATTAGTCATATTAGTTGTTAATTTGAAAAAATTAATATATTAATTGTTGAAATTGTAATTCGTTTGGTCACCTTAACAAAGACTAATTTGATTAAAATTAGTTGATATGAGCGATTAATATAATTAATTTTTTTATGTTCAATGACTAATACATTAATTTACTTAAATTAAAAACTAATATGATTGGTACTAATAACTTTAAATATTAAAATGAGAATTCACTTGAAAAAAAGATACATAACCTAACAAAAATTTAGAGTGAAGGTTAATTTTAATCTCTAAAATTATAAATATTAGTCATTTTAATTCTTGATTTTAGGAAATTAACATATTAGTCTTTGAAATTATAATTTTTCAGTTAAATTAGTTCTTATGTAAGGACTAACAAGGACTCATATAACTGAAAAATAGTTGACAGGAGGGATTAATATGATTAATTTTTACATGTTCAAAGACTATTATACTGATTTCTTAAATTCAAGAACTAATATGAGCAATAATTATAATTTTAGGGAATAAAATAATGGTTAATTTAAGGTAGTACATCTATCCTAACTAACCATTGAGAACTAATGTGCTTAACCAAGAAAAGCAACCAAGTTCTCGCAGCTAATCATAAAGAAGATGCTTGATGCACGTGCTTATTTATATCATGATTGTTTTAATGCTTTATCTAGTCAGTCAACATAAAAATATTTAACAAAAGAAAATCTAGCTTTGGGGCTTATATTTGATATTCTTGCAGTTTTTGGAGAATCAGCAGCCACACAGGTGTGTTAGTATAGGTTTTCCCTGTATTGAACTTAGGACATTCGGTGGGTAGGATAGCTTATTATATCCATTTTTTCTATGGGGGACAAATGTTCTGTCCTTTCTTGTTTTGGTCCCTGCTTTTCTTCAATCATCGCTTTTCAGTCACCATTTGAGATTTGACTTTGAAACTTTGAGCAACTGAAGTGCATGCTTAGATTCTTATTAACCCTTGCAACTTCTGTAGACTTTTAGTTACGAAGTGTTTTAAGAGTATGATTTTTCATAATCCAATTTATTAGGGATAACTAATTTAGTATATCAGTTGTAAAGTCATCATATCTGTGTTTATGTACCTAGAGATTGACACTCATTTAAAGCATGTTTTTAAGGATATTATATCTACATTTAAAGCATGCTTTTAAGGATATTATATCTACATTTGTTCCTTGTTGACTATCTAAGGCAGAGGATGTCGAGAAATTACTGAAGGTTGTTGGTTTTTCAGGATAATGCTTTTGGGCTTTCATATCTCTTCTACATGAATGGGAAGTAACTCTTTGCAGATCAATGTTGTGATGTGGTTTTTCTTCCTTTAGATTTTCATGGATATATATTGCCTAAAATTGTTGAGCACAGAAGGCTGTCAATTATTTTATATCTGTTAAGGAATTTTCGTTCTACATCTTGATCTTATTATCTTGAATGATAGTCTTTAACCATTGGTTTGTGATCTGCATCTTATGATGGTAGCTGTTTTGAAGAACTCTGGGTGAGGTGGGTAAAAGCTTGGCCACATTGCTTATCCCGCTTTATCATTTTATACCAGAGAGTGGGAATATAAATTTGCAGTGCAAATTTGTGAACAAAATACAAATACAAGTATGACTTGACTTCCTTCTTTAGTCATGCTGCTTGAACAGAGGGGAAAAAGTAATGTTGACCAGGGACTGTTTCTGGAGTTGTTTCTTGCAATTCAATTTGCTTTACAAAAACTGCAAGATCCAGCATCTGTGTTTAAGCTGGAATCAGGGGAAGATACAGATTTCATTCAGGTATAAATCCAGATCCTTTTTAACATCTTTCTTTATTCAGCTCTATTAGGCAAGGTCTTGATGGTAACTTTAATCATGAATCCATGACTCTTCTGAAAAGCATAAACATTTGCATGACCAATGTGCAGTAATCAGTGACAGAATTGCAGGTTGTTTTCCTCTTGCAACTTGTAGATGCAAGAAAAAAGCAACTGAATTTCCCTGTCATTGTGAGGAAAGAGTTGAAGGAAACAATGCGTGTTGTTGTGAGGAATATAAAAATGTTGAGGAGGATTTTTCATCTTATTTAGTAATTGGGGATTTTTTTATTCCATTTTAAATGAGTTTTTTTTTTTTTCATCTTGTTAGAGTGATTGGGAATTCTTCTGTTCCATTTAAAATTGCTTTGCATATTATCTTCATTCCCTTTCCTGCCTTTCCATTGAGCAGTAAAATATTCATTTTAAAGTTTCACGCTGCTTCAGTGATGTTCTTGCTTGTTATATCCCTTCAATGACATTAATATTATGCTTGTTGCAGATGTTGTTGAAACCTATTCTTTCACAACTTGTCATAGATCCACCAGCTTTGCTGGATGACGGCATGAATATACCAAGCATGAAGGAAGTTGATGACCTACTGGTTGTGTGTATCGGTCAAATGGCTGTGACTGCTGGATTTGATCTTTTGTGGAAACCCTTAAACCTCGAGGTGAAGTTTATACTTCTCTGCTACTTGTTGTTTGTGTTGTGTGGGTAATTCAACACTATGATGCCAGTAACACACTAGGCTTCAGTATCTTGTTTTTCATTTGAGTTGAAAAATGCATGTGATCAGGAGTCATCAGGAACCACTGTCACATTGCAAGGTTGTAGACTGTAGCTTTTCTGCTATGTCGATCAGACTGTGAGGAAAATATACTTTACTTGCTTAAGTTTCCCAATGCCAAATGATCGGCTTTACATGTGACAATTTTCTATATATTTTCCTATGCAAGACATGACGTAGCTTTTTCTTATCTTCAACAATCCTAATATTCTTATCGAAAACACTACATATACTTCTTTTTACACTTTATTTAATATCATTCATAATATTTATTTTTTTTTATCATTTTTTCTCACTTAATCACACACTATTAAAAAAGATATGTACAGTACTTACACTCCTAAAAAGAGTATAAGAATATTTTTTTACTATCTTCAAAGCCTTTGCGTCTTCCATCTTTTTCCACATAAACTTCTAGAACCATGAAAATTATAATCACGTCAATCTAAGCTCAGTATCATCTGCTTCTTTTGATCCACAAGTCAATAATTTTTAGAGATCTACACTGACTGATTTGTGTGTTCTCTCGCATTCTCATTGGATTGATTCTCCTTTCTAGTCATACATACCTCGTTTGTCATGTGTTTTGTTGTTGAGTTTTTCCTCATTATTAGTTTATTTAGTTTTCGGTATCTTGAACTCTGTAGAGAGCTAGAATGTTTTAATACCTTTGAAAAATTAAAGGTAGTTTAGTAATTCCCTACCTTAAGTTAAAAAAAAAAAAAAAAGCAACTTGATTTAAAAAGGAAGAACAGCGGAGACAGAGACGAAAAACGTTTCATCTCCTTCTTCCTCAACACCTTGTTTCATGTAGAACCATAATCAAGTTTCTACCTTTCCTTCATTTTGGCACCAAATTCTTGCACCGAATTGCACTAAGAGCTTGAGGTAAATTTTTACTCTTTTATTCTTGTTTGTTTTGTGTCAAATCTCATATTGCCTCAAGCCTTACTAGGGGTGATCACGGATCCGACCCGACCCGTGAACTCGACCAACCCGATCTGACTTGATTTAATATATTCGGGTCGGGTCAGGTCATCAGGTTAGTTCGGGTTGAACCCGATTAACTCGATTTTTAATTGGTTCGGGTGACGGGTTGAGTAATTTAACCCGATGACTCGACCCGATGACCCAATTATCCAAGTACGACGTCGTTTTGAGTAATTTCTATTAAGAAATGTTCACAACCCGACCAACCCGACCATCCAACCTGTGACTGATATGGACAAGATGCAAATGGTTTTGATGTCGACAAACAATGAAAGCAATGGGAATACAATGATCAAGTCTCAAGGAACTCAAGCTTAGCATATAGGTTATAGATCTAATGTAAAGGTATTCTAGAGATTCACCTCAAGCTCAAATGTCCTCCTTAAAATGCTTTTGTAAAATGTTTTTCATGACAGAATCAAAAAGGTTTTATGCAACAACTCCTTCACACCTAATGTCCTAAGTTTTTGTGATCTTACCAACCTTTTGATAAACATTAGGAGCCAAAAATTCATGGCCCCTAACCGATTAGGACCAGCTCCTAACCGGTTAGTTTGTTCAAACAAAAGCTTTGCCTCGTTTTTTATAACATGCCTAACCGATTAGGCAAAGTAGCTAATCGGTTATTCTATAACTCAGAGGCCAAAAATGTTTTGTCCTAACCGATTAGGTAGAAGACCTAACCGGTTAGTATTACTTCCAGAGTCAAAAATGTTTTGTCCTAACCGATTAGGCAGATGGCCTAACCGGTTATTCATAAACTCGAAGCCTCTCTAATCTGCCCCTAACCGATTAGGCGAAGGCCTAACCGGTTATTTACCAACTCGAACCCACGATGGAAATGTCCAACCGATTACTTTGTAGGACTAACCGGTTAGCATCCTTCCCGGGACTCATTTTTGAGGTGTCCTAACCGATTAGGACACATTCCTAACCTGTTAGTTATTAAACCGTAACACTTCTCCTTTCGTTTAAATGAGCCCCTAACCGGTTAGGATACATGGCTAACCGGTTAGCCTATGTTCTCGGGAAAAACAAGCAAAAGCCCGTAACGGCTATTTTTGAGCATTAATTGCTCCCAACCACTTCCAACGGCAATAAATAACACTTACCTATATATTTGCTTGTTGGGGCTTCGATGAGAGGTTAGAAAACTGAGTCTATTCTTCGAAAAGTTTGTATTGTGCTTTAAACAAGTTTTTATCATCATTCTACAAAATCCCTTGATTTGAGCTTGAACTTGTGTGAATCCCATATACCATAGTGCTTCAATTTGTAATACTTGCTCTGAGAGAGTTTCTTCCATTTAAATCTTATACAATCTGTTTAGTGAGGGTGAGGTATCCTCAAGTATTGTAAGGGTGAGGTATCCCTTGAAAAATAGAGGCTCAAGCATTAGGGTGAGGTATCCCATAGTGTTGAGTGCTCAAGATTGTAGTGGTTGTCAAGCACCCATTGAAGCTTGAAGATATAGTGGAAAATCTCAAGTTGTTGCTGGGACTGGACGTAGATCAAGCGGATTGGTGATCGAACCAGGATAAACGATTGTGTTTGTTCTCTCTAAACCCTTCTCTTTATTTGGTTTACTGCTTTATTGAATTGTTTAGATATTATCTCCTTTGGCTATCACATTCACAAGTAAAAGTGTTAATCTCATTCATCCATTTATCTCTAATCGTTCAATAGCTTCAACGAAAAATTGTTTATTAAACGATTTGTAAAAGATTTGCTAACTTGTTTTAACTACTCAATTCACCCCCTCTTGAGTATTGAGGCCACTTGGTAACAAGTGGTATCAAGCTTGACTCTTGCATAAAGAGCTTAGCAGCCTTCAAGAGAAGTGATGGCTTCAAATGGTTTTTCAAATGAAAGTTCTTCTATAAATAGACCTCCTTATTTCAATGGGGATGGTTATGCCTATTGGAAAGAAAGGATGAAAATTTTCATTGAAGCTATTGACTTAGATGTGTGGGACGCCGTTGAAAATGGTGCTTTTGTTCCAACACAAATTAAAGATGGTGTGAAAATCAATACACCTAGAAATGAATGGACCGATGATGATAAAAAGAAGGTTCAATACAACTTGAGAGCCAAGAACATCATCACCACATCCTTGGGGTATGATGAATTCTTTAGGGTGTCAAATTGTAAGACCGCAAAAGAAATGTGGGATACCCTTCAAGTAACTCATGAAGGGACTAGTGAGGTAAAACGATCTCTGATAAACACTCTTACTCATGAATATGAATTGTTTAGAATGAATCAAGGTGAGAGTATTCAAGATATGCAAAAGAGATTTACTCACATTGTTAATCATCTCATCTCATTGGGAAAGACATTCCCTAATGAGGACCTTATTAACAAAGTCTTAAGATGTCTAAGCATGAATTGGCAACCCAAAGTTACGGCTATTGCGGAATCAAGAGACTTATCAACAATGTCTCTAGCCACCCTATTCGGAAAACTTCAAGAACATGAGCTGGAATTAAATAGGCTCAACCAAAGTGAAGAGCAGGATAAAAAGAAGAAGGAATTGCACTTAAAGCCACCTCTTCCATACTTGAAGATGATGATGAAGATGGTGAAGAGGATGCTGAAAATTTTGAACTAAGTGAGGAGAATCTTAGTCTCCTTGTGAGAAAATTTGGAAGATTCCTAAAGAAAAGGGATTTCAAAGAAGACCACCCTTTCCTCAAAAGAAGACATATCACAAAGGAGAAGGATCCTCCACTCCTCCAAAATGCTACGAATGCGGAAAAGGGGCATATGAAAATGGAGTGTCCTATATATCTCAAGAAGACGGAGAAGTTTGAGAAAAGACCCTCCAAGGAAAAGAAAGGAAGAAGGGCATACATAGCTTGGGAGGACAATGACTTAAGCTCTTCCGACGACTCAGAAAATGAAGAAGCCCATTTTTGCCTCATGGCTCAAGGAGAAGAAAGTGGAGAAAGCGACACCGAGGTAACCTCTTCTAACCAAGAACCTTTACCTAGTTATGATGAATTGCAAGATGCCTTTCAAGAATTGCATGATGAATCCGTGAGACTCACTAAAATGATTTTGTCTTCAAATAAAACAATCTCCCTATTGACAAACAAGGTTTCTACTTTAACTAAGGAGATAAATGAACTTAAAATTGAAAATGAGACCTTAGGCCTCATAGATGCTAATTCATCATGCATGACTTGTTCCTCACATGATAATGCATTCATTTCATTACCTTGTTCATCATGTAAAGCTTTTGAAAAAGAAATTGAAGACTTGAACAACGCTCTTGCAAAATTCACTTTTGGAAGAGACAACTTGAATGTGTTGTTAGGGAGACAAAAATGTGTTTTTCAAAAAGCCGGTTTAGGATTTAATCCAAATAACCATCAAAAATCTTATAAAAACTTCTTTGTTTCCTCAAACTTCAAGTAGCCCCTTTATCAAATGTTTTCATTGTGGTAGGAAAGGGCATAGTGCATCCACTTGCAATGTTAGAAAGAATATAAACATCAAAGTTGGAATAAAAAAGGTTTGGGTTCCTAAAGGCACCATATCTAACTCTAACACACAAGGACCCAAGACAATTTGGGTACCAAAAGTTAAAACTTGAATGTGTGTTGTAGGTGTGCTTGAAGACCAAGAGCTCAAATTGGTATCTTGATAGTGGTTGCTCCAAGCACATGACCGGTGATGACTCCAAGTTCTCCTCCCTTACTCACAAGAAACATGGTCATGTCACATATGGTGATAACAACAAAGGGAAGATTCTTGGAATTGGCAAAGTTGGTAAAATTCCTTCATCATCTATTGATAATGTTTTGCTTGTTGAAGGACTTAAACATAACTTGCTTAGTATTAGTCAATTGTGTGATAAAGGCAATAGAGTTATATTTGATTCCTCTTGTTGCATAATTGAGGGAAAGGATGATAAGCAAGTTAGGTTTGTTGGTCATAGGGTCAATAACATATATATGATTAGCCTTGATGACATTTCCTCAAATGATGCTAATTGCTTTATGACTAGAGAAAATGATTCATGGTTATGGCATAGAAGAATCGCTCACATTCACATGGATCACTTAAACAAATTAGTTTCTAAAGAACTAGTAATTGGTCTTCCAAAGCTCAAATTTGAAAAAGACAAACTCGTGATGCATGTCAAAAGGAAAACAAGTAAAGGTCTCTTTTAAAGCTAAAAATGTGGTTTCAACTTCTAGACCTCTACAACTTTTGCACATGGATCTTTTTGGTCCCTCTAGAACTATGAGCTTTGGTGGGAATTACTATGCCTTAGTGATTGTGGACGATTTTTCTAGGTTTACATGGACATTGTTTTTGTCTCACAAAAATGATGCTTTTCATTCATTCAAAAAGCTTGCTAAAGTTATCCAAAACGAAAAAGGTTTTTGTATTGCATCCATAAGAAGTGATCATGGTGGTGAATTTGAAAACCATGAATTTGAAACGCGTTTTGTGATGAACATGGCATTGAGCACAATTTTTCAGCCCCTAGAACACCACAACAAAATGGTGTTGTAGAAAGAAAAAATCGATCTTTAGAAGAAATGGCAAGAACTATGCTCAATGAGGCCAACCTTCCTAAGTATTTTTGGGCGGATGTTAACACCGCTTGTTATGTTATGAATAGGGCTCTAATAAGACCAATTTTAAAGAAAACCCCTATGAATTATACAAAGGAAGAAAACCAAATGTCTCACATTTTCATGTTTTTGGATGTAAATGTTTTGTTCTAAATAATGGAAAGGATAACTTGGGGAAGTTTGATGCAAAATCTGATGAGGGAATCTTTCTTGGTTATTCTATACATAGTAAGGCCTTTAGAGTTTATAACAAACGAAATGACCATAGAAGAGTCCATACATGTTGCATTTGATGAGACTAACCCAAACGAGCCAAGAAAGGAGCTTGTTGATGATGTTGCAGAAAACCTTGCAAGAATTCACCTTGGAAATCAAGAAGAAGAAGTCAAGAAGCAAGAAGAAAGCCCATATGATTCCCAAGACAAGAGGACTCTCAAATCATGGATCTTCCCAAGGAATGGAAAACATCAAGATATCATCCTCTTGACAAAGTAATAGGTGATGTATCAAAAGGGGTAATCACTGTAACTCTCTTAGAGATGCATGTAATCATATGGCTTTTGTTTCTCAAGTTGAACCTAAAAACATAAATGAGGCCATTAATGATGAACATTGGATCTTGGCCATGCAAGATGAATTAAATCAATTTGAAAGGAATCAAGTTTGGGAATTAGTCCCAAGACCCAATGATCATCCAATAATTGGCACCAAATGGGTTTTTAGGAACAAACTTGATGAAACGGGCTTAATAATAAGAAACAAACAAGGCTAGGCTTGTAGCTAAGGGTTATAATCAAGAAGAAGGTATAGATTATGAAGAAACGTATGCTCTCGTAGTAGCTAGACTAGAAGCCATTAGAATGTTACTTGCATATGCTTGCATCATGGATTTCAAACTCTTTCAAATGGATGTCAAAAGTGCCTTTTTAAATGGTTTCATACAAGAAGAAGTATATGTTGATCAACCTCCGGTTTTGAAAACTTTGATTTGCCCAACCACGTTTTTAAACTTAAAAAGGCCTTGTATGGCTTAAAACAAGCTCCTAGAGCTTGGTATGAAAGGTTGAGCAAATTTCTTTTGGAAAATGGTTTCTCTAGGGGAAAGGTTGACACAACTCTTTTCATCAAACATAAAAAGCATGACATTTTACTTGTTCAAATATATGTTGATGATATTATATTTGGTGCTACTAATGACTCTCTTTGTAAAGAATTTGCCAATATCATGCAAAGTGAGTTTGAGATGTCCATGATGGGTGAGCTCAACTTCTTCCTGGACTTCAAATCAAGCAAACAAGAAATGGGACTTTCATAAGTCAATCAAAATATTGCAAGGAGTTGCTCAAGAAGTTTGGAATGGAAGGAGCAAAGCAAATGGCTACACCAATGGGAACTTCACGTTACTTGGACAAGGATGAAGGAGGTAAATCAAGTAGAAATCACTAAGTATAGAGGTATAATTGGCTCACTCCTTTATCTTACCGCAAGTAGACCGGATATCATGTTTAGTGTATGCATGTGTGCTAGATTTCAAGCAAACCCTAAAGAATCACACCTAAGTGCTGTAAAACGTATTATGAAATATCTAATAGGCACTTCGCAAATGGGATTATGGTACCCTAAGGGTGCTTCATGTTGTTTGGTTGGTTATTCCGATTCTGATTTTGTGGGTGCAAAATGGATAGAAAAGTACTAGTGGGACATGCCACTTGCTTGAAGCTCACTAGTTTCTTGGCATAGCAAGAAGCAAAATAGTGTGGCATTGTTAGACGCAATCAACGGTTGAAATTTCGAATATGTTTACCGGGAGTTGTTGTGCTCAAATCCTTTGGATGAAGCAACAACTTCTAGACTATGGTCTTGAGTTGGATCACATCCCTATAAGATGTGATAATACTAGTGCAATCAACTTGTCCAAAAATCCCATTTTACACTCAAGAACAAAGCACATTGAAATAAGGCATCATTTCATAAGAGATCATGTTCAAAAGGGTGATTGCATGCTTGAATTTGTGGAAACCACTAAGCAACTAGCAGACATTTTCACTAAACCTTTAGCAAAAGAAGCCTTCTATTATATAAGAAATGAACTTGGCATATTAGACCAATCATGTATAAGCTAAATTGCTGCATAATCCATCATTTTGCCGCATAAAGAAACCTTTTCTGCATAATCATGGTTATTTGTTGCTTAAATATTGTTTTTCAATCCAAAACTAACTTGAGCGTCGGAGTTTTCCCTTATTTTGTTTTTGCAGGAGCTGAGTTCATGCTTAAACCCCCCCCTCCTCCCAATTGAAGCACTATGCATTCTGGTTCTCTTGAAGAAGAAAAATCAACTTCATAAGTCAGAAATATTGGTTTGGAAAGTGAAGAAATTCATGATGAACTTGAAAGTGAATCTCAAGAAGACAAAGGGTTGATGTGTTTCAAGGGGTGATCTCATGAAGGAGCTCTAGTTCTGAAAGTGAAACAACCAATTGGAGAAGGGAACAAGTTGAATGATTAGCCTTTGGATATGTTCTGGCACTTGGGAAGGCTTTCTGTCAAGCCTAAATAATCGATTAGGCAAGCTCCTAACCGATTAAGCATTCAAAACAGAGGCCTCATCATCTTTGGAAATAACAAGCTAATCGATTAGATAAATAATCTAATCGGTTAGTCAAGCAAACAGAGGCTCGTCCATTCCAAATCTCAAACAAACTAACCGGTTAGACCTCTTTCTCTAATCGGTTAATGCATCTGGAGATGTCCCTGTAACACTTCCTAACCTAAGTTACTCATTATCCTAACCGGTTAGTGACCCGACATGTAAACCCACCATTGTGAAATATTGAACTTCTAACGGTTAGCCAATATCTCTAACCTAAGTTAACCCCGTCCCCTTTAAACTCAACCCTCACCACATTCACCATTTACGCCGCCCTTCATCTCCACTATCATCTTCCTCCTCTCAATCTCTCTCTACAACCCACTTCCTCCCTACATTTCTGAAACCATTTCCATTTCCTCTTTCTTCCTTTTCCTCCATTTCACCTTACCCATTCCACCGACCCATACCTCCATTCTCATCAATGGCCAGCACCTCATCTCAACCAAAACGCTCTCGTACCAAAAACCCCAATGTTTCCCGGCAACCTGAAGACTCTTCACTCTCTGCCCCTGATCTCTCAAACGCTCTCAACATTGGAAGATATTTTTCTCACAAATCTCAAATAGAGTCATACACACTTGGGTTTCATGCACGACGTCTCATTCAACCCAAGTTCATGGACTGGCTTTTTTCGAACGAGAAGGCTTTACATTCTTCACCGAAATCTTGGAATTTCGGGCTTGAAAACCCTTGTCACCACCAACCCAGTTACTTCTATCTTGAACCAACCAAAGTCTTCTTCGCAATTTGTCTCTTTTCGGTACAAACTTGGTGTCTCGAAATCAAAAGACACAAAATCGTGTATCACCAAGTCGGTGGACTACTCTGTTTGGGCTCACTCACTCGGGAGCCAAACTTACCGAGAATGACGACCTTACATGGGCGACTTTGATGAGCTCGAGCCGTACAAGACATGATTCAACCAGGTACTGTCGTGCCCCGGGATCTTTGACTACTGGTTTTCTGAAATTGCTGGATCGCCTTCTTCACTTTGTGGTCACCCATATCTTGGTCCCAAGGGCAAGCAACTATGCCTTAGTTGAAGAAGACGATATATTTGTGATATGGGCTCTTAAAAGTCGCAAGAAAATCAACTGGCCACACTACATTATGCACAACATGAAGAAAGCCAAAGACAAGGCAATGATGGATCTCGCCTTACGCCTTCCTAGTGGCTAAAATTTTGGATCACTATAAGGTCAATTTGAAGGACGATGGAGTCATCTTCTCTCGCTGGTCCTCACAAGTTTGGCCTTGCGTCTCTAAACCGAATGAATGCAAAGAAAGTCGATGGAGAATGGATTTATAGTCGAAGAAATGAAGCGGCAGCTCCACAAGGGGAATATCCTCCCGCTCCTACTGATGACCCTATGGAAGAGGTTAGAAAATGAGCATGTCCTGGCAGCAATTGCCAATATGCAAGCCAGTATTGAAGCCCGGATTGCGGATCTTAAGACTTATCAAGAACACAGCAATTCTGCTATTTATGATCGCTTGAGCGCTATGGAAGGACGGCTGGATAGGCTTGAGCATCGCTTTTCACAATCAGAGGACCCTGGGGCTTAAGCATGGACTCTCTGTTTAAATCCGGATTGTGCTGATGCACTAATTGTCTTTGAACTCTTTCTCACTTTGATTAGCTTTTTTTTGGATATTATGGGAGACTTATCTAGCATGCTGATGACTGTTTATCTTTGGCTTATTTTGGTAATCCTAATAGTGATCTTTGCTTCTTATTTCTGGATTTGGATAATTCTTTTAAGTATGCTATGCCTTCTAATGCATTCCTTTTTGGTCTGACTGCCTATGAGTTACTAACAAACGCTTAATCTTATGATTCAGTTCTGCATGCTTATTCTTGTTTAATACCCTAGGCTACTGGATTTCTTTTTGATTATGCCAAAAGGGGGAGAAGGATAACGGTCTTTCTATTTATTGAGAAAAGTAAGAAAAGTGAATGTGTTATGATAATATAATATATTGTCTGTTAATGGTCCTGGAATCCCAAAACAAAGGGGGAGCTGTGCATCTCTGATTCAAGCACCTCTTGAACAAAAAAGGGGGAGTAAGCCTCCATATTCCATTCTTATTTCCAATTATCATTTGAACTAATCTCTTTCTCAATAAGTGTTTGTCATCATCAAAAAGGGGGAGAATGTGATTGATATGGACAAGATGCAAATGGTTTTGATGTCGACAAACAATGAAAGCAATGGGAATACAATGATCAAGTCTCAAGGAACTCAAGCTTAGCATATAGGTTATAGATCTAATGTAAAGGTATTCTAGAGATTCACCTCAAGCTCAAATGTCCTCCTTAAAATGCTTTTGTAAAATGTTTTTCATGACAGAATCAAAAAGGTTTTATGCAACAACTCCTTCACACCTAATGTCCTAAGTTTTTTGTGATCTTACCAACCTTTTGATAAACATTAGGAGCCAAAAATTCATGGCCCCTAACCGATTAGGACCAGCTCCTAACCGGTTAGTTTGTTCAAACAAAAGCTTTGCCTCGTTTTTTATAACATGCCTAACCGATTAGGCAAAGTAGCTAATCGGTTATTCTATAACTCAGAGGCCAAAAATGTTTTGTCCTAACCGATTAGGTAGAAGACCTAACCGGTTAGTATTACTTCCAGAGTCAAAAATGTTTTGTCCTAACCGATTAGGCAGATGGCCTAACCGGTTATTCATAAACTCAGAAGCCTCTCTAATCTGTCCTAACCGATTAGGGCGAAGGCCTAACCGGTTATTTACCAACTCGAACCCACGATGGAAATGTCCTAACCGATTACTGTAGGACTAACCGGTTAGCATCCTTCCCGGGACTCATTTTTGAGGTGTCCTAACCGATTAGGACACATTCCTAACCTAAGTTAGTTATTAAACCGAACACTTCTCCTTTCGTTTAAATGAGCCCCTAACCGGTTAGGATACATGGCTAACCGGTTAGCCTATGTTCTGGAAAAACAAGCAAAAGCCCGTAACGGCTATTTTCTTTGAGCATTAATTGCTCCCAACCACTTCCAACGGCAATAAATAACACTTACCTATATATTTGCTTGTTGGGGCTTCGATGAGAGGTTAGAAAACTGAGTCTATTCTTCCGAAAAGTTTGTATTGTGCTTTAAACAAGTTTTTATCATCATTCTACAAAATCCCTTGATTTGAGCTTGAACTTGTGTGAATCCCATATACCATAGTGCTTCAATTTGTAATACTTGCTCTGAGAGAGTTTCTTCCATTTAAATCTTATACAACTGTTTAGTGAGGGTGAGGTATCCTCAAGTATTGTAAGGGTGAGGTATCCCTTGAAAAATAGAGGCTCAAGCATTAGGGTGAGGTATCCCATAGTGTTGAGTGCTCAAGATTGTAGTGGTTGTCAAGCACCCATTGAAGCTTGAAGATATAGTGGAAAATCTCAAGTTGTTGCTTGGGGACTAGACGTAGATCAAGCGGATTGGTGATCGAACCAGGATAAACGATTGTGTTTGTTCTCTCTAAACCCTTCTCTTTATTTGGTTTACTGCTTTATTGAATTGTTTAGATATTATCTCCTTTGGCTATCACATTCACAAGTAAAAGTGTTAATCTCATTCATCCATTTATCTCTAATCGTTCAATAGCTTCAACGAAAAATTGTTTATTAAACGATTTGTAAAAGATTTGCTAACTTGTTTTAACTACTCAATTCACCCCCCCTCTTGAGTATTGAGGCCACTTGGTAACACAACCTACCCAACCCGACCAACCCGACTACCTAACCCGACCAACCCGATTACCCAAAAATTAAAAAAAAATTTGTTTGAAATTTGCTCAACTCGATTACCTGACCCGAACCAACCCGATTGTCATCGGGTCGGGTCGGGTCGGGTTGTCCAAAAAAAATTCCCTTAAACCGACTCGAACCCACCCGACTTCATTTAATTGGTTCGGACATTTTTTCTCTTCAAACCTGACCCAACCCGACCCGTGTGCACCCCTAAGCCTTACTATCTCAAAAATGGTGAATGAGTATATTTTGGAATTTTGAAGTAGAAATTTAAGAGTGTAGAAAGTTGACTCTAGTAAGTGGTAATGAAAAAGTCAAATCTTAGTTTTTCTCATGAATTTCTTAAAAACCCTAAACCCTATAATTATGGTTCTTATCTAATCTCTTTATCCCTTTCAACTCTAAATGAAATTTTTACAGTCTTATCAATTGTAATTGTAATTATAGTGTAGTTATTTTATTTAAGAAAAAGTGTTTTCCTTTGAGGTTGCTTCTTAATGTAAGTCATTGTTTCATTTATCTTGATTTGTCAAAATATTTGTTTATGGTCTTGCTCCTCCGAGTGTCGTGGGGACCGATTGAGCTGGTTCTTCATATTTGTGAGTAGATAGTTTACACTGTGACATATTTTGAAACTTAAACATCTTGTCACGTATTTATATTTCTTCTAATAGTAATTCGAACTAAGTTTCCTTTATTATTTTTAAGAGTTAAAATTTAGAGTTCTTTATAATAGCTTTGTTTATAGCCTCAAGTTTTATATTTTTGGGAAACAATATCTTTAAGCTACCTTATGAATTACTCTATGATGATTATACTTTTGGAGTTGTATTTTATTGACCTTGTGACTTATTGAGTTGTTTCTCTTGAAATGCAACCTATGATGGTTTTGAATTTTTTGTTATGAGAATTAAGTTATAAAGGTTGAGTGTTAAAATCCATCTGTCGTGGCAAAGAGAGATAATGACATATGTTCCGCCTGCCATGGAAAAGAGATATAACGATATATGTTTCGCTTGCCATGATGAAAAGATATAACGGTATGTGTTCCGCCAGCCGTGGCGAAGAGATATAACGGTATATGTTCCGCCTGCAGTGGCGAAGAGATATAACGGTATATGTTCCGTCAGCTGTGGCGAAGAGAGGTAATGACATATGTTCCGTCTGTTGTGGCAAAGAGATATAACAACATATGTTCTGCCTGCCGTGGCGAAGAGAGATAATAACATGTGTTCCACTTGTCGTAGCAAAAAGATATAACGGCGTATGTTCTGTTTGTCATGGCAAAGAGATATAATGGCTAATGTGCATATAATAGATAGTAGATGTATAGATTTTGTTTATGATATAAGAAGAGATTTGTTAAGTAGAGTTGAATTTCTTTACGATTATAAATCTACTTCTGGAAAGGAAAGCATGTGACAAGTGATTTTATTTATAAACTTCATCTATTTAATTATTGTGTTTTGAGTTGTTTTGCAAAACTTAAATATTCGTATTGTTACTTGTTTTCCCTTCTTATTCATTATGTTTATTATACCTTCACTGAGTCTATGAGACTCACCTCATTCCTTTTTCTCTTCAGATTCGCAGGTTGTTGAGTAGTAGGTTCTTGGGATTTGCTATTCTGCCCAAGAGTGCTTGTCTTTTAGTATGTCTTCATTGTTATTAGTGACTAGTGTTACACGTCAACTATAATATGTTGTAACTATAGAAAATAGAATTTATTTCTTTCTTTTGGTGTATATATATATATATATATGACCATAAAGTTTTGATATGTTCATTTTGTATAGTGAACTTAGTTTATATTTATGATTAATGTTAGATGTTTATGTTTGTGTTGGATTTGGATGTGTATTGTTGATCAAGTTTAAACAAAATATGTGTTTTTTTTCAGTTTTTAAAAAAAATTCTATCGGATTCTTAATAGCCCATATAAGTCTCAATTTATTTTCTTTAATTAATGTTTTATTATTAGGCTTGTCAAGCTAATTGAGTATTAGGTGTCACTAGCTTTACGCCGTCACGGCCTAATATTGGGTCATGACAAATGCTATATGGTTGTAACTTGCACATTCTAAAATAGTATTGAGAGTTAGTAATAATCGAGAATGAATTTTACTAATTGAAATATCCGTGCACTTGTGAAAATTCACACATCAAGAGAGCAGGATGGGCTTTATAATGAGCATGCCGTGAGTGGCAAGTCAGAAAAATAGAACAAGATGGGAGTATGCGATCCACGCGGCTTTGCTTTCTTTTCTTTTTTATTCCAATTCCGTTATTTAAACACCTAAATACAATAATGACATCCCATTTACATCTTACGATACATTTATTTTAGATTGACATACCATATACTAGAATAGTAAACCATATTTACATGTGACTCGGTGCGTGTATAATGAGTGTTCAAAAATTATTTTTATTTTTACTCTGTTGTCTTTCCGTGAATTCCTTCTCCCAAACTCCTTTCGTAGATAGTGGAAGACCTCCTTCTTTGTCTTTTCTCCTCCACCTCTTTCTTTTATCACTTTTCCTCCTTCAAAGATAAATGGTTTGCTTTCCTTGCTGATAGACACCTTCCTTTCTCATAAGTCACAAGATCGATTTTAAAAACCATGTTGGATAAAAAAAGGATAAAAACAAATTGACGATAGTGTCATCTATATTATATACTCTATACCTATCCTAATGTTCTTCGGTTTATTGCTTTTCTATTCAAGAAATTTCCCTCCGTTATATCTCACTCTCTTTCTCAAGCCGCCGCCACTCTTGAATATAGACTATCGACTGGAAGAGCCAACCTTTTTAATTTTTTTTTACTTCGGTTTGCGTTCTAACTCTCACAAGATCCATATTCTATGGACACAAGAAATTATTTTTTATATAATTGTTATTGTCTTAGATTGTTTACATTTGTTATTTTTTCATGTAATTATTTAATAAATTTACTGTTGTGGCATATGATTGCAATTTGTTATTGTCATATAACTAGGTTAAATCGTGTTAATTAGCAATGATATTTTGTCTAATTATAACCACCCAGGCCTATACCTTTTTATGTCTAATTTATAATGTTATTCTATAGATTGGAAACAGTAGTAAGCGAACAACACTCTTTTAGAGATGACCAAAGTTCAAATTTTGGAGAAGATAATTATTGGGAAGGTCTCCTAATTGTTGTAGTGTTCGAGTATTAATATCACAGTAATGCCTGTAGAGTACATGGTCAAAGACCTAAAAAAATAAAAAACAAAGACCCTGTCCCACTGTTGGAGCTGGCCCTTTCCATCTCCTCTTAAATTCTCCAGTTCTTCTCTTCACTCGGGTACGAGCATGTTGTTTGTATGTCTGCAATTAATATAAAAAGATAAGTTACGCAGATAAGTTGCAAAGATATTAATAAAAAATATATTCATCATATTCTTTATTTAACATTACATTTTCTAGTGCATGATGATTTTCCAAATGAAATGGTTGCGACTAGTTAGTGTAATGAAATCCTGATCTTAGGTGTTATATTGTTAATTGAACTCTCACAAATTAATTAAATTTCGATGCTTGCTTAGTTTTAGGCATTTAATTTGCTATTCAATTTAGATCGTTTTTATTCTTACTTAAATTGTTAGACTAGACAAATAAAATCATTATAGTTGAGTACTCAATACCAATCCTCGAAGGAACAAATCTTATCAACTAATACCTCGCGATACAATAGTGTTGCGTAGTCTTGCCGGTCTTAAGTATATGGTTGATTTTTCTTCGTTCCTACTAGATTGAATACTCCATCAGCAACAGGAAAAATAATAGCATCATGTGTGTGACAAATTGACAATTGTATGTGAATCTATCTCAGTTGCACAATGCTATGTAATTATGCTTGAGTTTTAATGTCAAGATCTGATAAAAATCATTGAAGTGATGGGGAAGAAGCCTGATAGTACTCATAGGAAGGAACTTTTCATATAGGGAAATATATGTGATACAAAACATTTATACTAATAATTTGAGTCAAATCTAATCTTTGATCTTTTCATTATCCTTCAATTTATCTCTTTTTCCTTTCAATGTGCTTTTGGTCCTTAGTAGGTGTTACTTCATGCATGACTCTGTTCTTCTGTACCAAACAACTAAATATCTAGTTTTACTATATATAGATCTCTGTTTCATACTTCATTTCAGTGTCTGATTTTAGCTTACGCTTCCAATTTTCATGTGCTGAAGAGAGCACATGTTCGAGCTTGCTATTGACTGTTATCCGCAAATAGCAAGCACTAAAGACTAAAACGAGGTAGCTCAAATTTTTTGACCAACAAGTAATCGAGGGTGAGTTTCTTAGAAAAGTGGCTTTATCCCTTGATAATCCTTATTCATCATTCTTAAAAGGACTTTACACTTACTTATCTACCCTGTGAGAGAGAGTCTTTATAATCCATTAATTGTAGCTCATTCATAACACTTTCTAAAATTTGAAAGTTAAACTATTGTTCTAGTCAGATTCAGAGTTTCGTATCAATTTAGTATTTTTTAGGGCTATAACCAAGAATATCACATAAAGATGATTAATAAAAAAAATAAGAACAAACAATTAAAAATAGAATAATGCTCAATCCCACGACAAGAATTTCGTGAAACGTCGTACGAAAGTAGAAAAGTAATGTGTTGTGTGTGTTTTAACAGGCAATAGTGGGTGGTTTTTATTTTATTTTGTTTTATTTTAGTTTGTTTAAGTTTGTTATGCACTTGAATTATTTGCCACCTCATTCGTGAAAGATATACGAAGACTGTTTCAAGTAATATAACTTACTCTTAAAAATATGTCTATAACAAGTGGTACATATGTCAAAGAATAAATGTATGAAATGAATAAACTTAAAATATCACGTGCTTATTTATTCAATATTTTTTCAAAAATAAAATAAAATTGCAAATCACTTTTGTGTTGTGAAAATTTAACTATTTTGATTTTTAAGCAGGAATTGGTCTAATTCAACCTATCAAATGTAAAAGAATAGTGTTAATAACACATCACTTTCATATATATTTCTCTCACATTTAAAATTATATGTGTGTAAGTGTATGTAAGTAACATTATTGAATATAAAAAGAATAAATTAATTCTATTATACGAGAAAGAAAAAAAAATCAGAACCGTTATATATATATATATAGACACACACTAGCATTTTACAAATGTGAAAGAGAAAGGCATGTAACCATGGTGACAATTATTTTTCCATCTTATGCCATCTCTATGGCCTTATGTCGGGAATATAATAAAACTAGTTGGACAAGCTTTGTGATTTTTTATATATAATTCATGATTTTGTCCAATTATAAAAAAGTATGAAATTAATTTAAAATATTTTTTTAAGTTTTTTTTTATATTGTTATTGCTAAAGCATATTTGAGGCATCAAAAGTTGAGAGTGTTTCTCTCACATATCATTCTTTTAAATTATTTTAAAAATTGATAAGATTTTTTGAATTTCAATCTTGATCTAAATGTGTAAAACGATATAATAAAATTTTCATATAAATAATGACTAAGGAAATTCATTGATTTTTTGCAATTCTACATGGATGCTTAATTTTTCTGCTTTTGTATAATCTCAAAATCAATGAACTACAATATGTAGTTTTTTTCCATAATTTATCAAGATCAATAAATTCAATATAAGACAAAATATGATAATGAATAATATTTGATGATAAAATAATCATAGATGAAATTTAAAAGATATTCCATATTAAAGAGTGAAAAGGATATGTTACTGTTTAATAGAACTCCTAAGTTGATATCTTGTTATAAAAAAAATGATAAGTAAGAAGAAATAGGAAGAGAATAATGTAATTAATCATTATCAAAGATATATATTATATAAGGCACATTAAGAAATATTTATAGTCTTAGGATAAGATATCCAAAACTAAATTAAATCTTAATTAGATATAAGTTTTTCTATAACTAAATCCAACCAAATACAAATTTTCCTATAAATCAAATCTTAAGAAATCAAAATTAGACAATAATAGCTTTTTATAATACGTTCATTTTCTAATAATATTTCATAACAACGAGAAAGTGTTTGGTGGGAGCAAGGTAAGAACTTAGAAAGAGCTTCTATGATCATGCCAAACGCATGGTGGGCCATTCCATAGAAAAATTTTAAAATACTTGTAAATTCATTTTCTAATAATATTTTGTAACAATGAGAAAGTGTTACCTGAGTAAGGTAAGAAGTAAGAAGTAAGAACTAAGAACTAAGAACTAAGAACAAGCTTCTATGATCTGGAGCTTGCTATTATGGACCTAATGAGTTTTTTTTTTTTGGATCATACGGAAAGCAAGAAACAAAGCAACAAAGAGAACTACAATCCAGTAAACAAAATCCCCATAGCATCAGCTAACAGAATGCTAGATAACTGATGAGGACAAGTGTTCCAAGCCATGAAACCCTGCTCCATGTTTGCGCCATACTTTGCCAGCCAATCAGCAGCATCATTTCCTTCACGCAAGGTATGTTGAAAAGTGAGGTCCCAAGCAAGATCCATATACAGTCTGATATGATTAATGATTGGTGCATGAGGATGAGTTGAATGAACTCCTTGCTCCACTAGAGATAAAGCCACCTTTGAATCTGATTCACAAATAAGAATGTGATGTCCAGCCTCCCAAGCCATCCTGAGACCATAGTCAATAGCTAGGAGCTCAACTTTAATATTGGTAGTGATCCCACAAAATCCTAAAAAACTACCAAGCCATTGGCCTTGTGCATCCCGTAACAGACCTCCATAGCCCGACCTCCCTGGGTTACCAAGAGAACTGCCATCAACATTGAGCTTTACCACATTATCAATAGGAGAGTGCCATTTAACATGTCTTGGTTCCTTCCTTTGAGTATTGTACCCCGAAAACCTTAAGCACCACTTCTAAGAGAATCCTTATCTGGTTTAGGGTCCGCCAATGACTCCATTTATTGTCTGAGAAAATTGCATCATTTCTAGCTCTCCACACAAACCAGCAAGCTATAACAAAGAGAGCACAATTATCCTTGAAAGCATTGGATTTAAACCATAACATCGGGTCATCAATAGAAAATATCTGGTTATTATCAAAGCTCAGGAATCTCTAGATAGGTGCAACATGAGAACAGTCCCTGAGAGTATGAATAAAGGTTTCTGAAGTTGCACTGCATCTCATGCATGTAGGGTCAAGGGACAAATGACGAACTACACGCAAATGATTAGTTGACAAATTGCCATGCATGACTAACCAGATAAAAAATTTAAGATTGTCCGGCAGTTTCATTTTCCAAATCCACGTCCAACTGTCCTCCGAGATTGGAGTATGGTTATCATCATTTTGGCACAACCAAATATAAGCACTCCTGGAAGAATACTGGCCCGAGTTACTATCATTCCAAATAATGAGATCGTCCGAATGATCATAAACAACAATACTTTGCATTTCCAGTTTTAAATCCTGCGGCAGTTGAGTAGCTAGAAGATTGAAATGCCAAGACCCATCATAGCATATGTCTTTAACTTGCAGCTGAGTATCTTGTATATCAACGAAAGGAACAAGGTCACCAATGCACCCTTTATCAAGCCACTTTTCATACCAAATAAAACATCCCCTCTACTAATACGGGTAATGAAGCCATCATGTAAAGACTCAGCAGCTTTAACAATTGATCTCCAAGTATAGCTAGCACCATTACAAGGGGGATCATGCAGAATATGATGACCAGTTAAATACTTAGATGATAATAATTTCACCTAAAGTTTTTCAGGCTGATTCATAATATCCCAAACATGTTTTCCTAGTAATTAAGTATTGGTATTTCTAGCTCGATGAATGCCCAACCCCCCTCTATGAATTGGTTGAGTGACTTTGCTCCATTTAACCCAATGATTGGATTTACCACCCCAAATAAACTGCCTGATGCAAGAATTAATAGAATCACAAACCCCTTCAGGAAGCCAGATATTTTGCATAGAATAGATATGCATAAAGCATAGCACAGATTTAGCAAGAGTGACCATGTCTGCTCTACTTAATAATCTACCCTTCCAACCAGCAAGTCTATTATTAATCTTGTCCAAAATATAAGAAAAATCATTCTTTGTCACCCTACCAGAAAGTAAAGGGAAACCAAGATACCTTCCTATATTGTAAGTATGATGAAAATCAATAATACCTTTAAACTTTGCTACCTTAGCTCTAGATATGTTCTTCGAAGGAAGAAATCTGGATTTGTGAATATTGATTTTCATACCTAAAGCTAGGCAAAAAGAATGGAGCACTTCTTGAACTAGTCTGACTTAGGAAGCTTTAGCCTTTATTAAGAGAAGGCAATCATCAGCAAAAAATAAGTGAGAGATTGGGGGGCATTTGTAGATATTTTAACCGGCTGCCATCGATTTGTGTCAATTTTCTCTTGAATCAAAATAGCCAATTTTTTCATGCATAAAACAAACAGATAAGGACTCATGGGGTCACCTTGCCTCAAGCCTTTTGTTGGAGAAAAACTCTCTAACTTCTCACTGTTCCATTTTAAAGACAAAGTAGAGGAGGTTGTGCAGCTTATAATAAGATTGATAGTATGTCGAGGGAAGCCGAATTCAGTCAATGTAAGTTTGAGAAAATTCTAATCCACCCTATCATAAGCTTTCTCAAAATCAAGTTTAAACATAAGGAAACTAGCCTTACCCTTCTTTTTATGCATATGATGAACAACTTCCTAAGCAATCAAGGTATTATCTGTTGTACCTCTATTAGGAATAAAGCTGCTTTGAAGAGGCCTAATTAATTCATCCAAAAAAGGCCTAATACGATGAACAAGGATTTTAGAGATTAGTTTAAGCAAAACATTACAAAGGCTAATTGGTCTAAAATCTTTTAGGTTCTTAGGATCATCAACCTTCGGAATTGGAACAATGAGAATCTCTGAAATGTGTTGCTCAATACAACCTGTAGTAAAAGCTCTTGCAATAAAGTCCCAAACATCTTTACCAACTATATGCCAATAATTCCTGAAGAACACATGTTGAAAACCATCAGGTCCTGGAGCTTTATAAGGAGCCATATTGAAAATAGCATCCCTAACCTCTTTGAAAGTAACCAGACTAAGGAGCAAATCATGGAGTTGTTGTCTAATTTTTGGGATACGTTGAAGAACCAGACTACTAGGAATACATTGATCATTTGATTGGAACAATTTTCTAAAGAAAACCAAAGCCTCATTCTTCAAAGTCTCATCATCATTACACCAAATCCCATCAATATTCAAGCCTGTAATTTTATTTCTTCTTCTGCGAATTATAGTTTGAGTATGGAAGAATCTTGTGTTCTTGTTGCCAAATTTAACCCAATTCTCCCTTGATTCTTAAAACCAAAGGAGCTCCTCTTGAGCCAAAACTTCATTGTATTATTGCTACAGGTCTCTTTCCAATTTAATGAGATCAGAAGAAATAAAAATATCAAGCTGACGATGAACTCCTCTTATTCGACCCTCAATATAGCGCTTTCTTTTGAAAATATTACCAAAGACCTCTTTATTAAAGGAGATAGATTGTTCTCTAACTTTATCCAACTTCAAACTCGCACTGCCATGAGAATGGATCCAAGTATTGGAGACCAAAGGTTCATAATCAGGATGAGACATCCAAGTAGCCTGAAAATGAAAGAGTCTGGATTTCGTGCTCTTAGATCTATTACAGTGTAATAACAAAGGATTATGGTCTGAGCTATGAGGAGGAAGGACTTCCACCATTGCATGAGGGAACAATAACTGCCAATCCACATTCACAACACATCTGTCTAATTTTTTTCTCACATGACCACCATGCTGCAAGTTCCTGCACCATGTATAAAGGCCTCCAATAGTGTGGAGGTGTAAGAGATTGCAATCAGCTAATAAATCAGCAAAGAAACAAGCTCTAGAAGTACTAAAATTACCTCCCGAGACCTCTATTGATAATAACACTTCATTAAAGTCTCCTATAAGTAACCACGACCCACCAATAGAACTATTGAGGCTTTTGAGATGGTTCCATAGAATATTGCGGTTTGAAAAAATAGGAGAAGCATATATGGCTGAGCAATGCCATGTGCTATTATTGCGCCTGATAGAGAAAGTAATAGCCTGGTACATAGAGTCTATCATACAAAAAATAGTATCAACCGTACCGGAGTGATCACTAGCTTCATGAATAAATACTGGTTTATAGCCCAGCGAAGACCAAAAATTCTCAACCTTTGTGAACTAAACATGGGTTTCATAAACACAAAAGAGAGAAGGATGATGAAGATTAATCAAATCACGAACATGACGCCTAGCAGTACGGCTTGAGGCGCCTCGAATGTTCCATGAAAGAACTGAAAAATTCTGGAAAAAATCCATAAACACAAATATAGGAAGAAGAACAGAAGTCTCACTGACTAAACAACCATAGACTCTAACTGCGTTTTTGGAACCACTTCTTGGTTATCACCTTGAGAAGGTATAGAAGCAATAGTTGTACCAATCTCCATATCCTGCTTATCATCATTCTCTTCATGGAGCATGACAAATCTGTTGTTGGAAATAACTTTCATCTTCACTGTGGACTTGGCCCAGATCAAATATTTTTATGTCCTGTTGCACACCTTTATTATTTGAGTTAACCATGACCCTCTTTCGAATATCAGTTGCCTTAGGAGTGGATTTCTAAAGTTGTTCAGTTTTTTGCGCTGGGGACCAAATAGGAAGTTCTGCGTCTTTTCTCTGTCTCTTACTTTTTTCGTTGGCATAAACTGATTTGTGAGGCTTAGTGTGATCTAATAGGACCCGCGCAGAAGTAGAGGGACCGGGTTGACCCTGTGTAGAACCAGGAGAGGACGCACCTGCATGGGATTTATGTGGATCCCTATCTGCATGGAATTTGATTCTCTTATCTTTCCCATTATTGCCATGATTCTTCTTCTTTAATGACTTATCATTACTGATCGTTTTAGACTTGGTGGTTGTCCTATTTTTTCGCCTAACAACAAGTCATTCCCCATGCAACGGCTCCTCTATTTTTGTTGCCATTAACTTGTCTGTTACACCCTGTAATTCCGGAATATGATTGTCATTAATTACTTGCTCATTAGACTTCACTAGAACTGCCTCTTTGTTTGTCACCACTGTCGCCGCTTGGGGAAGAGCAGCTTGGGCTGCGATTAGTGGTTCCTTCTTGCATTCCCTGGTTAGGTGATCATAGCAACCACAAGTACCACAAATTCTATGCAATCCTTCATATTCCACATGATACCAATGACCATTGAGCCAGACTTTACCCACAACAGGTTTATTCAAATCTACTTCAACACAAACACGAGCAAAATAACCACGTTGAACATCAATTGTATTTGTGTCAACTTTAATAGGCTTCCCAAATGCTGCAGCAAGAGTTAGAAAGATGCTCTCATCATAGAAAAATATATTTAACCCTGGAAAATGGATCCAAACCAAAGTCTTATCTATTTTAGCTATGGGAGACATAAACTCTGGAGACCAACACTGCACAGTTAAGTAATGATCGAAAATCATCCATGGACCTTCATCAATGACCTTAGAACGATCTACTTCTTCCTCAAATTTCACCATATAAAAACCATTATCAATATCTATAATCTCGAAGCCGGGAATAACTTTCCAAATCTTGTGTAACATGTCCTTCAGCACATGATAACCAATATTCTTCCCTAGCAATTTAACTACTAGAGCATCCTGCCATGGCGCGTATAGTCCCTCAAAAACTGATTCTTCAATATGCACCATTGGTTTCAATGGATTACCATCCTCATATTCAATTTTTGCCAATTTTTCTTTGCATAAATCAACCCTCTTCCTAGGTGCTGGAACTTCTTTCTTTCCCAACACCATATCCCTGAAAGAAGCCTTTTGAACCTTTATAGATTACTCATTTCCACTACCTCTATCGGGTGGTTTGTCATTAGCCGTTGTTGATAAAACAAAGGGTTAAGAGCTCTCCACCTTCATTCCCTGAACCTGGACCCAATGAGTTTGTGTCCATAGATGCATCACCTATTTTTTTATTTGACAATATTTATATATAGATCTGAGCATATATAAAAATTATAAGTTAAAATTTGTAAGTTTTTTGTATGTACAGTTATTCGTAAAAAAAAAAGTGATCTAACTAAATTTATGTGTGAATTTGAGTGTTATTAGTTAAAATATGTGGAGATCTAACTTTTTAATCTCAGTTATTGATTTATTTTAATAATAAATCAATATCTCAAAAGGCCATAATCCATCTATGGACCACCGCAAAGGTAGTCCATATTAGACATTCCTTATATGATCCTGGCCCTCACGGTTCAAATGGCCCCATGAAAATTTTTTATAATACTCCTAGAGACTTACATGAGAAGTTTTGTAACTGTTTCTATTTAATTTGATAATATTTTATTTTTAAGTTAATCTCAGTATAGTTATAAATTGGCACGTATTACAATTTAAGTAAAATAATTAATTAATTGTAATTCTTTTTTTGGTGTAAATCTTTTAGTATCAAAAAATCGTATTGAATCTTGATTAATTTAGAGTTGAGTCGATTCAGATTACAAAGATGTAAAGTTTTTTTCACACTAATTTTTTCTATTTATAAGACTTGAATTCAAGATCTTACTTAAGAAAAATAAATGGCCACTACAACAAAATTGACGTATGATAACCCCTCAAAAGTGTATTCTAAAGTACACTGAAGTGTTGCATTTGATGAATGATACACTTTTTGGCCCTAATGCAACACTTTTAGAGCAGTGGCCTATTCAAGCGTGACATATTATCTAAGACTATGTTTTTTTAGCATAAAAGGTCACAATGCTCAAAAGTGTAGCCTTTTATGGGTATAAAGGCAACACTTATCTCCTTCACCCTATGGATATGCTTATAAAGTATTGCTCCTTTGACAACATTTAAAAAGCGTTCCCATATATTAAACCCTATGGGTACATTTGTAAAGCGTTCCCTTATATCAAACCTTATAGGTACATTTATAAAGCGTTCCTCTATGCCTTTCTCTGTTGTTTTTATTTTTTCTAATCTCCTATAATGACTACTCTTTTAACAATTGTAAAAGTACCATTTGTTACTCTTATGTTACATGCATTCTAGTTAAATTTGGTAAAACATTAAAAATACATCATTTTTTACATATTTTTAATGCCATTGATTTTATATATTATTTTTATAGAATTTTAATTTTAGAATTGCTAGGAATAATTGGTCCCCAAGATCCAATCTATTGTATAATTTTTAGAATGCATTGTAATTATTTTATTTTGATAAATAACATGGTATTCAGTTTATGTTGGTTTTATTTGTCATTATTTAATTATTTATTTAATATGACAAAGTCCTTGATTAAATTTAGGCACTTGTCATCATGATAGGAATCATGATAATAAGAGACAAGTTTTTATAATTTAATCTAAAGTGTTCTTAATCGTAGGATTATTGAGAATAGGACATTAGTAATCCGGATAGATCAATATATGTGTGATTGTCTCTATTGTATAGAGATTAATAGATCTTATTTATTAATTCACATATATAGATGATGCATATGAAGATATGATCATTGAACTGACTCAATTGAGAATTCCTAATGGTTTATATTATCATTAATCTGTCAATAGGATATTCTCATGAAGGACATGATGTAAACTTTTCCTTTAACCTGAGATTATCATAGTAATTTACAAGTTACTTGTTATACTTTGATTCCGAACATCTAATGCCCTAGGGTGCTAGTTGAATGGATATTGGGTATGACTAAATACTTGTAGGATTAATGATATATCAAGAAGGAATCCATCAACTCTTGGTAATGAGTTTGAGCTCTATGATTATAACAACAAAATTAAGACCTTGGCCAAGGCAATTGAATGAATGAAGAAATGAGTTTCTAAAGTCATTCACTAGTTGGTTATAATTCTAAAGGTTTACTTATTAGAGTTTGACAATTATACCATACTCTAAGGTTAACTCAGAGCTGGAACGATGGAATAAAATATTATATTATTCTTCTAAAGGTTCTTGAAAAGTAAAAGATATTACTTCATGTTATTCGGTCGTTAAGGAGTGTTGCTAGACGCCAACCTTGATTAGTAATTTAGTTCGACTAATTTACTACCGGCTTAGTATTGAACCTATGAGGTCACACATGAATGAGTGTTCCAATCTTTGTTAAATGATTATTTAATTTATTATTTGATAAATTAAATTAGAGAATTTAATTTAATCAAATAAATAATTTTTAATCTAAATGGAATATTATTATATTCTTTACTAACACTTAGAATATAATTAATATATGATACAATTGTATGAAAAATTCTATTTAGAATAGAAAAATCAAAGTTTTTTTTCAAAGTACTACAACGTGCAAATAGTAATAGTGCTATTGGAAAGGTCAATAAGCAACTAAAATCTTATTAGATAAGAATCTTGCACCAGATTGCATGTTGAACTTTTGTTACTCCAAGTAGCAAATTTCTCCCAAGTTGGACTTTGTGTTACATCAAGTAGCAAAAATTTCTACAAGTTATACTTTTTGTTACTCCAAGTAGCAAAATTGCTACTACACGAATTGACTTATTCCAAGCACTTTTCAGAAGTGCTATAGAAAACGTGTTACAGTTGGATTTGCAGCAAACGTGTTGCAGTTGGACTTGCAACAAACGTGTTGCAGTTGAACTTTATTTATTGCTCCAAGCAATTGCTGCATGTTCTAAGCATTTTATGCACAAGTTCTCTAGTACGTGCTACACAAAAAACATATGGCTATTCAATGAGATGTACAACAAAGGTTTGCTTTGGGAGAAAACAAGAGAGATATATATATTGATATATACAAAACAGAAAAAAAAAATTTCTTTGATTCTTTCTTCTTAGATTTTTGTATAAGTTCCATCTTTCAAAGAGTTGATAGTAAGACTTGGTCTTGGTGTGGATACACATAGAGTCTTCGTGCAATCGAACAAAAACTTCTAAAGTATCAAGGATCTTCAACTAAGTAATTATGAATTTATCTTCATAGTGCTAGAATAAATGTAAAAACAAAACGATCATGTTTAGATTGCTATTATGTTGTTCCGTTGCGTGATTTGATTATTATGCAATCTTACAGTGGTATTAGAACAAGGCTATTTGTGTTTAAATTTTATTACTAAAATTATAATTCATGAATTTGTGATGTACGACAAGTTTTAAATAATGAATTATTTTCTTGTGATGTTTTTTGTACATAATTGTTGTGTGCACTGCTCACTCATGTGCTTAGGTATAATTTGAAATTATACACTACTGTCATGAATTGTATTTACAAGTAATATAATGATTTATTCATGGTTAATTTTTACGTATAAGATGACAAATTATATTTATGAGTATATGCATTAGTATTCTTGAAGCATGTCATTGGTTGTTAATTCCATTTGTGAATTAGACTATTTGTAATATGATCTCTGTGATTTTTAAAAATTTTATATGATAAAATATGATGTTAGTTATATCATTTTTTTATGCTTTTATATATTCCTTGTTCATAAAGAGCGGCCTAACAACTAGGAGTTTTGTGGTTTAAAGGATAATATAAAATAAAATAAAAATTATTTATTGCATGTGATGCATATACATAGAAAGAATTAATTTATACAAAACGTCTGGACTACTCGGGGTGTATAAAGGTTAATTCATTAATACCAATAGGAATGACTTGACAACCAGGGAACTATATGGTGCGGAATTATTTTTTAAAGTTGTATGTGATACAAAATTATTTACTTTAAAATATATATGCATGAGAAACGACTTGACTACCAAGGGGCTCATTTATATATATTTTTTAAAGGATTTCTTAACTCCACTAAAAGAAATAGAGATTTCTGAAACTACCTTAATAGTAATGTAGTTAGTGGAAATATCATCTAGATAAAAGTCCATATCTTTGTGATAAATGTGTTCTTATATTTTCTTTTCTTGTTTTAGATTTCTCAACATGTCTTCTTTATCATTGCTACATTCTTGATACCAGCAAACTGGTTGGAGCCAATTATGATTATTGGTACCACAATTTAAGAATTGTTCTTATGCATGAAAAACTTATCGATGTGATCGATAAGCCTGCCATAACTGTCCCTATTGACAAAGAAAATGCTGAAGCAACTAAGGCTTATGAAAAGTACTTGGAAGAGTGTCTTAATGCTAAATGCATTATTTTGGCATTTATGAGTTCTGAGCTTTAAAGGCAGCATGAGGATATAGACCCACCTGTGCTCATTGAACATCTTAAGAAGATGTATGGTGGACAAAGTAGGAAAACTAGGTATCAGTTGTCCAAAAATTTGTTTAAGTCCACATTGACTGCAGGCTCTCCAGTTAGGCCCCATGTTTTAAAGATGATTGATCTTATTGAACAACTTGAGAAGTTGGGGTGCAAACTTGGAAAAGAGCTTTCTCAAGATTTGATCTTGTAATCACTTCTTGAATCTTTTTCACAATTCATTGTTAACTTCAACATGAATAAAATGAGTTGTGAACTTCATGAGATGCTCAATTTATTGATTAATTATGAGAATCAAGTTGCATCTGAGAAGAAGAAAGGAACTATCATGCTAGTTGGTAAATCCTCTAAAAGGATGGGTAATGGTAAGTATAAGCCGAAAAGGAAACCTCTTGCATCTAAAGGTGGTGTGACTAAACCTAAGGTTAAAGAGGGTAAGCCAAATAAGTCTGATGCTGAATGTTTCTTCTGTAAGGAGAAAGGTCATTGGAAGAGAAATTGCAAGAAGTATCTTGCTTCTCTGAAAGAAAAGAAACAAGATAAGACTTTAATGAAAATATTTTTATGATTTTTTAACTGTTACTGATTCTACAATGTGGGTATTAGATATTGGTAGTAGTTTTAATATCTGCAATATGTTGCAGGGACTACAGATAAGTAGAAGGTTGAAGAAAGGAGAAGTTAATCTTTAGGTTGGGAATGGTGCAAATGTTGCAGCCCTAGCTATAGGATCAATTTCTTTAAAAATGCCTACTGGCAAAATATTGGTGTTAGAGAATTGTTATTATGTTCCAAAATTTGTTTCAAATGTTATTTCAATTTCTATGTTAGACAAGCGTGGTTTTCGTATTGTTTTTAATTATAGCATTTGCTCAATTTATCATAATGATGATTTATATGTGAATGGCTATCTCCAGCATGGTATTTATGTCTTACCTGATGTGAATGTAAAACCAATTATGCATGTTTTTGGTCTTAAAAGAGAAAGAGACAATCAAGTAAATCGTATATACCTTTGGCATTGTAGACTTGGTCATATAAGAGAGAAAGGAATTAAAAAGTTGCACAAGGAAGGTTACCTTAACCATTATGAGTATCAATCATATACAACTTGTGAATCTTGTCTCAAAGGAAAAATGACCAAATCTTCGTTTACCAGAAATGGAGTGCGAGCTTCTGAATTATTGGGACTAATTCATACAGATATTTGTGGGCCGATGAAAATTCAAGACAAAGGAAGATATTCTTATTTCATCACCTTCACTGACGATATGTCTAGATTTAGCTTTGTGTATCTTATGAAACACAAATTCGAGCATTTGAAATGTTCAAAAGATTTTATAGTGAAGTTGACAAACAACTTGGTAAGAGTATCAAGATACTCAGATCCGATAGAGGAGGAGAATATCTTAGTGATAATTTTTTTGATTATCTAAATGAAAATGGAATTCAATCATAGTGGAAACCTCTAAGAACACCACAACACAATGGTGTATCTAAAAGCAGGAATCGAACCTTACTAGATATGGTAAGATCCATGATGGGGTTCACTGATCTTCCAATGAATTTATAGGGATATGCTTTAGAAACAGCAACATACTTGTTAAATAAAGTTCCCACAAAGTCAATCTCTACAACACCAAATGAGATATGGAAAGGTCGTAAGCCAAGTCTCAAGCACATTAGAGTTTGGGGATGTCTGACCTATGTCAAGAGATTGCAAACAGATAAACTTGATGCAAGGTCTGATAAATGTAGTTCATCGGGTATCCCAAAGAAACAATGGGATATTATTTCTATCACCCTTCTGACCACAAAGTGTTTGTGGCAAAAGGAGCAACCTTTTTAGAAAGGGAATTTCTTTCACAAGGAAATCATGGTGAAGAAATAGAACTTGATGAAGTTCAAGAAACCAATGAAATTACGTAAGCTCAAGAGCTTGAAATGCAAGTTGATAAACCTTTGCTGGATATTCTGAAGTTAACATGAAGGTCACCACCTTCGATGGTTGAGGTTCAAGAACAGGAACCGATAGAAGGTCCAGTACAAAGTGAATCAGTTGCAAATGAACCTCTTAGAAGGTCTAGTCGCACACATCATGCACCGAGTAGATTAAACTTATTGGTGCAAGATGATGCGTCAAATAAGGTTGATCATAATGATGATGACCCTAGAACCTATGAAGAGACCATGCAAAGTTCTGACTACAAGAAGTGGCAAGAAGCCATGGAATCTGAACTGAAATCCATGAAGATCAACAAAGTATGGACTTTAGTTGAAACTTCAAAGCATATAAAACCTATTAGTTGTAAATGGGTTTTCAAGAAAAAGATTGGAGTGGATGGAAATGTGGAGACCTATAAAGTCTGTCTTGTTACTAAGGGATATCATCAAAATGAAGGAATAGATTATAATGAAACCTTCTCTCCTATGGCAATGCTCAAATCAATCCGGATTCTACTTGCTATAGTAGCATGCTATGATTATGAAATATGACAAATGGATGTGAAAACTACTTTCCTAAATGGTGAGCTCGAAGAGGAAGTGTACATGACACAACCTGATGGTTTCACTTCCTTGTCTGATCATAATAAAGTTGCAAGCTACAACGATCTATTTATAGATTAAAGCAAACTTCTAGAAGTTGGAATATCCGTTTCAACAAGACAATCGAAAAGTTTGATTTCATTAGATGTGAAGAGGAGCCTTGTGTTTATAAAAAATTTAGTGGGAGCACAATTATTTTCTTGGTGTTGTATGTTGATGACATATTACTCATAGGAAATGATGTACCAGCATTGCCAAGTACAAAAATTTGGTTTCTTAAACAGTTCTCCATGAAAGATTTGGGAGAAGCAACCTATGTTTTAGGAATAAAGATTTATAAGGATAGATCTAAAAGGTTGCTTAGACTTTCGCAGTCTATGTAGATTGATACCATCTTAAAGATGTATAACATGAAAAATTCCAAACGATACTATCTACCAATAGGAACTGGAATTTCTCTCAGTAGTGAGGATAGTCCTAAAACCCTTGAAGAGAGAGAATGCATGAATAGAATACTATATGCAGGTGCAGTGGGAGTTATCATGTATACCATGACATGTACGCGTCCTGATATTGCTTATGCACTAGTTGTAACAAGCCGATATCAGGCAGACCCTGGTGAGGAACATTGGAAAATGGTTAAAAACATTTTGAAGTACTTTAGAAGAACTAAAGACCAATTCTTTATTTATGGAGATTCAGAACTAAAACTAAAGGTTATGCAGATACAAGTTTTGCATTAGATAGGGGTGATAGCAAATCCATTTCTGGTTATGTTTTCACTTTAAATGGTGGTGCAGTGAGTTGAAAAAGTTCCAAATAAGCTACAATAGTTGATTTAACAACTAAAGCAGAATATATAGTAGCAAATGAGGCTGCTAAAGAAGCAGTTTGGATGAAGAAGTTCATATATGAACTTGGTGTGGTTCCTTCAATAGAAGAACTAGTTCCATTGTTGTGTGACAACAATTGAGCCATTGCTCAAGCAAAAGAACCAAGATCGCATCAAAGGTCTAAACATATTTTGCGAAAGTATCACTTAATTAGAGAAATCATTGGATGTAGAGACGTTAAGATTCAAAAGGTTGATGGAAAAGAAAATGTAGCAGACCCATTTACCAAAGCACTTGGTGTAAAGGAGTTTGACAAGCACAAATAAGAATTGGGAATAAAATACATAAGAGATTGGCTCTAGTGCAAGTGGGAGAATGTTATGAATAATTAGTCTGCCTTAGATCCAATCTATTGTGTAATTTTTAGAACACATTGTAATCATTTTATTTTGATAAATAACATGACATTCAGTTTATGTTAGTTTTATTTGTCATTATTTAATTATTTATTTAATATGACAAAGTCCTTGATTAAATTTAGGCACTTGTCATCATGATAGGGATCATGATAATAAGAGATAAGTTTTTATAATTTAATCTAAAGTGTTCTTGATCGTAGGATTATTATAAATAGGATATTAGTAATCCAGATAAATCAATATATGTGTGATTATCTCTATTGGATAGAGATTAATAGATCTTATTTATTAATTCATATATCACTACAAAAATTTCGTTGTTTAGCTATCATTTTTTAGCCATAGTTATTGTAACAGTGGCAAATCCTAGAAAAAAAAACCGAAATGTGCTATGTAATTAGGGCCCCGTAGCAAAAGTAGCATGCCACTTTATTTTTTTCATCTCCCTCCTTATTATTCCTAATTTTACTTTCATTTTTCTTTTTCCTCTTTTCCTCACCAAATGCCCTTGCGTATTCTCCAGAGATGGGAACATCTTCATCCAACCAGTGGTGCTCAGACTCGAAGATTGCAGCTTGCATCTTCGACTAACCGATGGTGCTGAGGCTTAGCATCTTCGTCAATAGAGCAACGTCATCCTCAATGGTGTTCATAGGTTTGCATTTGCTCCATTCAAATTCGCATATTGTTCATTTTTCAACTCCTTTCCGACCACTTTCCCTCTCTAACTTTCAACCCTCCCAGAAGCCATTCTTGGTTAGTGTTCCTTTTCTTTCTTTCTTTTTCTACAAAAAAACAAAAATTTTAACTCCCTATTATTGTGCTTTGTTGTTTTGTCTCTCACTCTCTCTCTCATTTTTTTTGTTCTACTTTAGCTCTTCAAGTGAAAATACTCAATCTCAGATGCGTTCATGTTCTTCTTTCGGGTATGTGGACTGTTTTATTAATTTGCAGTTTGATTTTGTACAAGAGGGATTTTGCTTTTGGGATTGTTTTCACTGGATTGAGTTGTTATAGTCTATAAAGCTTATACTTTTGAGATTGGAAATGTACTATTGGGATTGAAATTTTGGCTACACATGGGCTAGTTGCTTCTCTATTCTAAAAAAATGTGTAGAAAATTGGTCATTGTGTGTTTTTTTCCTTGAGAAATTTAATATAAAATTTGGGTGAGGTTCTTCAAAGAAGATCAGAAACTTGTGTATGTAGATCTAACATTGTTTATGTCCTGTTGATCTAATAATTTTCTATTAAAGTTAATTTTATAAGAAAGTTAGGAACAAACTTGTAACAATAATTAAGAAAGTTATTTCTCTGTCAAAAGTTCAAGAAAGATAAAAAAATTTGATTCCTCATTTGATTGATTTTATGCCTTTTAAGGACTTCATCTTACACCATAATAACAACACACAGTAGGTTGGTTTTATGCCTTTTAAGGACTTGATCATAAACTATGACTAATAGACTAAAGAGGGTCTAATTTAGTGTACTCTTAAGATCCATTTGACAGGGAACAAATATAGGTTGTGACCATCCATTCAACTATATTTTGTATCTCTTAGTGTTGGAACCTTTTAATCTTCACAATAGAATTGTACCTTTTAGTATCTCTTAATTAGTGTTGGTACCTTGTAGTCAGAATTACATATATGAAAATTTCTGGAAGTTGCTCTGGTTTCACTTCTTTATCTTGTTACTTCATAAGCTTGTTTAATTTCATTTATTGAAGTAGCAGCATCTATCATAGTAATCTAAATACCATGAATAACTACCATGAAATAGGTAACATTTTAGTGCAGTCGTTTTATAATCTAAATCTCAGTCATAAAGCCAAATAGGAGCATCTTAGCTTTATAAGCTTATTATTATCTTATTCTTAGAGTTAGAAAACCATGATTAATTTTATTTGATTTAAATGCTCCATACTCAATTTTCTACACAATTCTCTTGATTTTATTGATATGTATATACATAGTTTTCTGTGCATACTCACTTTTCATTGATATACATGTAACTCATTTCTAATTAATCATTTATGCTATATTTGTCATAAACTTAATGAAATTTGTAAAGTGTAAAGCTCCTTGGAAGTGTGCACTCTTTTGGCCATAACTTGAGTTACACACATCGAAATCACATACCGTCAGTCACATTAGAAAGCTAACACATATTGCTTGCATCCTATAAAATTTCATAATTTAATCCTTTTTCATTTAATACCAATTTGCTTTGGAATTGTTGTCAAATTCTGCATATTTTCCTTGTTATGGCAATGTTTACTATTTTGCCCATAAATTGAGTGACACTAATTCAAATCTCACAATCTCAACCACGTTGAAAAGCTAATACAAAAAGCTTATTCCCTAAAAAAATTTAGATTTTTAATCTTTACAAAACTGATATTTGATTGTCTTTTTCAGCAGTGTAAAATTGATTATGTTTGCATTCCATTTTGATAATAAGTCTAACTGGTGCATTGGATATATGCTGAAAGTTAATTGTAAACTATGTGATATAGTCTCTCTAACTAATATATGTGTGTGCATTTATGACTATGTTTTGTATTGCAGTGATACATATGCTAACACAACAACCTCTGTTGCAAAGACTAGGTACTGTTAGTTGGGTTTAGCAAATTTGCCTTTATACATTTCTCCATAGTGCTCTTTGTGTTGTGTGTATTATATTATGTTACATAATTTTATTTTTTCTTATGTTCATTTTCGCTTCCCCATTAGGTACTTTTAATGATCTTGACCATGATCAAGTTGTTGTACTTGCAAGTTGTTTTATACCAAGAGATAAATCAAGTGAGTAGATACAACTGAGAACAGAGCTTGTGAGACCTCTACAACAACTTTGAGATAGTGTAAGAAGTACAACAAAGGTGTTTTATTATTTAACATGATCTTTTATCAAAGAAAATTATTTAACATGATAGGGTTTTGTTGGGTGTCAAATTTGTACTCATGGTATGATTTGGGTGTTGGCTGTCCTTGTTCTCACATTGACATTTATGTTGAGATTGTACTATGCTTCATAGGGTGAGAATTCCTACAGGTAGGTTATAACATTGATTACATTGTTGATAATTTCTAGTACAATTGTTGATAACATATCAAATATGTTAATAACATGGCAGTTGAGCAAAAAAAAAACAAATATAGTGTTGATTTTGCATTTAATATTACATTTAACTTTCTAAATATGTACTAATATAAGGGGAATTATGAAAAATATCAACAAATTATTTAAACAAAAATAACATTATACTATATTAGCTAGTTTAAAGGTTGTCAAATTTATCAGCTCCTACCTCCTAGTATAATCTCTTGGTACATGAACTTCTGTTAATTTTTAAAGTACAAAAAATAAGGATGTAACAAAATGCCAAATTTATATAGCAAATGAAACTACTTAATTTGTAGTAACTAATAAGACCGAATCAATTATACTATATTTTATCCATCAATGTTGTCCTGCAATTTATTTTTGTTTATCACTTCTTTAGAATCAATTATACTATATTTATTTTTTGCTTTAACAACATCCATGATTACATGTTTGAGGAAAGTGTCTCCTTTTGTGATATGATTAGAAAGAAACTAGTATTTTTTTTTAAAAAAAATATTAGTCACAGTTTAACTGTGGCAAACTAAGTTTATAAATATAAAACACCTATAACGTTAGCCACGGTAAACCATGGCTAACTATTTCTTAGCCATGTTTCAATTGTGGCTAACTATAAATTAGTCACGATTATTATCAAATTAACCACGGTTGTAACCGTTGGTAAAAAAATATTGCCACGGTCTTACAAACCGTGGCTAATGTCATAAAAACCCGTGGTTAATTTATTAGTGATGCCTTATTTTCGAACACCTAATGCCCTAGGGTGCTAGTTGAATGGATATTGGGTATGACTAAATACTTGTAGGATTAATGATATATCAAGAAGGAATCTATCAACTCTTGGTAATGAGTTTGAGCTCTATGATTATAACAATAAAATTAAGACATTGGTCAAGCCAATTGAATGAATGAAGAAATGAGTTTCTTAAGTCATTCACTAGTTGGTTATAATTCTAAAGGTTTACTTATTAGAGTTTGACAATTATACCATACTCTAAAGTTAACTCAGAGTTTGAACGATGGAAGAAAATATTGCATTATTCTTCTAAAAGTTCTTGAAAAGTAAAAGATATTACTTCATGCTATCCGGTCGTTAAGGAGTGTTGCTAGACGCTAACCTTGATTAATAATTTGGATCGACTAATTTACTACCGACTTAGCATTGAACCTATGGGGTCACACACTAACGAGTATTACAATCTTTGCTAAATGATTATTTGATTTATTATTTGATAAATTAAATTAGAGAATTTAATTTAATCAAATAAAAATTTTTAATTTAAATGGAATATTATTATATTCTTTACTAACACTTAGAATATAATTAATATATGATACAATTATTTGAAAAATTTTATTTAGAATAGAAAAATCAAAGTTTTTTTTTCAAAGAGCTACAACGTGCAAATAGTAATAGTCCTATAATTACTAGGCAACGTGCAATTAGTAATAGTGCTATTAGAAAGGTCAACAAGCAAATAAAATCTTATTTGATAAGAATCTTGCACCAGATTGCATCTTGGACTTTTGTTACTCCAAGTAGCAAATTTCTCCCAAGTTGGACTTTGTGTTACATCAAGTAGCAAAAATTTCTACAAGTTGGACTTTTGGTTACTCCAAGTAGCAAAATCGCTACTACGCGTATTGACTTATTCCAAGCACTTTTCAGAAGTGCTGCAGAAAATGTGTTGCAGTTGGATTTGCAGCAAACGTGTTGCAGTTGGACTTGCAGCAAATGTGTTGCAGTTGAACTTTATTTTTATTTATTGCTCCAAGTAATTGCTACATGTTCTAAGCATTTTATGCACAAGTTCTCTAGTACATGCTACACAAAAAACGTATGGCTATTCAATGAGATGTGCAACAAAGGTTTATTTTGGGAGTAAACAAGAGAGAGATATATATTGATATATACAAAACAAATTTTTTTTTTCTGCTTTGATTCTTTCTTCTCAAATTTTTGTATAAGTTCCATCTTTCAAAGAGTTGATGGTAAGACTTGGTCTCAGTGTGGATACATATAGAGTCTTCGTGCAATCGAAGAAAAACTTCTAAAGTATCAAGGATCTTCAACCAGGTAATTATGAATTTATCTCCATAGTGCTAGAATAAACGTAAACACAAAACAATTATGTTTAGATTGCTATTATGTTATTTTGCTGCGTGATTTGATCATTATGCAATCTTACAGTGGTATCAGAACAAGGCTATTTGTAATTAAATTTTATTACTAAAATTATAATTCATGAATTTGTGATGTACATGCAAGTTTTAAATAATGAATTATTTTCTAACAAAACCTAATATTTTATAGACTCAAAAAGTCAGTACAAAACCCTGAAATTTCAGCAACACTGAACAAAGACTACAGGGAGAATTGTACTTGGTTTCATGATACAAACTACAAAGCACTATCCATTGTAGTCATAGGACAGTAAACACAACTAAGAAAAAGTAATAAGTTATAAGTGGAGAAATTAAGAATAAAAATCAAGGTGGAAAAATAGAGGGAGCTCAAATCCATTAATGTACAAGCGGATATTGATGAAAAATGTGAAAGAGAAAGTAGTCTAACCTGAAACCATAACATTATTGTTGTTTCTAATGTCAAGGATGGACAGCATCTTGCTAGTACTTTCTGAATATTTAACAATAGCTCTGGAATTTCCTTAAGGTTAAAGCAATAACTCACATTAAGAACTGAGAACTCTCAAGTTAGAAGATTCTTTAATGTCATTTGTACATTTAGCTCTTCCAAATTAGGAAAACAGCTAAGAATAACATGGAGATCTTCATCTGTTAGACCATAATTCACACAAAGTAATTTTTGTAAAGGAGAATAACATGGTTTGTTTAAATTAGAGCAGTCAGTCGTTACTGTTATGTAATTGTTTCGGAACCTAATAAATGATTCTCAAACTTCTTGATTACCTTCTAACATTAACTGTGTAATCTTTGGCAACATGAACAAGTTACTCGGTAGGTCTCTAAGACTTGAGGAGCCATTAAATATTATACTATTAAGTCCCGTAAGATTACCTACATAATGTGGTAGCTTCCATCAAATAAATGAAAAACGGCATATCCATCACTCCCACTATATCTGGGAAGAACTCAATAATTATACGACTAAGGCCAAGATGTTGGAGAGATGGCAACCAGACTCTTGGCGCATCCACTTGCATCTAAAGTTTTAAGCTTTTCAACAAATCCAACGAAGTCATCAACCATAATTAGATTTTCACATTCACTAAGATTCAGATTTCTTAAATTTGGAACTCTAGACACATCAGGCATATGAGTTATGAATTGACAATTCGAGAAATTCATGTCAGTTAAATGCACGAGTTTCTGCCAAACAAAAACACATTTAAATGATTAGTAATTATGAAGTAATATTAATTAAAATGTTTTTTACATTTTTGAATTGCATAAGAGTAAAAAAAAAGAAAGAGAAAGCAATTTTACCAGCAATGGCTTTTTCTTTCATGTAATAAGGGAAGCAATACAAGATGGAAGACATGACTTTATAAAAAAAAATGATGGAAGGCATGAGCAAATTCAGCAGACATTCATGGACAGCAGGCATGACAATTTCAAAGTGGAAGCTAGCTTGCTGGGAGATTCTATCTACCTAGCTAAAACCATAGGAGAGAAATCTCAAGGAACATTTACTCAATGGAAATACAATCTTCTTCATTCTTCTCTCAGAATATAAAGTTTGAAATTAAGTTGATCTCCTGCAAGTGAAAAAAAGTAAATAATTAAATAAAGTTAAGAGGAAAATTCATTATAAAATAATTTGCTTCTGCATAATAATCAATTAATCAGTACGCATATTCCACCACCTTCTTGTCTTTCTGTTACCCTTTCCTCCACTTTTAGGCTTGAGCTTTCTTACTCGCTTCTTTGGGGTTTATGACTTATTGATGGTGTTCGCTTCAATGGATTAGGACACGTGAATTGAATATCCTCCATGTTTGTTTCTTGCCTGTAAACATAAGCTCCACAACAACTTACGATCAAATCTCTAGGTAAATGGTATTTAAACTCCACATAATTCCACTCAGACACAAGCAATATGTCGAGGACTGGCCACTCGTAAGCATCGACATGAGATCGTACATCATACAGTGTCATAAGATCTCCCTCAACTTCATAGCACATCTCATAGTGATACTGATAACAATGTATTGTATTCATTTTATAATCCTCTCACTAGGCTTTTTAAGGTTCAATTTGGCTTAATTAAGTCAATTTTGTCACATTTTATGAAATTAAGCTTAATTGGATCATTGAAGAAATTATTGCTTGAATTATCATTAATTTAGGTGATTGCATTCTTAAGTAAAGTGGCCACAATTTGAGTTGCAATTATCTGATTAATGTGATTCTAGTCTTGTTGAAAAGTTTAGATAAATCTCTAATAACTATTAACTTGATAGCAAGACCCATATTGATAGCAATATATTTCATTCATTGTATAATCTTCTCACTTGACTTTTTCAGTAAACTGGCTATAATTTGAGTTTTAAATATCCGATGGATGTGATTTTGGTCTTGTTTTAAACCTAAGACAAATTTCTATAACTTTCATGCGGGTCTCAAAACTGGATACACACGTTTGGATAACTCAAATTAGAGTTGAAGCAAAATCTAGAGTTTTGAACCTAACAACTTGACCTCTATGCACTCATTAAGCTATATCTCGGGCTATAGGAGTTCAACAATTCTGAAATTTTGACAGTGGAAGGTTAAGACTCATATCTACAACTTTCATGAAGAATACAAAATTTAGTTTAGATTCCTTGAAGGTGATATTGGGCTTGGAAGTCAGAACAAGAGGTGCTGGAGTTAGGCCTGACTCATGAGCAGTAATTGGGCCATATCTCGGACTGTAGGTGGTGGATTTGGCTAAACTTAGTGGCTATGGAAAGCTGAGACAATTTCCTAGAACTTTCATGAAGACCACTTGATGGGATTTTGACGCATGCCATAAGCTAAGAGCAGAGACATTTCGGATACAAGAAACTCTATAATTTCAGCTCATTCATCATCTATTTTGGCATTTACTTCTCATCATCCATCAATTCCTTTGGCATTTTATGCTCCTCTAGCTTTATAAAAGGAGGCAAAGGCTGATCATTTAAGGGCGTTAGCTTATAATTTACTTTTATGTTTGTATGTTAATTGTTTCCTTTGTGTAGTTTTCTATTGTTCTTAATTGGAGTTATGTTCATCATCATCTTCTTCTCTCTTTCTTTCTTCTTGATTCATGAGTAACTAAATCTTCATCTTGCTTGGATGAAAGGGTGAAGCTCTTGGTAATATGTTGATGTTAGATTAATTTCCTTGTTGTGCTTAAATGATATATTTTTTAAGTGATCATTATATGTATTGTATGTTATTTTCGATCAATTTAGAAACTCTTCTTGTATAATGAATATCTTGATTCATTGTAGACAAAACGTTGGCACAGTGGATGCTTGAGATCATTTACAAGTATTGGTAGATAATTATTTGAACCATAATATGATTACATGTGTAATTTTAATTGAACTTTGAACGTTAAATTTTTCGATTGGAACCTTCATTATGTATAATTTTAATTGAGTTATAAAAAGAAATAACCTTGTCTCTAATTTATTACCAAGAATGGATCTTCTAACTCAAGTGAATCCGTTTCATCTTTGAACAACTTATATTATTTTTATTATTGTGACAAATCTACTCTTTACCTCATAGAATTTTTCTTTATCAATTTCCTGTGGATCGACCTCAGACTCTTGAGAATTTACTACTTGAAACAACCTGCACCTGGGTTTGAAACTTTTACATATCTCATCAAGTTTTTGGCGTAGTTGCCGGGGACTTGTTTTGAAGTTTTAATTTATTAAGGTTCTCTTTTCATCATCTTGTATATGTATCATCTTGTATGTTTATCATCTTGTATATTTATTATCTTTATATCCATCTTTACTCTTGTAACTTACTAACTTTTTGATTTTTCTATTTTTTTTCATTTATTTATATTTACTAACTTACTAATATACTACTAACTTATTTATTTTCCATCATTTATTTTTTTGTTATTTATTTTCAGTCATTTATATTATGTTATTTATTTTTCGTCATTTATTTTTTGTCATTTATATTTATGTCATTTATTTTTGTTTTTAAATTTTTTTTATTATTTACGTCATTTATTTACGTTTTTTTTATTTTTTTATTTTCATTTTTTATTTTATTTTTAATTATTTACGCTTTTCGCTTACTAACTTTACATTTATGTCATTTATTTACGCTATCTAACTTTTTAATTTATGTTATTTATTTTTGTTTTCTGATTTACTAACTTGTACATTATTTTTATTTTATGTCACTTATTTATGCTTAACTGGTATCGTGATTCAAATTATGGTTGTTTGGTTAAAATTAATCATGGTACTTTATATATTGATTTGTTTGAATCAGAGTCACACACAATTGACACAATGACTGAAATTGAAGGTGCATTTGTTGAACCAGAAATTCAAACACAATGAACTAAAAATGAAAGTATACATGATGAACAGAAAAATCAACCGTTGCGAACTATGCGTGCATATTTGCAACCACCTCGAAATTCTAGTCCATCATGTTTTATCTTTCCATTTACTGCTAATAATTTTAGATTTAAGTCAGGTATAATTTCTTTACTTCCTAATTTCTATGGTTTAGAATCTAAGAGTCCATATTTACATTTAAAAGAATTTGAGGAAGTCTGTATTGCTTTCAAGGATCAAAATTACACTGAAGAGATTGTTAAGCTGAAATTGTTTCCTTTTTCTTTGAAAGATAAAGCAAAAACTTGGCTTAACGCTTTGAAACCAAGATCAATTAGCACATGGCAAGAAATGCAAGGTGAGTTTTTAAAGAAATTTTTTCCAACACATAAAACCAATGCTTTTAAAAGACAAATCCAAAATTTTTTCCAAAATTCAAATGAAGCGTATTTTCAAAGTTGGAAACGTTTTAAAGATTTGTTAAATTCTTGCCCACATTATGGTTTTGAAAAATGGCGGACTATAAGCTTCTTTTATGAAGGTTTAACACATGAAACCAAATAATTTGTGGAAACGATGTGTAATGGCGAGTTTCTTGATAAAGAACCTGAAGAAGCTTTAGATTATTTAAACCATTTGGCTGAAAATTCTCAATCTTGCAATAATACTAATCCTTCTGAAAATTCAATTAGATATAACCTTGCAAATGCTGGTAAAGGAAAATATCATCTTAGTCAAAAAGAAGATCTAAATGCAAGATACGCTAGTTTGGCTAGGAATGTTGAATCCATGGAATTAGGGAAAGTAAAAGAAGTCAAATCTGTGCAAAATAAAGAAAATTTGTAGAATTTGTGATGAATTAGGACACTCGACAAATGAATGTCATAATATTCCTGTTTTTAAAGAAGTTATGAATGAGCAAGTAAATGCAATGAACAATTTTAAAAAGCCATTCACCTCTTCTTTTTTAAATTCTTACAATTTAGGATGGAGAAATCACCCGAATTTCAGTTAATGGAATAATAATCAAGTACAATTTATGCAACCACCGCCTCCTCAGGAACAACAAGATTCTCAAAATTCTCAAGGATATGCACCTTATATCCCACCATATAGGAAAAACCTTGAAGGAACATTGAATGCATTAATAGAAAAGCAAGATGCCATCAATAAACAAAACACTCAAACCATGATTAACATAAAAGACACTCTTTCCAAACTTACTTCTACATTCACCGTTCACGAGAAAGGAAATTTTCCTTCTCAACCTCAACCGAATCCCAAAGGTCAATATAATCTAAATGAGGGTAGTTCAGAAAATCAACAAATAAATCAAGTCAATTCTGTGATAATTCTTAGGAGTGAAAAAGTTATTGAAAAAGAAATTTCTGAACCTTGGGAGAAAGATGATGAATCAATTCCCCAAGATAAGGAAGAGGTTGATAACCCATCTGGCCAAAATGAAACCAAACTCTCGTCTTCTCCACCCTCATTTTCCTCAAGCATTAAGCAAACAAAGGAAGTTGAACCACCAAACTGAATTTTTTAAAATTTTTAAACAAGTGAAGGTCAATATTACATTGTTAGATGCTATCAAATAGGTTCCTTCTTATGCTAAATTTTTGAAGGACTTATGCACTGTTAAAAGGAAATTAAATGTGAAAAAGAATGCCTTTTTGATCGAACAGGTAAGTTCCATTATTCAAAGCAATAATGTTTTGAAACATAAAGACCGTGGTTGTCCTACAGTTTCATGCATTATTGGAGAACATAAAATTGATCAAGCTTTACTTGATCTTGGTGCTAGTGTTAACTTGCTTCCATATTCAGTTTATCAATAACTCAACCTTGGTGAGTTAAAACCAACTTCTGTAACTCTTTTACTTGCTGATAGATCAATTAAAATTTCAAAAGGAATAGTAGAAGGTGTGTTGGTACAAGTTAATAAATTCATTTATCTTATGGATTTTATGGTCTTGAAAACTGAACCTATGGTTAATAGTTCCAAGTCAATTCCTGTTATTTTAGGTCGTCCATTTTTAGCAACATCTAATGCTTTGATAAATTGTAGAAATGGGGTGATGAAGCTAACATTTGGAAACAAGACACTTGAGCTTAATGTTTTCAACATATGCAGGCAACCACATGAAGTCAATGATGAAAATGAGGAAGTTGACGGGATTGAGTCCATTATAGATGATCATCTTCTAAAAGGGAGTTCTTCTGACCCATTAGAAGTTTGTTTAATTAATTCATTTAATTCAGGTATGCAAATAGACGATGATATTTCTGAAATATGCTCTTTGCTTGATTGTACACAGGCAATGGAGTATAAGGGATGGAAGTCGAGATTCGAAGAGTTACAACCCATGAATGATAATATTCATAAAGAAGTACCCACACTGGAACTAAAGCCATTACCTGCTGGGTTGAAGTACACATTTTTTGGAGAAGACCAAAGCTTTCTAGTTATAATTTCATCAATCCTTATTAAAAAACAAAAAGGTATGTTGATAGAAATACTTAAAAGGCATAAAAGTGCAATTAGATAGACATTAACAGATATAAAAGGCATTAATCCATTAATTTATACACATAGAATAAATTTAGAGGATAATGCTAAAACATCACAACAACCTCAAAGAAGATTAAATCCACACATGAAAGAGGTAGTTATGGCTGAAGTTCTTAAATTACTTAATGTTGGAATTATTTACCCTATTTCTAATAGCCAGTGGGTAAGTCCTACACAAGTTGTGCCTAAAAAATCTGGAATAACAGTGGTTGAAAATGAAAAAGGTGAATTAATACCTACATGAATTTCATCCAGTTGGCGTATGTCTATTAATTTTAGAAAATTGAATGCAGCTACTAGGAAAGATCATTTTCCCTTACCATTTCTTGATCAAATTCTAGAAAGAGTAGCAGGACATCCCTACTATTGTTTTCTTGATGGTTATTCAGGGTATAATCAAATACCAATTACATTAGAGGATCAAGAAAATACTACTTTTACGTGCCCCTTTGGCACTTTTGCATATAGAAGAATGCATTTTGGTCTTTATAATGCTCTGATAACTTTTCAAAGATGCATGCTAAGTATTTTTAGTGACATGATTGAGAATTATTTAGAGGTTTTCATGGATGATCTGACAGTTTTCAGAAATTCTTTTGAAAATTGTCTTGATAATTTGGATAAAGTTCTTAAAAGATGTGAAGAAAAAAGATTTGTTTTAAATTGAAAAAAAATGTCATTACATGGTTACTTCAGGAATCGTGTTAGGTCATGTGATATCTTCTGAAGGAATTAAAGTTGATAAGGCCAAAGTTGAATTAATTGCTCATTTGCCTTCCCCAAAAACAGTCAGAGAAGTTCGTTCATTTTTAGGACATGCAAGATTCTATCGAAGATTCATTAAGAACTTTAGTGTCATATCTAGACCATTATACAATCTTCTGATAAAAGATGCACCATTTGATTGGACTCAAGAATACCAAAAATCTTTTGAAAAATTAATTATTCTTCTGATATCGGCTCCTATCGTGCAATCCATTGACTGGTCTTTGCCTTTTGAATTAACGTGTAATGCAAGTGATTTTGTTGTTGGCACTGTTTTAGGCCAAAGAAAGGAAGGTAAGTCTCATGTGATTTGCTACACAAGTAGAACTTTAAATTGTGCACAAATGAATTACACCACTACTGAAAAAGAACTACTTGCTGTAATTTTTGCATTAGACAAATTTCAAGCTCATTTAATTGGTTCTTCTACCGTTGTTTTCACTGATCATGTTGTTGTTAGATATTTAATGTCTAAGCAGGACGTCAAACCTAGGTTGATACGGTGGATCTTGTTGCTTCAAGAATTCAACATCACAATAAAAGATAAGAAAAGAGCCAAAAATGTTATCGCAGATCATTTGTCCAGACTTACAACAAGCTCACCTTTTGATAGCACACCTATTAATGATTCTTTTCCTGATGAGTTTTTATTTTCTATCAATTTCATGTCTTGGTTTGCTAATATAGTTAATTTTCTTGTAACAAAAAAGATGTCTCCTCGATGGTCACATCAAGATAGAAAAAAGTTTTTAACTGAGGTGAAAATTTTTTATTGGGATGACCCATATTTGTTCAAATATTATCCTGATCAAATCTTTCGGAGATGTGTACCAGACAATGAGGTAGGTAGTGTCATTAAATTTAGTCACTCAGAAGTATGTGGAGGTCATTTTTCTTTAAAGAAAACAGCTGCAAAAATCTTGCAGTGTGGATTTTATTGGCCCACTTTATTTAAGGACAGCTATATCTTTTGCAAAAGTTACAAAAATTATCAGAAATTAGGTTCCATTTCTAAAAGAAATATGATGCCTCTGAACCCTATCCTTGTCATTAAAATTTTTTATTGTTGAGAAATTGATTTCATGGGTCTATTTCCTTCCTCATTTGGATTTGTGTATATTTTTGTTGCAATTGATAATGTTTCAAAATGGATTGAGGCGATTCCATGTCGATAAAATGATCATAAAACTGTTCTTAAATTTTTAAAAGAAAATGTCTTAAGTCGATTTGGAATCCATCGAGCTATCATCAGTGATGAGGGAACACATTTTTACAATAAACCATCTGAATCTTTAATGAAAAAATATGATATTATCCATAAAGTTGCCACCCCTTATCACCCTCAGACAAGTGGACAAATAGAATTAGAAAATAGGAAAATTAAACAAATTTTAGAAAAAACAGTTAACCCAAATCGTAAAGATGGATCTTTAAGACTAAACGATGCACTTTGGGCTTATCGTACTGCTTTTAAAACATCTTTACGCATGTTACCCTATCGGTTAGTTTATGGAAAACCTTGTCACTTTCCTGTAAAACTGGAGCATAAAGTATTTTGGGTCATTAAAGCTTTCAATTTAAATCTTAATGATACTTGCAGGTTACACAAATTATAAATAAATGAACTTGAGGAATTGAGAAATGATGCATATGAAAACTCAAAAATTTATAAAGAAAGAACAAAAGTTTTTCATGACAAATCTATTTTGAGAAAATCTTTTGAAATTAGTTAAAAAGTTCTGCTTTATGATTCTCTTCTTCATCTATTCCTTGGAAAATTGAGATCTGGATGGACTAGCCATTTTATTTTCAAACATGTATATCCTTATGGGGCTATAGACATTGAGAATCCTAGGAATGATAATGTGTTTAAGGTCAATGAATAAAGACTTAAACCATTTTTGGAAAATCAAGCTGCTGAAGTAGAATTCATTTCCCTTTCCGATTCGTGTTATGAGAAAATTTTACTCTAATTTTGTGGCTTTATTTTGTTTTGCAGTTCTTTCTGTTTCCAGTTAAATGGAGGATGATTGTACTCCGTGACTCTCAAGTCGGTTTATTTTTTTTAATTTCCGAAAATAACTGATTCATTTTCCTTCAAAATGGATATCATTCTCTCAAACCTGAGAAAACATTTTCCTTCTCTTCCTCAAAATGCTCCAACAAAAATTTACGAAGCTAGATGTGAAAGATTGAGATTGTTAATACACAAGGGTATGCCGGAAGATGTATGTTGGATAATCGAAGCAAAGGTCCGACTAGTAGGTGAGTCTTTAATTTCATTTGACTCATACATGCCAGGTCTTGGTAGAAGTTCATATTCTAAAAGGAGAAAAGCAAAAAGATTACAAGTCTGTCACAAATGTACACGATGGAATTGTAACAAGTGATGTCGTTCTTTAGGGATAGTTTCCACAAACAGAGAAGATAATTTTTTTTCATTAAGAATGATCTGAGTAAGGAGTCATTAGATGATATCTTATTAACTCTTGATACGCATTCTTGTGATTTTGTGCATCGTTAACTTCTTAACTCGTAGAATCTCTTCAAGGAGGAACAAAAGCAATACAGTCTTGGAAATCTGACTCTAAAAGACCCTGTTTGCCAATTTATAAGAAAATTGGATGGGAAGCTTATCATCGACTCATAGAAGTCGTTTAAGCCGTTTCTAGACGTGGAACCAGAGGTAAATATGAGTCACATCCACAATAACATGTACATATTTTCTTCTTCTTCTTTATCTTCATAAAAAAAATATGTATACATCTTAGGTTTGGCTTTGGTAACACAAAATGTGAATAGGAAATGCACGCATCCTGATCCAGCCTTCTTAATTGAAAAACAAAGTAGGTAAATTGTATCTCACATATGAGGCAGCCAGTCGCATTATGGCCATTTGTCCCTTTTGGGAGCCCTATGTTGCGCTGGTCTTGAATGGGTCTAATACTGGTCAACAATGCTTTGGCACAAAGTTGAAAGAGCAGACTACCTCCATCCCAATCTCAAATGAGTATACACTAGCCTTTCATCAGGTTTCTAACAATTTGAAAAAAAAAACGAGGGCAAAACTATGATTGTACTTGGTCTTTAATTAGATTAGGAGCCTCAGGCAAATGACCCGTCCTATCATAGACTCAAGAGGAGACCTTTACACGCCAGTATGTAAATAAGGTTTGTGTGCCATGCTCTATAGAGAGCCGCGTGCTACATTCCCAATTCTTGGAACTAAGGCTCTGTAGCGTTGATGGACAGAAAGAAGCATCCTGTGTTTATAGTGAACGAAAATTATTAACTGAGTTGTATACTTACTTTAATTAGTAGGCCTCTATAGAGAGTTTTGACTGGCTGCAGTCATGTACCATCTTCTTAGAATTCAGACCTTTAATTAGGTTTGTAGGAACATAGAGTGATGTTATTCCGTAAGCAGGACGGAAAGGATTCAAAGGTTCTTGTTGTCGGTTCGGCAATCCTTGTGGAGTTCTTATGTTGCACTGGTGACACACAACTCAAAAACATGTCACTATTGCACTCATGACGCCCAATATAAAGATTGTTGGTGATCTGTAACTTCGCAAGAGCACGGGTCGACAAGTAATATAAATGAGAGTTAGAGTATCGTGTCCCAAGGGATTGATAATTAGAAGAATGCTAAACTTAACCAAATTCCACAAAACTCTTAACCAAGCAATCAAAATGTAAAAGTGTGTTACAATTAAAATAATAATTTAAAATAAATAAAATAAGAGAGCACCAAACACCAAATCCACAAGAGAAGATGAGAATGATTAAAGCCTAGGGGTCCCTATTCACTTCCTGCTTCAATGATTAATTGCAATTAACAAGCACCTATCAATGAAATGATGTTTATTGGCTAATAAACATCAATAGATAATAGCCTATGTGTCTATTCCCTTAGTTAATCAATACACCCATACCAATAGAATGTAATTGAACATACATCAACCATACCATATCCATATTCATAGCACCCTATTTCTAGTTCAATTGGAATATTAAAATCATGCAAATGATGGTCAATCAATAACAAGCACTAAGCATAGATATGGATGAACAAAACCAATTTCATTGAAAGGATACTCAACTAATTACAAGTTATTCAAATCCATAGCAAGATCCTAGAGAGCCCCTAGATTAGAGTTTAGTTACACATCATAAAAGAATAGCAAACTAAGGAATTCAAGAAACCCATCAAATTACAAATCAAGAGAGAAAAGGGAAAGAATGAACAAGAATGGTGAGAATCCAATGCTTGATCTTCCTCCTTGATCTTGATTCTTCACTTGAATCACTTATATCTTCCAAGAGTTCCTCCTCCTCCCACTTGCTCTAGGGATTTCGTGCTTTGTAAAAATAGAAGATGCTGAAAATGCCCTCCAAAATCAGATAAAAAAGGCCAAAATCGCGAATCAGGATTTTACTCACACCTAGGAATGGCTTTTCCATGCCTAGGCATTATTATGAATCACGTGCTGGTATCTACTGGCTATGCCTAAGCGTGGCTTTCCCACACCTAGGCGTGGGTGTCTCTGCTTGAGAAACTTGAAAAACTGCAAGCTCACGCCTAGGCGTGGATGACTCTGCCTGAATTGATCTGAAAGCCTAAGAAGGTCACGCCTAGGCGTGGATTTGTCACGCCTAGGTGTTGGTTGACAACTTTTCCTTCTCTCTTGCATCCTTCTTCATTTGAGCTCCTATTTGCTTCTTCATCCCTTCTAAGGTCTTTCCATCTTAAATATCTGTTTCAAAACAACACCAAAGTCCATCAAGCCATAATCAATTCAAATCCCTAAATAAAATCATTAAACATTTGATTCTCAATCAATTGAAACCACAAGCTTAGATCCTCAAAATTATACATGAATGAGACCTTTGAACTTAAGAACTTGAAGATAACATGCTCATATTCATTCAATTTCAAGAGAAATAACTTCATTTCCTAAAGTTATCAAAGATATGCCATGCAAACTGTACATACAAGTATGTCCTCATTTGTTATTATATTTCTTTTATCTTTGTATGATTTTGTTATATTTTGATTTTTGGATAGACGATCCTTTGAGCAGGGTCCTTCAGGGGTTTCTAGACTTCTTTACCCTGATAGTTTTCTTGAAGTTAAAAAAAAAAACAAAACAAAAAAAAAGATTCTATTTTTCTTAATTTCAAACTTTTCTGACAATAGCCAACCTACCCATATAGGTGCTATGATTACGTTTTCCCTTCTTTTTCCTATTTAAACACTCCATTCTCTTCACTTTTCTCCAACTCATAATCATTCAGAGGGAAGGTGAAATTATGATACCTCCTATTCGTAACCTCAAAAATGTCTGTATTTTTTATGGGTCAAGTTATGGGAAGGGTTTAGAGTTTGTAAATGCAACAAGCGCTCTTGGTCGAACACTTGCTGTAAGAAATATTCTTGTTGTATATGGGGGCGGTTGCCATGGGTTAATGAGGGTTGTATCACTATTTGCATTTATAGGAGACAGTTAGGTTTTAGGTGTCATTCCTAGACCTTTAGCTCTAAAGAACATCACTGGAAAGGCAGTTGCAGAAGAAATTCAGGTATCATCTATGCATGAACGAATGAAAATAATGCTTGACAACTCTGATGCATTCATTGCCTTACCAAGTGATTTTGGTACTTTGGAAGAAATTTTTCAAATTGTCTCTTGTGCCCAACTGAACATCCACCATAAACTCATTGGTTTGTTGAATGTTAATAATTTCTTTGAGCTTTTGTTAATTTTTCTTAACAAAGTTGTGGAACAGAAATTTATCACACCTTGGGCAAGAAAATTTCTTATCTCTGCCTCCACTATTAATGAGCTGATTAATAAATTAGAAACTTTTGTTTATGAACCTGATAAAGCAATAACTCAGATAGATTGGTCAGCATAAAGTAGTAAGGGAAACAACATGCAAAGAAAGACAGATCTGACACTTCATCTTTAATTTTTCTTTACCTTTAATTTTATTTATCGTACTTTGTTTCTATTTAAATTTTGTGTCAGATTTCTCCAACAGGTATTATCTTTTATCCTTTACTCATCTATATTTTAACATTACAGACAATGTTGTAATCTGGTTGGGGGGAAGGATAATTTTAAAAAAAAATAGGGAAGTATGATATCATTGTCATGAACTTACTAAACTAATGAATAATGGCATAGTAAGGAGTAATTTTACTCCTGAGACGCATTTAAATTAGGAAGTATGTTTAGTGAGATGACTGTCAAAAACTTATAACAAAACCAATTAAGGATAACAGAGTAAGGAGTAAATTTTGCTCTGGAGGTAATTTTACTCTTGAGACGCATCTTAGTTGAGGAAATAATTGTTTTAGAAGTAGAAAAAAGCATATTTTGGGTCATAGCATAAATTTTTCTTCTTTCTTAAAAATAACATGCTTGGATATGAATGTTGAATTAATAGATTGAGAATGATACAAATATGCCTTGTGAGATTTTGAGCCTATTGATGAATGGATTGAACATTTGTACTATTCTCTTCTTTCTTATGTGATTTTCACTCATAAAATTGTTACTCTAAAACTTACTTTGATTCTTTTTGAGGCTACATTTTCACATGCATACATAAATATGATTGAGGTATTTTGAAATAGCTACTTTGACCAAATAGTCATCCTTGTATATTTTTCCTTGTGTAATCCCTTTGAGCTTATTTAACCATTTCTTGTTTTTAGATCATTACGTGCCTTTAAAAAAAGAGAGAGAACATGTTTTTACCCACCCTCAGGGAATAAGAGAGCATTGACCTTGTTCTTAAACAAGTGTAGGAGTGTGTGTGCAAAATGTTGAAAAAAAAAAGAAAAGAAAGAAAGACCTAATCACTGTTGCAATCAAAGGATTATCAGAGTTTCCTGATACACCATGTGACATATCCATACCTAGAATAAAGATGAATGCTTGGAAACAATAGGAAGAGAAGGGGAAAGTTTATGCCTAACAATGAATTTAACTCACCAATTTGGGATTGATCTTTAACAAAACATTTGTCAAATATTGGTCATTGTCCTTTATGATGAATGTTCTCAAATATCTTCTTTACTCTAACTGTACAATAATGCTTTTTTATGCTTTTTGATATTTATCTTCTCATATCCATATTATCCCCTCACCTTTACCATGACCCCATTACAACCTTGAATAAAGTCCTCATGATTTGTGTGTGCATGTGTTCTGAGTAGTGGAGAAGCAGAAGATAAGCAAGTTTATGGTAGTGTAATTTTTCATAGGTTGAATTGAGTGAAATACTTACCTTTTGAATGTTTGAAGGATTGAAAGTGAATCTTATGAGGATCTATCATTCTTGATTCGTTCTTTTTAACTGAAGTTTCCTTACTTGATGGTTTGAGATGTGAAGAAATATTACCTAAAAAATGTTTTGATCCCTTGAATGACTGGTTGCTCTTCTTGTTTCATTAAATCTTTTAGAATTTTTAGTTTTTGAGTTTGTGTCATTTTTCTTTATTTCTTAGTTTTTTCTTATATGTTTTGCCCAGGAGTGCAAAAGCTTAGTGTGAGGGAATTTGATAATAATGTATTGTATTCATTTTATAATCCTCTCACTAGGCTTTTTAAGGTTCAATTTGGCTTAATTAAGTCGATTTTATCACATTTTATGAAATTAAGCTTAATTGGATCATTGAAGAAATTATTACTTAAATTATCATTAATTTGGGTGATTGCATTCTTAAGTAAAGTGACCACAATTTAAGTTACAATTATCTGATTAATGTGATTCTGGTCTTGTTGGAAAGTTTAGATAAATTTGTAATAATTATTCACTTGATAGCAAGAGCCATATTGATAGCAATATATTTCATTCATTGTATAATCTTCTCATTTGGTTTTTTCAATAAACTGGCTATAATTTGAGTTTCTAATATCCGATGGATGTGATTTTGGTCTTGTTTTAAAGTTAAGACAAATTTCTACAACTTTCATGAAGGCCTCAAGATTGGATACACATGTTTGCATAACTCAAATTGGAGTTGAAGCAAAATCTAGAGTTTTGAACTTGACAGCTTGACCTCTATTCACTCATTAAGCTATATCTCAGGCTATATGAGTTCAACAATTCTGAAATTTTGATAGTGCAAGGTTAATACCCATATCTACAACTTTCATGGAGAACATAAAATTTAGTTCGGATTCCTTGAAGGTGATATTGGGCTTGGAAGTCAGAACAGAGGTGCTGGAGTTAGGGCTGACCTATGAGCAGTAATTGGGTCATATCTCGGGCTGTAGGTGGTTGATTTGGCTAAACTTAATGGCTATGGAAAGTTGAGACAATTTCCTAGAACTTTCATGAAGACCACTTGATGGGATTCTGACACATGCCATGAGCTAAAAGCAGAGACATTTCAGAGACAAGAAACTCTATAATTTCAGCTCATTCATCATCTATTTTGGCATTTACTTCTCATCATCCATCAACACATTTGGCATTTTATGTTCCTCTAGCTCTATAAAAGGAAGCAAAAGCTGATCATTTAAGGGCGTTAGCTTAGAGTTTACTTTTATGTTTGTATGTTAAATGTTTCCTTTGTGTAATTTTCTATTGTTCTAAATTGAAGTTATGTTCATCATCTTCTTCTTCTCTCTTTCTTTCTTCTTGATTCATGAGTAACTAAATCTTCATCTTGCTTGGGTGAAAGGGTAAAGCTCTTGATAATATGTTGAGGTTAGATTAATTTCTTTCTTATGCTTAAATGATATATTTTTAAGTGATCATTATATGTGTTGTATGTTATTTTCGATCAATTTGGAAACTCTTCTTGTATAATGAATATCTTGATTCATTGTAGACAAGACATTGGCACAGTGGATGCTTGAGATCATTTACAAGTATTGGTAGATAATTATTGGAACCATATATGATTACATGTATAATTTTAATTGAACTTTGAATGTTAAATTTTTCGATTGAAACTTTCATTATGTATGATTTCAATTGAGTTATAAAAAGAAATAATATTGTCTCTAATTTATTACCAAGAGTGGATCTCCTAACCCAAATAAATCCTTTTCATCTTTGAACAACATATATCATCTTTATTATTGTGACAAATCTACTCCTTACCTCAAAGAATTTTTCTTCATCAATTCCTTGTGGATCGACCTCTGACTCCCGAAAATTTACTACTTAAAATAACTTGCACTTAGGTTTTAAACTTTTAAATATCCCATCAAATATTGATCCACCTTAAGGCCATTAATGTACAAGTTGATAAAAACATGATATAAATGTAGCCATTCGGTTCATAGTTGCTTCTCTTTGACAATAAATGTTAAAACAACGACGGGAAACTTTCCACGAGCCCAACAAGACACATTTCCTCCTTCACAACGATGGTCAAACCAATTTGGAATCGGGGTTTGGGGCATAACGACGTGTAATCTGTTGAGAATGTATAATTTAGAGTTAGTTAATTAGTTAACTACCTGGAGTTAGTTAGTTAGTTGTGCTATAAATAGAAGTGATGTGTAATCAGTTGGTGCGCATGAATAAGTAAATAAAAATCAGTTTTTCTTATTCTACTCTCTCTATTCCTATTCTTTTTTCCTAACAGAATGGTATTCAGAGCTTTGTGAATCCTAGGGCCACAAAAACAACAAAAATAAAATTGTGTGGTGCATCGAGTGATCTTGAGTGTATCGTTTTCAATGGCTACTTCTAATAGAAATCTTCTTGGCAATCTACCAGTTCTGGATAGGAAAAATTGGGATCGGTGGTGTGTACAGATAGAAGTTGTCTTTGGCTTCCAAGATGTTCTTGATACTGTGAAGCATGGATATCAGGCATTGAGTGAAGATCCTGATGATGCACAACGGGCAACATACAAGGAGGCCAAGAAGAAAGATTGCAAGGCCATGTTCTTGATACATTAGAGTGTTGATTCGGCTCATTTTGAAAAATTCGTTTTTGCCAAGACTGCAAAGGAGGCGCGGGACACATTGGTAAAGTGCCATGAAGGTGGGGACAAGCTGAAAAAGGTAAAACTTCAAACACTGAAGAGATAGTTTGAATTGATACAAATGGAGAACTCTGAGAAAATCTCATATTACTTCACCCGAACCCTAAGCCTCACCAATCTCATGAAGGGGTGTGGTGAGAAGGTCTCAGAACAGATGATTGTTGAGAAGGTAATGCGCACTATAACCCTAAGATTTGACTATATAGTGGTGGCAATAGAGGAATCAAAGGATATAGAGAATATGAAAATTGAAGAACTTTAAAGTTCTTTAGAAGTGCATGAACAAAGACTCAATGAGAGAGGCCCTGAGAAAAATATGGGTCAAGCTCTGCAGACCCAAGTGGTGAAGCATAGGGGCTACGACAAAAGAAAGAAGTGGAAATGCAAAGGAAAAGGGAAATATGTGAAAAGTGGTGGTGCTGGTAATTCAACTCACAATCAAGAACAATCAAATTCAGACTATGATTATGCTGAAACCTCTAAAAAGAAAGGAGATGGAGGCTTCAAAGGCAAAATGGGTAAGAAGACATTTGACAAAAGAAATATCCAGTGTTTCAACTATCAGAAATAGGGACATTTTGCTTATGAATGCAAATATGGAAATAGAGGGCAAAGAAGGAGATATGATGATGAAGCTCACTTGGCACAAGATGACTTAGATTCAGACTCAGGCCCGGTGCTCTTAATGACAACTTCTGATAATGATCCACTTATAAATTCAGATTCCTGGTATCTAGATACAGGTTGCTCAAATCATATGACCTACCGTAAAGAGTGGTTAACCAATCTTGATCCAAGGAAAAGGAGCAAAGTCAAATTTGCAGATTTCATAACTGTGACAGCTAAAGGAATTGGAACTGTGGCAATTAAAAGAAGGGATGGACAATTGGCTCTAATTCAAGATGTGCTATATGTACCAGGCATGAAGTGCAATTTACTTAGCATGGGACAGCTTGTTGAGAAAGGCTTCATTGTGATAATGAAGAATGGTTGTTTGAAGATGTTTGACTTTGATCAGAAACTAATACTGAGAGCACCACTTTCGAGCAACAGAACCTTTCAAGTAGACATCAAGACTGTAGAAGTTCACTGCTTGGTTGCTACAACATGCAATGAGAGTTGGCTTTGGCACTCATGGTTTGGGCATTTGAACTTCAAAAGTTTGAGTCAGCTTGAAACAAAACAATTGGTAAAAGGTCTCCCAAAGATTGTTGTCCCAGAGAAGGTGTGTGAAGGCTGCCTTGTTAGTAAACAGCCCAGAAACTCATTCAAATCATACCTACCAATGAGAGCCACTGACTTGTTGGGAATTATGCATTCAGATGTTTGTGGTCCATTTGAAGTACCGTCACTTGGAGTAATGGTAGAAAAATATAGTGGGAAATCTCTTAAGATGCTCAAAACTGATGGTGGATGAGAATATGTCTCCAATGATTTTGAGAATTTCTATATAAAACATGGAATCCAACATGAGGTGACAGCACCCTATACTCCACAACACAATGGTCTTGCAGAAAGAAGAAACAGAACAGTGCTTAATATGGTGAGAAGTATGTTAAAGGAGAAGGGATTACCACACTCATTTTGGGGAGAGGCTGCAACTACTGCCACCTACATCTTAAACAAGTGCCCAACCAAGAGGTTGGAATCATAAGTACCAGAAGAAATCTGGTCAGGGAAAAAGCCAGCAGTAAAATATCTCAAAATTTTTGGATCTTTATCCTACACACATTCTAGATGAGAGGAGAAAAAAATTGGGAGATAAAAGTGAGGCCATGATATTTGTAGGGTACCATCCTACAGGTGCTTATAGACTTTATAGTCCGGTAACTAAAAGGATTTCAGTGAGCAAAGATGTGGCGATTAATGAGGAAGACTCGTGGGATTGGAAGAATAACCCTGATGGTATTGGCTCAACTGTTACAACACTATTAGAAGATGAACAAAACAATGGTAGCACAGCTGCAACAAATGTTGATGTACCTCCTCCAACACAAAGACCACAACAAGCAAGACAAGTGCCAGCAAGATATGCAGATTATGAATTGTTTTCAAGCAACACAGTCTTCATAGAAGAAGAGCTGGAGCACTTTGCTCTACTAGCAGATGCTAAACCAATTGATGTCATTGAAGCAATGAAAGAGGAGGCATGGAGGGAAGCAATGAAAGAAGAGCTGAAAGCTATTGAAAAAAACCAAACTTGGGAGCTAGTTAATTTACCTTTCAACAAGCAACCAATTACTGTGAAGTGGGTGTTCAAACTGAAACTAAAACTTGATGGATCAATTGCTAAGCATAAAGCAAGACTGGTGGCTAAAGTGTTCCTTCAAAGAGCTGGCCTGGACTACTCAAAAGTATTTGCACCAGTAGCCAGAATTAAAACAATAAGGGTAGTGCTAGCCCTTGCAAATTGTAGAGGATGGTCATTGTTTCAACTTGATGTCAAATCTGCATTTCTTAATGGACCATTGGAGGAAGAAGTGTATGCAACACAGCCACTTGGATTTGAGATCAAAGGGAGAGAAGATAAAGTCTATAGACTCAAGAAAGCTTTGTATGGCTTAAAACAAGCCCCTCGGGCTTGGAACAAAAGGATAGATTTCTTTTTGGTGCAGCAAGGCTTCATTAAGTGTTCAGTAGAATATGGTGTCTATGTAAGGGTGAAAGCTAGTGTAAAAATGTTGCTCATATGCCTTTATATCGATGACTTGCTAGTTACAGGAAGTGATCTTGAAGACATTAAAGAATTCAAGGTGAATATGAAGTCTGAATTCGAAATGACAGATTTGGGAACACTGTCATACTTCCTGGGCATGGAGTTTGTGAACACAGAAAAGGAAATTGTGTTGCATCAGAAGATGTACACTACTGAGGTGTTGAAACGATTTGACATGATGAACTGTAATCCAGCAAGCACTCCAGTGGAAACAAATGTGAAGCTTGAAAAGGGAGGTGATGAAAAAGCTGTCGACACAACCTTGTTCAAGCAAATGGTGGGTTCTTTGAGATACTTGTGCAACAGTAGACCTAACATCTCTTTTGGAGTTGGGTTAATTAGTCGATTCATGGATGATCCGAGGCACTCTCACTCTGCGAAAAGGATTTTAAGGTACCTGAAGGGGACACTCGACTATGGGATATTATTTCCAAAAGGGATAAGTCAAGGAGCTACTGAGTTAATTGGCTACTCTAACTTAGATTGGTGTGGGGATAAAATTGACAGAAGAAGTACTATTGGGTATGTGTTTAAGTTTCTTAATGCACCAATCTCTTGGTGCTCTAAGAAACAACCAGTAGTGGCCCTATCATCATGGGAGGCAGAATACATAGCAACTTCCTATGCTACTTGTCAGGCCCTGTGGCTCAGCTCTCTGATGAAGGAAATTCAAGTTGGAGTATCATGACCCAAACAGCTATATGTTGTCAACAAATATGCTATAAATCTTGCGAAGAACCCAGTCTCACATGGCAGGAGTAAACATATAGAGACAAGGTTCCATTTTCTGAGAGATCAAGTGAACAATGACAAGCTGAAGTTGGTGTTTTGCAATTCTAAAGAACAAATAGCTGATATACTTACCAAGTCACTGAAAGTTGAGAGGTTTAAACAAATGAGGAGCTTGCTTGGAGTGGTATCTTTAAATGATTCTGAATTAAAGGGGGTGTGTTGAGAATGTATAATTCAAAGTTAGTTAATTAGTTAACTACCTGAAGTTAGTTAGTTAGTTGTGCTATAAATAGAAGTGATGTGTAATCAATTGGTGCGCGTGAATAAGTGAATAAAAATCAGTTTTTCTTATTCTACTCTCGCTGTTCCTATTCTCTTTTCCTAACATAATCTATATACTTCTTTTATTGCCTGAGACATTTAACAAAAAAATAGTTGATAAAAAAAAACATAAAACTGGAACAATTAAGATGAAATTTTTTTCAACTTCTGTGTACGAAGATTGTATCCAAGAAAATCAAATAATGATTATTGTTTGAAAACAAAAACAAACAATTGACACAACATGTATAACAAGTGGTATGCATAAGTTGTCAAGAATATTATTTTTTTTTTGGTACATTTGTCAAGAATATTTATATGATATGAAAATGTGAAAGCGAAAGTAGTCTAACCTGAAACCATAGCATTCTTGATGTTTCTAAAGTGATGGATGGACAACGTGTTGCTAATACTTTCTGAATGCTTAATGGGAGCTCTGGAATTTCCTCAAGGTTCACGCAAAAACTCACATCAAGAACTCTCAACTTAGCAGATTCTTTAATGCTAGTCCGGAGAAACACAAAATTATTCTTCTGTATTGACAGCTCTTCCAAGTTTGGAAAACAGCCAAGAATAAAGTGGAGATCTTCATCTGTTAAACCACAATTGGTACAATGCAATAGTCTTAAAGGAGAATAACGTGGTTTATTTATATTAGAGTGGCCAATCGTAGCTATTACATAGCTGTTTCGGAACCTTCTAAATGATTCTCCAACTTCATGACTGTCTCTTAAACGTAAGGTTACAATATTTGGCAACATGAATGAGCTACTTGGTAGGCCTCTTACTCTTCTGCATTTCAATATATTTGTAGTTTCAAGTCTCGTAAGATTATCTACAGAATGTGGCAACTCCTTAATTTGAGTATCCTCCAAACCAATGTATCGCAGCTTATCCATCACTCCCTCTATATCAAGGAAGAATTCAAAACTTCTGCAAAAATCGAAGTAAAGAAGTCGGAGAGATGGCAACCAGATTCTTGGTGAGAAAGTTTTGAGCTTCTTGCATCTGATTGCACTTAAAGTTTCAAGCTTTTTATGAAATCCAACAGAGTGATGAATCGCAATTAGATTTTCACAACATCTGAGTTCTAAATTTTTTAACTCCAGACACATCGGGTAAATCAGTTATGAATCGACAATGCGAGAAATCCACGTCAGTCAAATGCGAGAAGTCTCTGCCACACCAAAATAAATCAAAATGATTAGCAATTATGAATTGATATTAATTAAAATGATTTTTTACATCTTTGAATTACATAACAATAAAAAAGGAAAAATGAAAGCGATTTTACCGGGAATGGCTTTCCCTTTTCTAGCCTGAGATGACTATTAGGTAAACTTAAGGCAACAACATTACTGGGATAAAAACCAAGTGGGAGAGATTCTGAAGGGTACCCCTCCCAATCAAGCAACCTTAGACTATTTGGTAGATAATTAGGTGCTGATGAAAAATGTGCATTCCGAACAATGAGAATTCGAAGATTATTCATCTTCTCGAAGGCAGTACCTCTCCACTTTATTTCTACTTCAACTTCTTTAGGGGGATCCAGAATTATTCCTTCAATATTATTGCTTCCCTGCGAAGAAGTAACATTAGTTACTCACAAATATTTTTTGGGTGGATACATATTGAAAGTTTGACAGACAGGTTCTAATGTTTGAGGAAAAAAAAATAATAAGTAAGATTATTACTGTATTTTCTGTTAAAACACTAAGAACATCTTCATGAAAACATAACCTGCTGCGTTCACCTGGCTTTTTTGGTGTTTCCTGCCTAACTACTTCTTTGCCCATGTCTTGTATTAGATCATGCATCCTTAAGCGACCATATTCATCAATAGTTATAAGATATCTTTCGACAAGTATTCCAATATTGAATGTTGGGTAAAAATCACATCTATCTAGAATATTTTCAACATATTCCTGTCTCTCCCCTTTAAAAAAGCAAGCAATGTCTAGGAAAATATACTGCACATTCTCTGGTAGGCAATCATAGCTTACCTTGAGTATGTCTTGTATATTTCTTTCTGGAATCCTCTCATATTGTTTCAATGCACATTCACATTCTTTTACAGATTTGCTAGCCAAATTGGAGCCTATTACTTTTAAAGCCAATGGAAGGCCATTGGCATATCGAATTACACGGTTAGACACGTCTTCATAGTTTGATGCAGGTTGACTCATTTTGAAGGCTTTCCAGCAAAAAAGTTGAAAAGCTTCATGATCATTTAGCTCCTTCATTTCATATCTCTATTCAACCTCATGAACATTTAGCACATGTTTATCTCTTCTTGTTATAATGATCTTACTACCTGAACCAAACCAATTGCACTTTCGTGCCTGCTTTTCTAATTGTTCCTCTCTATCAACATCATCAAGCACCAGAAGAACTCTCCTATGACGAAGCCTATCTTTTAATCTAGCGGCACCTTCATCAACACTGCCCAACTTGATTATTTTCCCTTCAAGCAACTTAGATAGAAATGCCTGCTGGAGATGTACAAGGCCCATGTTATTTGATGTTTCTCTAACACCTTCAAGAAAAATTGCACATTCAAATTGATCAACAATCGAGTTATAGAGAGCTTTGGCAAGTGTTGTTTTGCCTATTCCACCAGTTCCATGAATTCCCACCATGCAAACTGTGTTACGAGATTCAATATCTAAAAGTGACTTCAGTTCTTCTATACGAGACTGATGTCCAATTATGTGTTCACCAACATCTAGTTGCTCACGATGTGATTTAGCAATGGCCATTTTAACAATCCTTTGGATAAATTCATATTCGTACCTACAAAAATACAATGTCTTTTAATTCATGCGGACGAATTCTGTCCATGCACAATTTTCGTTTTCTTTCTATATATTAATCATAATTTATTCAATCATAATAATGAAATTAAACTTGGCTAGTTAATATGCTCAAAAACAAATTGTCACATAAAATACAAAACTACACTTAAACTCGAAACAAAACGTTAATAACACACAATAAATATATCCCATGTCTTCAACAACATGCGTTATCAACAAAGTCACGAGTTAAGTACCTAATAGAAATTCTTTCTAAGTTCTTACCTTGCTCCCACCTAACACTCTCTCGTTGTTATGAAAAATTACCAGAAAATGAAAGTATTATGAAAATTTATTATTATTCAATTTTGATTTCTTAAGATTTGATTTATAAGGAAATTTGTATTTGGTTGGATTTAGTTATAGAAAAATTTATATCTAATTAAGATGTAATATAGTTTTGGATATCTTATCCTAGGACTATAAATATTTCTTAATCTGCCTTATGTAATATACATCTTTAATAATGATCAATTACATTATTCTCTCCCTATTTCTTCTTACTTATCATTATTTTTATTACAAGATATCAACTTGAAAGTTCTATTAAATAGTAACGTATTCTTTTACCTTTTATTAAGAAATATCTTTTGTGGTTCATTAATAAATACTTTATTATCATATATTCTTGACTAACATATTTTGTCTTATATTAAATTTATTGATCTTAATAAATTTTGAAAGAAACTATGTATTGTAGTTTATTAATTTTGAAATTACACAAAAGCAGAAAATTAAGCATCCATGTAGAATTTCCAAAAATCAATGAATTTTCTTAATCAGTATTTATATGAAAATTTTATGATGTAGTTCTACACATTTATATCAAGATTGAAATTCAAAATAATCTTATCATATAAGTACACCATTTTAGTCATTATTTATATGAAAATTTTATGATGTAGTTCTACACATTTTAGTCATTATATATAAAGAAATTTCATGAATTGAAGATCCAATATTGATGTTGGATTAATTCTTGTTGAAATAAGGACACAATTTTAGTATTTATCTTTTTCCCATTCATTCAAAAGAAAAATATTAGGGGGTCTGTGTAAGTATTGAAAAAATATATTTCGACAAGTAGGCAGTTATCTAGTAGTTATTGGTAGTTATAGGAAGTTATGATCTTTACTTATCATAAGTAGTTATTGGTGGTTACAAGTAGTTAGGATCTTTGTCTATAAATATTAGTTTGTACAATGTAATAAGGGTTGGAACTTGTAAAATCCCTACACATCTCACACACATCAGAGGATTCAACGGGTGCACTACAAGTTTTCAACCAATATTTTCAATTCAGTCAAGTTTACTTTCTTTTACTTTTTTTGCATTCTCTTCAATTCAGTCAAATTTATTCTCTTTTATTTAATTTCAAGATCTTTATTGCTTTCTTTACATGCTTTCTTTTATTTGCTTTCATTATTTTTTTAATTAATTTTATCTTTTTTTAAGTTTAATTATCAGTTCTTTACATATTTTCATTTATTTACTTGTCAATTTCGATTACATTGCTTTCATTTATTGCTTTCATTTTTATTTTACTTTGATTTATTTATTTGCACTTGTTTGAATACTCTTCATTCTTTATATTTGTGATCTGAGTTACCTAATTATTGAAGAACTCATAGAAGAAGTGATTCTCTTTCTCGAATTGAGATCTAGAATCAAACTTTGTCTATAAATAAAGAATTTATCAAATTGTCGAATAATTGACAAAATTTTTAGTCAACAGTATGAAGATGAAAAACCAACTGGTTTGCCCAATCTTTTACAAGGTGTCACCGTCCGATGTAAGACATCAGAGAAATAGTTATGGCAAAGCCATGATTAAACATGAAAATAGGTTTGGAAATGAATCTCAGAAGGTGCAAAAATGGAGGTCAGCTTTGTTTCAAGTCGCCAACTTGAAAGGATGGCATTTCGAAACTGGGTATGTATTATTTTTGCAATTTTACTTATCGAGTTCCAGTTCCATAATCAGTGCCAGCAGGTTCGCCTTGCTTGAGTTTAGATCCTCAATTTTTTTCATTTTTTTTAAATGAAAAATGCTTCATACACATGTAATAGAAAATTTTTTGTATAAATTTGTATATCCAAATTGAGTGTAATCGATCAATCATAGCATTAATTAATAGAGAATTATTAAAACTAATTAATAAATTAATAATTCTAATTAATTATTATAAATAAGGATGTGATTAGCATGTTACATCCAACTTAGGTGTTCCAGCCGTTAAGAATTTTTCCATCACTACATTCTTTATATATTTTACATCTATCTAAGTGATAAAATCAGAATGTAAGTATGTAAAAAAATAAGTAGAGTTACATGTAATCAAAATGATAAAAATTGTTAAGATGTGAGGTAATGCCTATATAAATATCCGCATGTAGCATTATTCTTTTTAAATTTTAAGTTTCATAATTTACTAATATTATATTTATAATTTATTTAATTAAAAATTTATTTATATAATAAAATAAGACTCTTAATTATTTTAATGTAATATTTAACATATCTCAATTTTTTCTTTCATATTAATTAGTCAAATCTCTCAATTTGTTTTCTTCCTATTTGTTGATCAACTACCCTCCTCTTTATTTTAAATTTTTCCAATATACTAATGACCAAATATTTTTTCTTATACAGCCAAATTTTTTTAAAAGAATATTTTTTGCACTTTTTTTTTAAATTATTGCCCGACATTGTTGAATTAATGTTCTTTTTCTCATTCTCATTATTTCCTTATGTTCAAATCATTCTTAGATAAATTTAATTAGTAACTTTGAATTTTAAAAAGTACAAAAAATAAGTTTAATAAAAATTTATATTGATTTTATTAAATAAATTATTATAGGCGCCATATTAAAGAGTTAGACTTTAAGCAACTAACTATCTGGAGCCGTCTACTACTACTAATAATAGTTGTTAATATGATTATTTAGAGATATTTTTGTATGCATACAGAAGTATCATATTACATTTACACACAAGAGATACAAAGTTAGAGAGAGAAAGAATGAACATGTTCTACTAAATTAACTCATCACAAAAAATTATCATTTTTTTTTAATTTTTTATCTTTTGTGTGTAAATGTAACGTAATACATCTGTTTACACACAATCGTACGCGTAAAAAAATTAAAATACTTGTATATTTATTTTCTAATAATATTTCTTAACAATAAGAAAGTGTTACACGAGGAAGGTAAGAAGTAGGAACTAATAACGAGCTTCTATGATCCTGCCCTCCACGCTTCAAATGGTCCCATGAAAAGTTTTTATAATACTCCAAGAGACTTGCATGAGAAGTTTTGTAACTGTTTTTATTTAATTTGATAATATTTTATTTTTAAATGAATTTAAGTATAATTATAAATTGGCACGTATTACAATTTAAATAAAATAATGGATTAATTGTAATTCTTTTTTGGTGTAAATTTTTTAGTATTTAAAAATGGTATTGAATTTTGATTAATTTAAAATTTAATTAAGTTGAATTATAAAAATATTTAAAAAAATAATATTATTTTTTTACTTATAAAATTCAAATTCAAAATTTTACTTAAAAAAATAAATGACAAATTATTTACACTAACAAAGCGTTGATATTAATTATAATTCTAAAATATGTAAGACTTCTACGTTTCATGGCACATGCGGTTTTGCTTTCGTTGCTTGCCTCCTTCCGTCTAATAAGTTACAAGATCTTTTTCAAAACCAAGCTGAAAAAAAATATATTTTTTTAGAATATCTCACCTAATAAGTAAAAAAATAATTTCTTAGAATATCTATATATTATACAACTGCAGAATCATTTTCATTCTTGTATTAGTTACTGTTGCAAACACGTGTTAATTTCTTGAATAAAAGTAAGTTTTTTTTTTTTAATTTTAGATTGATGCTTTGGCTTTGGATGTCATAGTGTTGATTTCACTTCTTTAACATGTTATCTGCTGCAGAAAACAATTAAATGCATTTGACTTTGAATGTTACTGCACTCATTTGCATTCCTTTCACACGTTAGCTGCTGCATACATACGTTTTTTTTTGCTTTCAATGTCATTTGCTTCATTTATATCGTGTGATTTATTGGGCTATGGATCATCTATACAACTACCGAAATTTTTTTTACTGTTTCTTTTACTATTCCTTTACACGTGTCAGTTTCATATACAAAATTACCATTTTATTTCTCTGTTACGAAAAAGAAATTAGGTTTGGTATTTTGAGATCAGGTTGCACCGGTTACCATCGTCACCTTATTTCAGCTTCTCTTTACTTTACGCTTACCGGACACAGAAATTTCTCATCAGCGGTACGGGCGTGAAATCGTGTGAATTCGCATTTGTGGGGTTTTTTAATTTGGGATAGGTGGCGTGGAAGCTACACAACTCAGGTGGTGTAGATACTTTTTTGAAAAAAGATAATCATATATTATACATTATTTTTAATGATATATATATTATTTATATTTTTTAAGAGATATAATTAAATAAAAAAAAATATAAAAATATATATAATAAATAATATTATATAAAATATAAAATATATATATATATATTATTTAATATAAGAATATAAAATTCGATACTTTTTAGGTAGATCTGGTGCTTAAAATGTTGATGGCACCGGTGGCATCAATACTATCTAATCAAAAACTTGAAAGAGGGAAAATAAGGATTAGGTGTAGACTTGGGGTTTGAGTTTTTGACCAAACTGACTTAAAGGGTAAAAATATTTATTAAAATATTATTATTTTTAAATTATTTATTAGAATATCATCGTTTTGGTTATAATGATATTTTTTATTTTTTATTAGGCCGCATAGGATACGGCAGTATGGTTGGCGTATTTACGTGGGACACGTAGTAGGATTGCGTATTTACGTGGGACACGCCAGTAGGATTGGCGTATCCATGTGGGATATACCAGAGTGGTTGGCGTATCCTATGTGGATACGCCAGAGCAGTTGGCGTATCCCACGTGGATACGCCAACCATACTGACGTATCCCACTACGTGGCTTGTTACAAAATGGGTTGGGTCTGACCCCGAATGGGTTGTGACTGTCTCGAATGGGTTGGGACGGGTCCAAATGGGTTGGGATGGGCCCGAATAGGCTGGGCTTAACCCCGAATGGACTGGGCCTGACCTCGAATGGGTTGGGCATGACCGGAATGGGCTAGTCCTGATCGGAATGGGTTGAGACTGGATCGAATGGGCTGGGCCTAACCCCGAATGGGTTGGGACTAGATCGAATGGACTAGGCCTGACCCCGAATCGATTGGGACTGACCCGAATGGGCTGGGACTGGCCTGAATGGGCTGAGACGACCCATTTTGACATAGTTACTCAAGCTTAAAATATTCGACTTAATTAAATCTAAGGCGAGCTTAAGTTTAGAAAATTGAGTTTATGAAATTATAAAGTTAAACTTAACTAAATCTAACAATGAGCACCCTTAGAGCTTTACACTTTAAATTGATGGGCTAGAATACTAGCCAAGCGAGCATAATAGAATCAATTAACTTTAATAGTTTAAACATTTCGATTCTATAAAAAATTTGATAGAATTTCTCCTAAAAAATCTGACAGGTCCTCTAGGCTTGGGCGCAAGTGGAATGCCATGTCTCACGCTGCAATCAGGCAACAGACAAGAATAATGGGTAAGTCTTCAAATAATAAAATATACTATAGAATCGAATATACATATTAAATATGAGTGTATCAAGCATAAATTAATAGATAGCAGTAAAAGCACAATATCAAAATGATATTAATAAAAAATAATCACGTAGATTATCAAATTACACACTGAAAATCTTCAGTTACACATAGATATTCATTCATTACAATACAATGGGTATTAAATTATGTCCTAATCAAATAGATGACCTTGCTTAGTCATTCGTCAAAGAAGTCGATCCACCACGACGACAACTACGAGAGTTATGTCCAAATTCACCACATTTTCTACATCTTTGTCCCGGTCCTAGTTCGCGTCAATCCATCTCATTTCTAAGTCGAGTTGATTTGGGTCGACCTTTAGATCGAAGCAATTGACGATCGGGTACTAATGTAATCGCCGGGGCTGGTGGCCACCATGGTTCATCCTTGATGATACCCCAATTAACCTCATACACCTTGTACAAAGTATGCATTTTGTAAACACTATGTACATATTGAAAAGCATCAAGTCTCTTGGAAGAACATACTGCTATTGCATGAGAGCAAGGGAAATGCAACGCTTGAAATAGGCCATAGTTACACGTGCCTTCTTGAAGGTTTAGGGAATATTTAACTCCATCCTGCTGTGTTATAGGGTTGAATGCCTCTTTGACCAAAAATCTGATTGACTGTATATCAAATCGATAGATTTGGTGAGAGCTTGCCTTGAGTACGTTGACATTCTAGCTTTTCATAAAATCATCAGACCAATCTACCCCATCAACAAGTTTCTCGTTGGCATCATCCTTTCGATTAACAAAGTACTCTACTAATTTATAATATGTCATCTGAACAAGTGCTGTTATTAGTAGGTTTCTGCCACCTTTCAACACCCTATTCATACACTCAGATAAGTTCGTCGTCATATGACCAAATCTGTGGCCACTATCATATGCTAAACTCCATTATTCTTTTGGAATCGAATTAATCCTCCAATTTGCCATTTCGGGAGTAGCAGTCAGCTTTTCCAACCTAGCCTCAAATTTGTATGTCATCGGTTCATACCCTGATATTAAAATATCGAATGAGTTGGTGTTAGCAACTAAATTGTAATTTGATAACTAGTATAGTAAACTTATAAACAATGTCAGATGTTTAACTACCTGTGTTAATCAGATATTTCTTTAGGGCCAGATTGTGAAAAAACGCTGTTAAAATTACTACCAATATGCTGGATGCAGAAAACATGATGCGTATGCAGTGGCTGCCATCCTAGATGTGGATTCGCCACTGACTGTATGATGCCTTGATGTCGATCAGATATCAAGCACAAGCCTTGTTGTTGTGTGACATGTGTTTGAATCAATGCTAAGAACCAACTCCAAGCATCCTTTGTTTCCCCTTCAACAATGACAAATGTAATGGGCAGAGGTTTTCGATCGTCGTCCTATGTTATTGCAATCAATAGTTTATGACGATATTTACCACACAAATGAATGCCGTCAATCTGAATAATGAGCTTGTAGTATTGGAATCCAACAACACATGGTTTGAATGTCCAAAACAAGTGATGAAATACAAGTTTTGAATGGTTAACTCTATTGGCCTCGACATAATCAACGGTTTACAACTTCACCACTGTGTCCGATATGTCTTTTTGCATGGCAAGTAACCATCTAGGCAATACTGCATAAGATTTATCTCAGTCTCCAAATACCTTCACAATGACAATTTGTTTTGTCTTCCAAGCTTTCCGATAGGATATGTTATATCTGAATTATTATCGAACCCTTTCGATAATTAAGCATCCAGGTACATCGGGTTTTTGCTTAACCATCTCCAGAATGCAAGAACAGATCATACGAAAGTCTAACTTCTGATGATCTTGTGACATGGCTGGGTTGACACAATTGTGAGGCCCATTATATTTTTTAATTCTCCACATGTTTGATTTCTTGCTTAGAATGGCCCTGAACCTCCAATTACAACCATCAGCAGCTCTGGGACACTTAACAATTAGTCATTGTGTATCAGAATCATCAACCTTGTAATTCTGATGTCTAATAATGGAATAATGTTTTAGGGCCAAATTGACAGTATCTTTAGAGGGAAATTATAACCTGACATATAATTCTTCATCTGGACTCCAAATACCATGAGAATCTAATTCAGACAAATTATCAGGTGTACTCAGCGCATCCCAATTGATTTCAGAAAATTGAGGGTGTAACGCACCTAGATCTAACAACCGCGGCATAATCGTCATTATACCACAGTTACTAAATTCAGGCGTGTCATAGTCACCAAGCTACGAATTTAAAAATAATAATAATAATTTTTCTCCATTGTACATTAGTAGAAATTAGGAGCCTCGAAATGAAATATAATCAGTATCTAATTATTTTATACGCAACCATTGAAATAAAAACACGTTCCATATATATGTATAATAGTCATCCTTAATACGAATCATTGATAACACAAAATAAAATACAGTGGGAATTAAAACATAAAAAGGGAAAAGTAGTAATCCTTGGGAGAGGCACTACTAGCGGACAAAGCCGCAACCCCAGATATACGTGACGCTCGGTGTTCCAGTCGACACGACAGGCATCAATGCCACCATGAAATTGTACCCTTGCATGACCGAAGAGATCTCGTCCAGACGCCGCATCGAGAGTGATGAATTAGCCCAATCTAAGCAGTAAGGGTGTGGTCCTTCATCTTCTGCCTCACAATCTTTTATCACACATATATGTTTATAACAGAAACACAAGGATACAAGAAAGAGGTGAGACATCCAACTTACATTACCAATTATGGCAGTAAAGAAACAGAACGGCACAGAGCGCCCATATAGCATTACGACACATATATTCATCAATAGTGACAATAGAGTGAACAGTAAGAGCAGGATAACAACACATAGAAGTAAGAATCAACAGTAACAGGTAAACATCAACAGTACCCCAGGAAATCAACGGAGTCTCAAATAATAAACAATTAAACATCTCAGATAATCATGGCATCAATATCACAATAGTATAATAATCATATAAAAGAGTGTCATATGATATGCGAACTCACAATGCCGACTCATAATACTGACTCACAATGCATGTGGACTTGATACCAAGATTTTCCATTTCAAAACATGAACGTTCCGGTAATCTCTGCCCCCTTAAACAGTTTAAGCCGGACCACGAAATGAATAGTGCTTGTCGGTTCCTTGTCAGTGCGTTGCAATCGGCTTTCCAGCCAGAGGTATTTTACAATGTGATAACATCATCACCATAAGGATCACCGCACCCTGACACACCCAGAGATCCATCATAGACCACACCATCCAATTCTCATTCATTTTCCATAAAAAGAACAGTGATTTATCAGGCTCGTAATGTGTGCAATCAGCATATGCCACGCCTTACGCCCCTCTAAGATCCATCACAGACCTTACCATTCAATTCTCATTAATTCACTGCGTAAAGAATAATGATTTGTCGGGCCCGTAATGCGTGCAATCGGCATACACCGTGCCTTATGCCCCCCATAGGTCCATCATCGACCACATTATTCGGTTCGCATTCATAGGCCCATACAGCCTTTCAACAGTCATCGACTGAGCAATTTGTTTAATGCATACTGGTTAAATGCATAATCATAGGCTCATCTAGCCTTTTAACAGTCATAGACTGAGCAAATTGTTCAATACGTTAACTTAATTCAAAATTAGAGGCTCATCCAGCCTTTTAACAGTCAGAGACTGAGCAGTTTATAAAATACATGCTGACTCAATGCATGATCCTAGGTTCATTCAGCCCTTTAACAGTCATTGACTGAGCAAACGTCTAATGCATGTTGACTCCATGCACAATCATGTATATTTGTCGAAGATGTGTTCCTCATAAACATTGCATATCATATGCATTCATCAATAATGTACTTATCTATAACATACCACATTGTGTCCATAAGAAACACCAATAATATTCATGTGTATTTATCAATAATATACTCATTCGTAACACATCACAATTCATACAACTTAGACATCTATAATTTCCTAGTCCCATTCATGGACTCAAAATAACATAGCATTAAGTTCTCAAGTGGTAAAACACTTCTTAAGGTTCATTATGGAATTTCACTTTAGATTATTCATTCTTAATATTATTATGTCATAATTTCATCAAAAACTTGGTCCCACATAGGAACTCACAGTTTTTCATAGTATGCCACAATTAGGCCAATTCGACCATTAATAAGTCTTATGAGATTATCATAAAGTCCTACTCAAGTTATCATCCCTTATAAATTCCCCTTATAAATTCATTTTCTAGAGAAACTTCTCTTGAAGTCCTTATTCAAGCCTCATTCCTGTAGGTTGATCAAGTTCCTTAACCTAATCAATTATGCTCACTTAAAATTTACTCGCAGGTTTTATAAGTCTCACAACTCTCTTATTCTTCCTCTATGTTCAAAATCACTTGACTCTCATTTTACACTAAATGAATCCAATTTCCTAGAATCCATTATCAAAGTCGTGGCCTCCCCAAAGTCCATTTCTAACATTAATTTCTCCCATTTTATGCATTGATTTCTCGATGTCATTTACTTAAATTTTAGTTCACCAAGTTCATTCCAATTCCTTGTAGTTTCGATCTAAAACCGTGGCTTCAAATTGAGTTAATAAACCCTTAAAAACTTTCCATCTCAAATTCCAACATTAACATTCAAATCTTCAATTACATAGCTTCATCTCATAGTTACTTAGTTGGTTCTGTTCTGGGCGCCTAGGCACCATATCTTGAGCGCCTGAGCGCTGGTGGAGCGCTTGGGTGCTGACCACGAAGCGCCTGAGCGCTAACCAGGCCGCGTCATAGGGAAGACTTTCTGGGCATAGAGCGCCTAGGCGCTCTATACACAGCGCCTGAGCGCTAGTGCATTAACAAGGGTTTTGCAAAATTCGTTTCTGCAGAAACTTGGCCCATCCTTCATCAAAGTTCCTCATTCATTTTTTCAACAATCCAAAATATGATACATGACATCTAAATACAAAATAGCAATATATAGGTTCATAATCATCAAGGCACATAATGCAAATCCATGTATTCATACAAATCAAACAACCACAAAATCATGAGAATAACACAATATAACAAAGAGAGTAATCCAACATGGATTCCCTCATCAACAACAATACACAAGACATTTCCTTACTACCAAGATTGGTTAAAGAGGATCATCTCCCTCTTACCTAAATGAAGACAATCACAAGGATGCTACTCCTTTTTTCTCTTGATTATCGTTTTTCCCCTTCAAGAAAACCCTAGGGTGAGCAACTCCCAAAGTATTCACTTAAATCATGGAAAAATGACTCCTTGGCCACATAGGTGACTAAGAAAACTAAAATGAGAAGAAAATAAAAGAAAGTTGAAGGCTTTACCTCAAAAGCTCCAAGCTTTAGCTTCAATGGTGGAAAATGGAAGAAGAAGAAGAAGAACCAAGGATGGCCACCAAGGAAAAATGGTCTTGGAATGATGGAAGAAAGCTAGACATGGAAGTGGTGAAGCAAGGAAATGAAGATGGTGAATGGTGAGGGTGTACGATGGAGGAGGAGGAGGAGGAAGAAGAAGAAGAAGAAGAAGAAGAAGAAGAAGAAGAAGAAGAAAAAGAAAACATGATTATTGGCTCCAAAGGGGCCTCTGCCGTGTAGAAGAATGGAGAGGGAAGAGAGAGAAATGTGAAATGGGAGGAAATTTCCTGGAAGCTTTCCAAAGGAGTTTATGAATTAATTTAATCTTTATTTTGAAAATAAAGCTAATGGATTTGACAAGAGGTAGATTTTTGGATGGTGTGATAAGATTTTTAGTACATGTTATTATTTAATAGACAATTGTTATAGTTGACCGAAATCAGTATTAATTGTCCAGCGGATAAGATCTATACAGCGATTAATTATTTTATTAAATAAAATTTCTCAAAAAACGTAAAACCTCGTAAACTGTATCCAACCTCGGGTTTAGTAAGATCCCCCGTCGACATTTCCACAGATTAAAGTTCTCTGGGAAAAATATTTCATTTTCCCAGCTCTGCACAATTTGCATGCAAAATAAGGAATAATATTAAAATATTCCGCGTTCACATAAAAATCTAAAAAAATTCCAAAAAATCACAAATATTAGAAAAATGAATATTTATCATGAAATAAACAAAATTTGGGGTGTTACAGAGGGCATGGAGGCACATACGTAGATTCAAGAGCAACTACCAATGGAGGGACTAGTTGTTGTATATTTACTTCAAGGCCAAATTGGTCTTCTTCTAAGTCAGTGCCTGTATCTTCACCCTCAGGCATCTTCCCTTCATCATCGCTTGTGTCAGATAATGCATCTATCATAAGCGGGTTATCGGTTTCAATGTCCAACCTAAATGAGCTCCCTTCAGGCATTGCAGACGTACCAACTTCTTGAGATTGTACTTGAACAGGAGCATGTTTCATGGAGAATTGAGTGCTGATAAGGTACGATGATTCAGCAAAATTAGAAGAACCAGCTTGTAACCCTGTTTCAGAAGGAGCTTCAGCATACTCATTGTACTCACTTGTTTCTGTCTCGACATACAACTCCATAGAAGTTAAGTTAGGATGTTGATCAAAGCAATCAATCATGCAAGCAACATCTTCATCATCTTCTAATGGAAGAGCTATCCATCTTAGAACATTACTCCATTGTAGAAATCTGTACACAACACTAGACATAACTTAATTTTAAATGAATTCTCCTTTTTAAAAGCTCAATAGTCATATCATGTTGAATCATAATAAACTTGGGACGAGGACCGTTATACATTAGACCCTTTTCACCTTCATACGTTCTCCCATTGTAGTAAATGAGAATAACAAAGTGTTTCGTCATGTTACACTTCTGAATAATAACAACACAAATAATTCAATTTTGTACAAACAAATTCTAAAAACTTACTAAATAATAATAAAACATATATAACAAATACACGATTTGTAATAATAATAAAACAAATAATAATAATAATACTAATACTAATAATCAATAATAATAGTAACTAATAATAATAATAAATAATAACAATCAATTATTCTAACAATAAAACAAATATACACAATACATAAATCATACCTATGTCCTAAAAAACATAAACAATAATTCTAACCATAAAACAAATATACAATACACAATTAATATAAAAACTCAAAAGCATAAATAATAATTCTAAAAATAAAACAAATATACAAAACATAATTAATATAATAACTCAAAAACATAAAACAATAATTCTAACAATTAAAATATTCAACAATATATATAACAATAATAATAATAATCTAATGATAAAAATACTTACAAATATAATTCTTTCACAAGTTACAGCAACAGGAGAGCTCGAGAGAGAGTTTAGAGAGAGTGAAATCTAGAAAGAAAGTGAAAATTTGAGAAATGATAGAGGTTGTCGTGGGAGGGAGAGAGTAGGAGGGGTTAACGTGAGATACGTCAGTACGGTTGACGTATCCACGTGAGATACGCCAGTACAGTTGGCGTATCCACGTGGGATATGCCAACCGCTCTGGCATATCACATGTGGATACGCCAACCGTACTAGCATATGCCACGTGGATACGTCAACCGTACAGGCGTATTGACGTATCCTACGTGGCTCAATAAAGATTAAAAAATGACACCGTGGTTAAAACGATGACATTCTGATAAATAGTTTAAAAACAGTGATATTTTGATAAATATTTTTACCCTTCAGGGCAGTTTGGTCAAAAAACCCCTTGGGGTTTGGTGAGAGTTGCAGAGTGTTAAGTGTGAGTGGTTGAGGAGTGATGCGTTTCAAGGAAGCTAGGTAGGTCTTCATTTGAGGAGGATTCCCAGCCACTCTCGTTGACTCTATTATGCATTGGCGAGTCTATGTTGGGTTCTTTGCTCCGGCTAATTTCAGAGTCGAAAGAAGGATTATGGCAAGTGTGGGTAGTTCTGTACCTTCTTCCATGGGTAATTGCTTTTGTTGAAGCTGATGAGACGCATTCTTTTAGGGTATGTTTGGGAGTGAAAATTAGAAGGGAAAGGAAAGGAAGGGAAGGATTTAAAGTTCAAAAACCTTTGTTTAGAAGTGTTAAAAATAAGAGGGAAAGGAGAGTGGGATTTTGGAAGCCCTCCTATACCTTCCCATTCCAGTTCCCTCAAATTGGGGGGTTTTATCACAAAATTACTCTTTCATCCTTTGTCCCAAATCCCACCCCACCCTATCTCACCGACACAGCCTCATCTCCCTACCCTCACCTTCGTCTCCCTATGCGCATTGTCGTCTCCCTGCAGTCGTTCGTCTGGGCTCGTCCGTCTCTGCTCATCTCCCTGCGCTCACCGTCGTCTCCCTGCGCTCATCAGCGTCTCCCTGCGCTGACCCTCGTCTCGCTACAGTCGTTTGTCTCTGCTCATCTGTCTCTGCTGGTCTCACTACGCCCACCATCGTTTCATGTCATCTCTGTCTCTCATCAACAGTAAGCTCTCTGCCTCTCTTCTCTGATTCGTTTCATCAATCCCTACACTTTTCTTCTTCCTTCAATTTTCACGAAAATTTCACTAATCCTCTCTTCTCTGATTCGTTTCGCACAATCTATTTCTCATTCTTGTTTCCTGGAGTCATCAATTCTGATCTAACTGTCATCAGCAAGAGCTCGATTCTCAGAGAAGAAGGTTCGGTTCTGGCTCAAAGAAGAAGGTTGGGTTCTCTAATTTTATTTATTTTTTCGATCATTTTTAGCTACATGTAAGTGACTGATTCCACCGAGTTCTTTGTGTTTGATGAAATGACTGAGTCATAGTTTCCTCTATGTGTTTCCACTCATTTTTTTTGCCTAAAAATGTGATGAGTTTTTCATTTTACTCTGTACTTTGGTTTTACACTGGATGAAACCATGTGATTCTTTCCTGTTTCTACAAAGTCTTTGTCTGTCCCAGTAATCCATAACAGATCCACAATCAATGCTCATGAAACCTGAAAATTATATTATTCAGACAAATGAATGTATAAACAAATAAGCTACGAAGTTCTTCTTTCTTTTTATCTCATGAATTTGTTTGATTTGATGAGAGTAGCAACAATTTAGTGATATGAGATTTATATATACAATTTTGGGATGCAAAAATATATTTGTGTATCTCTTTTTGCATGTTAGTGTTAAGTCTGTGGTTTTTCTTCCATTCCTCTTCTCTCAGCTCTCTGTTTGTCAGTAACTGTTGTGCTTAGTATGAACTTCTATGTTTTAGTGTTATTGGATGGTTATGCTTAGAATCTTTGATTTTGAACTTCTTGGTATCATGTTAAGAATTGACACTTTTGAAATAGACACCAAGTATGATTCTTGTCACTAATTTTTCTTCCAAATTTAAATTGTCAGCTTGGTAACTTGGTGAATATTTAACATGGTTCTGCTTGTTTAAAATGATTTTCAAATGTTATGTTCTCTCTTTCTCTAGTTGTATTGAAATTGGGAGATTGTTATGCACTGATTTCTCTTTAGTAGGTTAAAACCCATTATGAGGAATAAGTGGCGATTTTTATTTTACACGTGATACTGTTGGATTGATACATTGCTTGTGAATTTTTTTAATAAATTTTAGCAGATCTTTATTTTTTTCCATCTAATATAATCGAACAATGAACAATCCAAAATGCATATAATCCATCCATTTGTCATCCCTAATGGCAAGGGGGTTCTTATTCTTGAGGCTATCATTAATAGATGCTTCTTAAACAATTTGAATGCATACGAATGGATTGACTTATACAGTCTCTTTTATTGGACTATATTTTCTTTTGAATTGTTTGTTGTATCTCCTTTTATTCTTCTCATTGTTTGTAATAAATTGCCATGAATCTTGGTTTGTATTAAACAAGGCTAATTGATTGTTGATATAAATATTATTATCTTTATAGATGGATGATCAAGGACAACAGAGAAATCTTGGATTGTTAATATGGAGAGAAAGACGTCGATTGACTATTGTTCATGTCATATGTCTTATAGTTTATTATTACATAATTAGAATTCGTTCTCAGAGTAGGATAATTGATCGTACCTTGACCTTAAAGAAGGAGAGGGCACGAGAAAAGATAATGATGCGAATTGCTAGTAGTGAAGGTCGTAAGATAATAAGAATGGGGCCTAAAGCCTTTTTGGACTTGTGTGTTATGCTAAAACGATAGGGTGGTCTACAACCAACACAACAGGTAACTGTAAAGGAACAAGTTGCCAAAACACTCTACATTCTAACACATAATGTTAGAAACCGAGAGGTTCTATTTTGGTTTAGACGGTCTGGGGAGACTACTAGTCGTCATTTTCATCGTGTGCTTCGATCAATAGTGGAGTTAGAAGAGAAATATCTCAAATAACCTGATGGCTCACAAATTCCTATAGAAATCCTTGGAAGCAACTGCTTTAACCCATTTTTAAAGGTAAAATCTATTTTTACATTGAAATTTAGAAACATGTATAATTAAAAATATATATGATGACAAAATGTCAATGATAGGATTGTGTCGGTGCAATTAATTGTACACATATTCGTGTGAAAGTCCCATAGGTTGAAGCTTCAAAATATCGTGGTAGGAAAGATTTTCCAACACAAAATGTGTTGGTTGCGTGCTCATTTGACTTATAATTTACTTACGTTTTACCTAGAAGGGAAGGCACTGCATCTGATTCAAGGATATTAAAAGATGCATTACGCATAACAGATTATCTTAGAATCCCTAGAGATAATTAATAGAAAATTTTTCCATTTTCCTCTTATTCCATTAGTTACATCTTAGCATTGATTTTTTTAATAGGTAAATATTATGTCCTTGATGTTGGATTCATGTTGAGAAAGGGACTAATCACACCTTATAAAACAACACGCTATCATTTGAAAGAATTTTCATCAAGAAATCCGCTTCGAACACCTCAAGAATTATTTAATCATTGTCATTCATCATTGTGTAATGCTGTTGAAAGGGCTTTTAGGGTTTTGAAAAAAAGGTTTCCTATCATTGCGAGTGGCACTAAACCAACATATGGAATCAAGACTCAAAATATGATTATCATAGCATGTTGCATTTTGCATAATTATTTGATGATAGTAGATCCTGATGAAGAGCTGGTTGCTGACGTGGATGAAGAAATTACTAATCAAAACGTACCTCAACAATATGGCCATGCTCCAATAGATGATGATGAGGGTGAAGAACATACTCGTTTAGGAGACAATTTAAGAAATTCTATAACTGATGCTATGTGGAGAGATTATACATCTTGATTTGTTTCATTCTTATGTTTAGATTGAACATGTATAGTATGACCTGATTAATATTGTGATGTTAATTCATAACATTTTTTCATATATTAAATTCTTTTTCTTTATATTGAAATTGAATTAAGATACTCTACTTAGGAATCATGTCTGAGACTAAAAGAGAGACATGGATAGAAGAGATGGATAATGTTCTTGTTGATGCTTTCTTGCATTAACAATATGAGGGAAATAAAGTGAATGGGACCTTTACTTCAAAAGCTTATGAAGCCATAACTAAAGAGTTGTAAGATAAATTTGAAAGAGCTTTTGGCAAGGAAAAAGTCAAGGGTCGTTGGAAGTTATTAAAGAGATGATTTTCTAAATGTTATGATTTGTTCAAAAATGGCTTGAGTGGATTTGCTTAGGACCCAATCACAAAGCGTTGATGTGCTGAACCTGAAGTTTGGCAAAAGCTAATCGAGGTATATTTTCTCTTAATAATTTTACTTGATTTTATCTATCTCATGTCTTCCCTTAATAATATATTTTACCATATTCAACAATGTTTATATGACAGGCTAAGCCTAAAGCTAAAGAGTGGATGACAAAGCCTTTTCCAAATTATGACAAGATGATGATTGTATGTGGAGATGATAGAACTACTAGACAACATGCTGAGACTGCAAAAGACATTAGAAACAAAAGACCACTTATTGGAGAATCTGAGTCTATTGAAACAAATGAGGTGACCTTCGAGAATGTTCAAGAGGTTGGCAATGATAATGAAGTCACATCTCTTGAGGGAAAAGACACTCGCAGTCAAGAGGGCAAATCTAAAAGGTCTAGAAGGACAAAGGATGAAGATGAAATTGAAGGGATAAAGGTGGCACTTCAAGATATTGCTGGAGCTCTTAGAGAGGGTAATGCAGCTCTTAGAGAGAGTATTGTTGTTTATGAGAGAATGCAGCAGAAACTCCCAATTCCTGAATTTGAAATTTGGAAGCTTCTGGAGGATTTGAAGATTGAGAGGCACTTGTTCACCTGTGCATACCTTTATCTTCTTGATAATCCTGAGAGGATTAGAGGAGTGATTGGTTATCCTCTAGACAAATGCAAAGAGTTGCTACTAGAGATGGTGCTTAGTCATGTTGGTCCCTCTAGTTCGTCGAGGTAATTGTTCTAACTTTCTTGTGTTGTGTCATTGATTCATCTTCATGTGAACTTGTCTTTTACAATATTAATTGTACTTTAATCTTAAACTTGACGGTGAAAATGATATTGTAATACTGAATATTCATTTTGCTTTTTTTTTAATTATCTTTTTGGGTTCTTTTTTACTATTCTCTTGTTAGATTATGTTTATGTTTTTCTGTTACTTCCTTATTTCCTATTTTTAGGAGCCATTGCAACACGGCTATGGATAATTGTATGGAAAATGTCATAGCATAACCATGATGATTTTTTCAAATGAATCGCAAATAATTATAATATATGATGGTCTCAAATTTACTTTGGCAACATTTTCATTTTGCAAGTATTGAACAAAATCTAGCGTGGTCCTTCACCGAAAAAAAGGAAAAAAAAAAATTGGTGGCAGTTATGCAGTGCTCATCAAGTTTGAATCCAGGATAATTTTGATGCTTTTGGATAATGTATATGTATGTTATTATAGACAACTTATTTCTTTATGTATGATTTTATGTTTTGGTGTATATTTCCTATTATTATTAAAAACTCAATTATCCAATATTCAAGTTATTGATAATTGAGAAGCAAAATGTTATTACAGGATTCTTATTATTTTTACACTTCTATACAATTAAAAAATATGTATTAAAAGTTCACATAATAAATAATAATTTTTGAATAATTTGAAAAAAATAATTAGTTAAACTTAAGAAATGGAATAAAGGGTAAAAAAAAAATTATAGTGAAAGAAATTTTAGATTGATTTTTTTTTAGTTTTTGTCATTAATTTTTTTTGTAAAACATTAATTATGTTAATTTTTTTGAATAAAGGGTAAAATAGTAAAAACATATCATAAACTTTCTATTTCTTTCTCCTCTTATATTTCACACTCCTAAACAAAACAAAAAAAAAGATAAACCTCTCAATTTTCTTCTCTCCCTTTCCCTCTAAACCCTTCCCTTCCCTTTCTCTCTAAACTCCCAAACATAATCTTAAGTTCTCTGTCTATCTTTCTCATACCATGTTTTCTCTTTGCACTTGCTTAATTTTCCCCCCAATTTTATTCTATTTTGCTTTTATGGATATTTTTTTATTTTTTATCTGTCAAACCTCTTCTTCTCCCAGATATCGTTTATCTCTTTGCTCTATTTTTTTGTTACTCCTTATTCATTTTCCCTCTGGATTCTCGTGGCAATTAAAAAAGAAAATCATGGATGAAAACTTCGACATGCCTCCAGCGAAGGATTCAAAGTGTCCATTGCACGATCTCTCTATAGTCCACTACATCTCAAGAGCAAGCGTCCAAATTCAAGAGTAAGCTTATGACCCCATCTATTTAATTTTGGTTATCTGTTCATCTCAAGTCCCTCTATGGAATCAATTTATCCTCCAACTCAAATCAATTACTCAAACTCAAACTGAGTCCCCCGATGAAATCCCCCAGCGCATAGGGATGCGATGATCAACACCAAGATGAAGGAGCTGGAATAGAAACGACATATTCAAAAGAGCATTAAGACCGAGGTTGACCGATTGCTCTGATTGAAGGAACTCAGGCCTCGCTGCTTGGTGAATTGGTGAAACAAATTTTCTCAAAATAATAATATTTTGTTTTATTCATTTTTTTTTATAGGTCAATATTGATCTTTTTCTTCTTTTGATTGTAACAGAGAGTTTCTCTGATGTGAACTGTAACAGAGAAGGAACAAGAAAAAAAATAGTTAACCATCAAACTCAACTCTCTTTTTTTTTTTCATTTTATTTTATATGAACAAATACAAGAAGTGAGAAAATAGACAAATACCAAAATTTTGAAACACAAAATATAATAATTTATCTGTCATATTCAAGTGCAAATAATTGACTCTGTCTTGGCTTGCAAAAGTTTTTAACTTTAGATTTTTGGTTAAAGCCAGAGTTTTTAACCTTGACTACCATGTTATCTATTGTTTTTAATTTTGTCATATTGTTATTGTTAGTTAGAAATGGCTGGAAGGTGGGCAAATTCATTCATCTATGCATTGTGCCACATTGTTTCTCATAGATAAATTTAGTATTTATGCATAAGGTAAAGCTCAGTCTATTTATCCATTTGGTTTGCAAATAGGTAGTTTCATATTTGGAGGTGTACTTAAACTGGAGTATTTGGTGCAGCTCAATCTTCTTCTCCCTTTGTGATCCTGGTAAAAAGTTCATCTTTTTATGTTTTTTTCTACCTACCCATGTTGTTTACTTTGTGTTCCAGTGGAATGCTGAAGGGAAATTGGAATTGAAATTGGAATTGTAATTGAAGTGTGATGAATAAGTAAAATTGGAATTGGAATTGCATGATTGTTACTCATTTTGATTCAAATTACATTGGTTACAAGATGTTTGATTTGTTGCCCTGTAGAGAAAGAGAACTTGTGCTTGTGTGGGCACCCCAATAAGTCATGGGAGGTTGCTCTACCAACAAAGGAAGTTCCACCAGAACTTCTGGAACCAGCGCTGGGAATCAATTTTGCTAGAGATGGGATGAATCGTAGAGACTAACTTTCATTGGTTGCTATGCACAGTGATTGTTGGTTGCTCTCTCTGGCATTCTATTTTGGTGCCGAGCTAAATAGGAATGAAAGGTATTAATATGTTGTTGCTCTTGATGTTTTTCTAATCACAATTTAATTATGTGGAGGCATCTGCTAGCTTATGAAGGATTTTGTATTGTTGCATTATTATGTCTCCTAATTCTGAAAAAAATTGCCTTTCGGTGAGTGAGTGCTAAGTTTATGAGTGCTCTGAAGCACTGCTATGGATTGGGTTTCTTACTCCTTACTCTCTGCCATCCCATCTGATACGTAGAATGTTGAACGGTGTCATGTCTTTCTGTAACAGTTCTGAACAAAATTTATGTTACCTGCATTTAATTACTTTTCATTTAGTTAAAAAACAAGCTTCTATTATAATTAATTATTAGGTTATGAACTTCCTACCTACTACTTAACTATTATATAATCTTTTAAGAGGCTGTTTAAAATTATATAGTTTTAATTTTATTAAAATAAATTGCATTAGGAATTGATATTGGGTTCTAAGTTGTGTTTTTCCATTGATCTGAAATTGAGATTGGGTTCTAAGTTGTTCTTTCTTTTTTATTGAATTGAAAAGGCCAAATTTTATCTTTTTAAGATTGATATGGTATGTGCATAGGCTTCATATGAATCACAGCAACATTTTCAGGAAAGATGGAATATTCTAACCTGAAAACTCTTTCCTTTTCACACAGTCCCCCATTGGATCATTAATTCTAAGCAATTTCATAACCCAATAGATTATGGTATGATGCAAAATGACTTTTGTAATATGTGAAAATATGTGCTGCTAGCCTACTGCTCTATGCTTTTCGTGCTGAAATTTGGGAACCCGTGTTTCTTTTTTATTTTCTTTAAGAGCAAATTTATTTAGACCATTAAGTCAAATTGCTTAGAGTTTTAGGTTTTATTTTCTGCTAAAACGTTCTTCAGCTTTTTGGATATCTGCTAAAAGTATTGTTTTGGTTTTTAAAGGATCCTTAATAATCTATGTTTCTGATGTATCTAAGGTGAGGTTGTCATAGCTTCAAAAGGTGTTCTGGTATGCAGTACTTTCTATGGCATTTGATTGCTATCAGAGTAAGTAGATGACAATTAAATGAGTCATGTTTTTTAACTTAATAAGTTTTACCATCTTACCTTATGTTCTCCTAAACCAGTTACAATCCAAAGACAAACCCTTCTCCACCATCTTGTGCGATCTTCTGGGTCATCGAATCTTCGGTGCAAATGGTGATTCATGGAAGTTTCAATGGAAAATGGCAAGCCTGCAACTTGGGAGCATCATGATTCACCCCTACATGCTAAAAATGGCAAGCCTGCAACTTGTGCGTGCGATCTCTTTCTTGGGAGGGTTTTTCTCAATAACAAATGATCAGGAGCATTTGGTCTAAGATTCAGCCACAACAGGTAATGACTCAGTCCTACCCCTAGCTTCGCTTCTCAAACATTATGTAGCTATGTGTTATGTTTTCTCTAAATAATTACTTTTTGTTTCATTTCAGAGATGAAGCTTGAGCGTGGGGTGAATTAGAAATAATGGGAATGGATGTATTGTTACAGCTATTCACTTATATGAGTTGCAAGTCTCTTTAGGTATTATTGACATGCTTGGAGAGGGGTGTTCCTTACCTTCTTATACTTTTTACATGAGAAATTGTACGTGAAGGTTATTTTATATATATTTTGTGAATTTATTGGTATAATTGGCATGTTGCAACTTTCCTTGAAACTTGAATTTGCTTACAACTTTCTTTTTCTTTCCTTCTTGGCATGCTGTTAGTTTTTATTTGGTGTTTTAGTATTTTTTTTGGGATTTTCTATTCATTATTTAGTCCTACAAGTGGAGGAAAATTGAAATTTGAGAGTTGAGTTTTGTGACTCTGCATATTCTCCCTTTCCTATGGATTATGTGAAACTAAACGGGCATGTGAATAACGGTGCTTCTTTCATTTCAATCTTTGGGTCTTTTTGACACCGTTTATCCTGTTTTTAAATATTAATGAACTGGTGTTTATTCTCATAAATCAAAATAAACAAAGAAAAAGAAGAATGTAATAGTACCCATATGTGGCCAAAAATACCAGTTGTTATTACAACAATGATATTCCTACCGCGTACAGTAGCCACACCAAATTTCACACCCGGTACTGTTCATGGGACTCACCCGTGAACAGTATTAAATCATGCTTCTGTTTTGTTTTTTAAAGTGTATGTCCATTAACTAACTTCTCTACGTCGTTAACCACTTTTTTGTTCTGCGTTAACTAATTTTTTTCACGAACATAGAAACTATGTAAAATTTTGTGTCATTAACCAACTTCTGTACGTAATTAATTACTTTTTTATTCTTCATTAATCAACTTTTTTCACGAGCATAGAAAAAAAATTGGTTAATGAAGAATAAAAAAGTGGTTAATTATGTACAGAAGTTGGTTAATGACACATGATTTTATCACATGGTTTCTATATTCGTGAAAAAAGTTGGTTAACGAAGAACAAAAAAGTGGTTAACGACGTAGGTGTTTTGGTTAATGGAATATACCATATAAAAAAAAAAAAGAAATTCTAGATGATGATCTTGTTCTGGTGGGTCTCATGAAACGATCTTAGGGTGTTAGAAATGGTGTGGTACTGTTTGCGGTAGGATGAATATTTTCCTTGTTATTATTGGGACCTTTGTTGGTTTGCTTTTTGCTTTCTCCTTTACGGGATAAGAAGAATAATTTTAAGGTTTCTAACTACCCTTTTAATGATGTTGGATTGATTAAGGTTCTATAAAGTGAAAGCATTTACGTGCAAGTTGCAGCCTACTGTATTGCATACTTGCATTAATTAGATGAAATATCTATCATATACAATAACAACAATAATAACTAAGTCTTTTTTTACTAGGTGGAATTGGTTACATGGATCAAACGACGTCATTGTGTCCTATCATAAACTAAGTCTTTATAAATGTCATTCAAATCTAAATCTTTTTTAATAGTTTCACATATAAGTCTTTCTTAGTATTTCTCTATCTCTAGTTATTGGACTATCTTTCACTTGATCTACTCTTCTTACCGAAGTTTCTAAGGATCTTCTCTTTATATGTCTAAATCACTTAAGACGAGATTCTACCATCTTTTCCACAATAGGTGCTACCCCTATTTTTTTTTCTAATGTATTCATTCATAATCCTATCTTGTCTTATATGGCCACACATCCAGCGCAACATCCTCATCTTCGTGACATTGATCTTATGTTTTTACTGGCTTTTTACTGCCCAACATTCAATATCATACAATATCGCGGGCCTTATAACTGTGCTGTAAAATTTATCCTTAAGTTTGAGAGATACTTTTATATCACAAATCACTCCTGAAACACTCTTCCATTTCATAAATCCAGCTTGAATCCTATGATTTACATCTCCTTCTATCTTTTTCTCATTTTGTATGATAGATCCAAGATACTTAAACCGTGTGACTTGTGCTATGGTGTGATCCCTAATTTTCACCACTAAGCTAGTATTAGCACGTTTCTTACTAAATTTACATTCCATATACTCCGTCTTATTCCTGCTTATACGAATGTCATGTTTTTCCAAAGTTCGTCTCCATAGCTTTAGCTTCTCATTTGTTTCCTTTTTCGACTCTCCAACTAAAACAATATCATCTGCAAAAAGCATGCATTGTGGTACCAGTTCTTGGATATGCGCAGTAAACACATCCAAGATCAAGCTAAAAAGATATTGACTCAAAGTTTACCCTTGGTGCAGCCCTATAGTTATAGGGAAATCTTCTGTAATCCCTCATTGTGTTCTCACACAAGTTTTAGCATCATCATACATATCTTGGATTGCTCGAATATAAGCGATACAAACTCTTTTCTTCTCCAGAGCCTTCTACAAGACCTCTCTCAGTACCCTATCGTAGGTTTTTTCCAAATCAATGAAAATCATGTGTTGGTCTTTTTGCTTCCTCCGATACCTTTCCATCAATCTTCGTAGAAGATAGATTGCTTCCATGGTTGACCTCTCAGGCATAAAACCGAATTGATTCTCTGAAATACGAGTCTCTTGTCTTAATCTATGACATACTTTAATTCCTATTTATAAGAACAAGGGAGATATACAAAACTGTGCAAATTACAGAGAATTAATTCGATTTTATGCCTGGGAGGTCAACTATGGAAGCAATCTATCTTCTATGAAGATTGATGGAGAGGTATCGAAGAAAGTAAAAAGACCTACACATGGTTTTCATTGATATGGAAAAAGCCTACGATAGGGTACTGAGAAAGGTCTTGTGGAACGCTCTGGAGAATAAAGGAATTCGTATCGCTTATATTCGAACAATTCAAGATATGTATGATGAGACTAAAACTTGTGTGAGAACACAAGGAGGGATTACAAAAGATTTTCCTATAACTATAGGACTGGACCAAGGGTCAACTTTGAGTCCATATCTTTTTAACTTAGTCTTGGATGTACTTACTGTGCATATCCAAGAGCCGGTGCCACAATGTATGCCTTTTGCAGATAATATAGTCTTAGTTGGAGACTCGATAGAGGAAACAAATGGGAAGGTAGAGCTTTGGAAGAACATGACTTTCATATAAACAGGAGTAAGATGGTATATATGGAATGTAAGTTCAGTAAGAAGCGTGCTAATACTAGTTTAGCGGTGAAAATTGGAGACCACACCATACCACAAGTCACGCAGTTTAGGTATCTTGGATTTATCATACAAAATGATGGAGAGATAGAGGGAGATGTAAATCATAGGATTCAAACTGGATGGATGAAATGGAAGAGTGCTTCAGGAGTGATTTGTGATAGAAAAGTACTTCTCAAGCTTAAGGGTAAATTTTACCGCACAGTTATAAGGTCTGCAATGTTATATGGTACTGAATGTTGGGCGGTAAAAAGCTAGCAAGAGCATAAGATTAGTGTCGTAGAGATGAGGATGTTGCGCTGGATGTGTGGTTATACAAGACAAGATATGATTAGAAATGAATGCATTAGAGAGAAAGTAGGGGTAACACCTATTGTAGAAAAGATGGTAGAATCTCGTCTTAAGTGGTTTGGACATGTAAGGATAAGATCCTTAGAAGTTCCGGTAAAAAAAGTAGATCAGGTAGAGGATAATCTAATAGCTAGAGGTAGAGGAAAATTAAGAAAAACTATAGGTGAAACTATTAAAAAAGATTTTGATTTGAATGACATTTCTGAAAACTTAGTTTATGATATGACACAATGATATCGTTTGATTCATGTAGCCGATCCCACTTAGTGGGAAAAGGGTTAGTTGTTGTTGTTGTATATATCATGATGGGTTTTTTTTTTCTTGGAAACATCATGATGGGTTGTTGAGTAGTGGGTTTTGTGAGCATGGTACTCAGAACGAAGTATTTTATTATTTTATGGCAACTTGTTTTTAATAATTCTTTCCTGGCCTGTGTAATCTAAATTCAAAAATCTCGGCATGATTATCTGTTGTGTTCCTGGATTTCTTAGTTGTCATGACTTTGACATGGTGTTTTGATACTTGAAGATTTGCCAATACTTTTCATGTTCATTAATTATTGAACAATGAAATTATAGAATCGGTGCTTTCAGACCTGCAATTTAACTTGCCCTTACTGGGAGAGAGCATGTGTTCTATATCACTATATTATAGGATCTTTGATTCGATATTTGTGGTCCTTAGTGGGTGTTACTTCATGCATGACTCTGTTCTTCTGGATGAATAAATATCAAGTTTTACTGTTTATAGTAGTTCTTTGTTGCATACTTAAGTGTCAGATTTTAGCTCGATTTGACCTAGGATCCAACTTTACGTTTCTAATTTCCATGTGCTGGAAAGAGAAAAATGTTCGAGCTTGCTAATGATTTTTATACGCATATATAGCAAGCATTAATGATTAAAACAACGTAGCTCAAAGTCTTTTATTTGACCAACAAGGCAACAAGTGATTATGGTGAATTTCTCCTGCAAAAGATTATAGTTTTGCTGTGGTAACTAACGTAATACTATTTGATAAGTTGCGGAAATCGGGAAAAATATATATGTTTGATTTTCCATCTTTCCCCATTTTATTCCTTCTCCCAATTTTGTTCCTACTAGATTTAATACTCCATCAGCAACAGGAAAAATAATAGTATCGTGTGTGACAATTGCAAGTTAGACATAATGAAAGACTATTTCATAGAACAAGACCATATCTCCTTTTTCTTATATTAATCACTTTTAACAAGGGCTTGACTAGATGTCAAATAGGCTTAAACACGAAAGGAGCATCCACAAATAGTACTTGAGCCAATCGCCTTGGATATAATGTAATAATAGAACACATCAAACTGCCAAAAATGAGCTTAATAGTTTTTGTATTGCTCTTTGTACATTTTCTTTCTAGTGAGGCACTATATAGTTCACAAACACACATTAGGTGATGACAATAGACTGCTCAACTAAAAGATATTTTTCAGCTAGTTAAAAAACATTACCAAGAATATCAAAAATTATTTCAAGCCTCTTCATATGGCCAGTACTAACTTCAAAATGTTTAAGAGACAAAAAAATCAGTAGTTAGTAGAACCAATTACCCCATTAATAAATGATGGTAACTAAAATATAATAAAAGCCTAAGTTTAATAAGTAGGATAGGAGAACAGGAATCACCCCCATTAATTAATAGATGATGGTAGAGAGATTCTTTGTGCTCTTTCACTTCGGATATATTATGGCATGCTCTGCAATCATAATTGGCAGAACCAACTAATAAAAGTTTTAATTTCTTTCTCCTTTTTTTTATCTTCTATAATCTCTATGTAAATGGATCAATTTATACCAATGTAAGATTTAACATATTTACACTACTTAATAACTTCTTAAAAATGTAATTTTTTATCGATCCAACCGTAGAATTATAATTATCTAACACATTGATCATTTGTGTCAAATCTTGAAAAAATTAAGCATCAATAAGAATGTAATCAACTGGTTCTTCTTTTCATATATTTCAAAAGTATATGTTATGTTAATTTTGAAGTATGTCAATTAAGTATTAAATAATTTTGGATTAATATAAATTTTTATAGATATGATTTATATGATAGAAATTTTCAATCTAATAGTAGATTTTGTGAAAAAATTATTGTAGAAAAAGTTATTCAATTGTGTAAGAGTAATTTTGATTAATACTTATATAAATTGATCCTTCCTTAATTTTTAATATAGCTATATCTCTTGAAGTTCAACACTTGTATCTAATTGGTTTTTTAGAGTTATGTTAGTATAAATTCGAGTTCACAATGAACTCTATATGTGATTGTATATTTAATACTTAATATATAATTTAAAATTATAAATATATAATGGAATCCGAATCTATATAACATTTCTCATGGTTTTATACAAATTTGTAAACCAATTTCGCATACTGAATTAAAAACAAAAATACTTCAAAAGGAAGGGGAAAAAATTAATTAAGATATAAAGTGGCTTACAAAGTCCATATCGAGGACCAAGGTGTGCTAAGGTCGCATACTCGCATGCCCATTGCTCTGCATTGAAAGTTGAAACCAACACTCAGAGAGAACTAGAGAAAACAACTCCTTTTCTTATCTTAAATGCTTTCAACCAAACGAAAAACTGTAATTCACACTATGAAAAAACGCATGGACAAAAAAAAAAAAAACAACTATTGTAGGATGTTATGGCAACTTGTTTTTCTTTTTTTTTTTCATAATTCTTGCCCTGCCTGTGTGATGTGCATTATACCTCTACATAATTAATTCAAAATCTCGAAATGCTTATCTGTTGTGTTCTTAAATTTCTTAGTTGTCATGACTTTGACATGGTGTTTTGGTAGTTGAGAATTTGCCTATACTTTTCATGTTCATTATTAAACAATGAAAATATAGAATCCCGAGTCCTAACTTGAATTGATTATGGTGAGTGCAGTGATCAGCTGCTGTGTTGAGTTGTTGATCTCTGGCACCAGGTGAGACTTTGTCTCGGTGCTTTCAGGCCTACAATTTAACTTGGCCTTCTGAGAGAGAGCATGTATTCTATATCAATATATCCTTGGATCTTTTATCTCCTCATTATCCTTCTATTTATCTCTTTTTTTCCCCAATGAGTTTGTGGTCTTTAGTAGGTGTTACTACACGCATGACTCTGGTCTTCCGTATGAAACAACTAAATATCAAGTTTTACTGTATATAATTCTTTGTTGCATACTTCAATGTCAGATTTTAGCTCGATTTGACCTTGACAAGGTTCTAACATTACGTTTCCAATTTTCATGTGCTGGAGAGAGCACATGTTTGAGCTTGCTATTGACTGTTATCCGCAAATAGCAAGCATTTAATGATTAAAGATTAAAACAAGGTAGCTCAAAGTTTTTGACAAAGTGACTTCACTTCATCTATGTGAGTGTTTCTGTAGAGAATTGTTAACTTGGAATTGATATTCTAATTCCTTATTTCTATTCGAGGAAGGGCATTGCTTTCTCTAAATTCAATTGAGCAATGTAGCTTGAGTGCATGATCAAGAATAAACAATGGATGAAGCAACAGTGTAACGAATGATGTAAATGAAATCCAAGTAAAAACAGGGAGTAAAGGCAAAATTAAGTAAAGAAAGGATGAAGAACCCGAGTTAATCTTGAAGTAAAATTGCAAAATGAAAGTAAATGTGACTTGAGGCATCTTGTGTTACTTTTGAAAGTGTGTAACGAGTTCGAGATTTCAATCCTCTAGCCTTATTTATACACTTAACTAGAAACTGTTATTATCCTAAGAACATGACACACGTCCAAAACAACTGCCCAATACTAAATGTGCGCATTTCTCAGCCAGTAACCACTTATAAAACCACATATTGACTTGATCAGTTCTGGCTTCGACGGAACTTAATGTAAGAGAGACTCCAGTCTTCATTCTAATCGACACTCCAGCAAGGACTCCGTATATACAAGCAAGAGTAACTATTAGCGATCGCGTTCACAATGTTTTGGATAAAATCATATTCCTACCTACAAAAGTACAAGGCTTTTTAATTCATTCATGCATACTTCTTGTTTTCTTTCAATTAATCAGAATTCATTTCATCAAAATAATAAAATTAAACTTGACTAATTAATCTTCACAAAAATATATTGTCACAAAGTAAAAAAGTGCTCTGAAACTAGTAACAAAACCTTAACAACACACATAATACCCTATGTCTCCGAATTAACAAAGTCATATTTGAAACGATAACTACTAAATAATTAATAATCATATTATTAACAACTATTACAAGTAGAATAGACATTAATTATAGAATTAGATAAGCTAAAAGTAATTGATACCCAGTTTCGAAATGCAATAAGTTAAGAGACTTCAGTTTCCAATAGCCTTTTCACCAAGTCGGCGACTTCAACCAAAGCTGACCTCCATTTTTGAGCCTGCTCAGATCCCTTTCTTCCTAACCTCATTTCATGTACATCCATGGCTTCTTTGTAACTATTTCTTTGATTCCATACATCTGATGGTTCCACTTTGTAAAAGATTGGCAAAGCCAGGTGGTTTTTCGTCTTCATACAGTTAAGGATCGTGACAAGTTCATCAAGACAACATGAGGAACGTGCATAGTTTTCAGAAAAAAAACAATAATTGAATACCTTGATACTTTTATTGCTTTAACAAGAGTTTCCGAAATTTCGTCCCCACCCTCCAACACCTCATCAACCATGAAAGTCTTTAGAGAGAACAACAAATAAAATCCTTGATTCTTCAATTGCTTTAAATTAAGAAGAGAGAGTGAATCTTGGACGCTACTATGTAATGCCTCATCATCTATGAAGATGTTAAATCCCTTCCTACGCAAAGCAGCACAGAGATTGCCTATAAAGGAGTCGCGGGTGTCGAAAAACATTGTAGCGATAGTTGGGTGGGTGAGTAGCAGTGGCCGGTTGTTTCTTATGTGCTTTATTTCATAGAGGTTCTCGTGTTTGTTAAAATAAATAAAAACAGGAAATGATTGTAGTGTTTGGTACACAGAAGAATGATACCGTTGTGTTTTATTCCATGGATATTCTCGTGTTTGTTAAACTAAACAAAAGCAGGAAATGATGATTCTATACCCATGTTTCTTGAATTAAGAATTTGGAAGACTAAATTTGAGAAATCAAGTGGCCGCAAAATTCATTGTTCATAAAACTTCTCATAATAATTCCAGAAAAATGTTATATTTTTCACATGTTTTTGCTGTCACAAAATGTCATATAGCTGAAGTATGCACATCCTATGACTGCATGGAATTTAACAATTTCAAAGCCAGCGCTTCTTGCTCCTCCAAAGTAACAGAGCCAGCACTAATACCTGCGTTCCCTGTGACTTCATTTCTTTCACCCTCATCACTGTCACTATCAAAGTATACTTTACTCCTTTTATGCCGTCTATCTACAGTTTCGTCTCCTTCTGACCCAGAAATATCATCTTGGTTGTCCTCTTCTTCCACATTCCCTTCCTTCCACTTCATCTTCTCCTTGATTCTTTTTTCTCTACGCCGATGACGCTCTAGAAGCTTGTCTTCCTTGTCTGCCTTCTTCAAATCCTCTCGCATCTTCCTATAGTATTCAGCTTTTTGTTCTGCATAGAGATGAGATACTAAGATGGCAAAATAAACAATATAGTCCACGCTTAAGAACATATGTGAGTTAACTACTTCAATGTTCTAAAATAAGACCAAGTCACACAGTATAGTGAACGGATGAGGTCTAGCCACCATCCCGGTTCTTGAGTTCAACTATGATCACATATAAAATGTCAGAAAATGCAAGAGGGATCAGGGATGTCAAACTACCATCCACAGACATTGTCGTTATGTCTCAGAGCCTCAGTAGGATACTAATGGTCGTCTAACTGTACTACAATAAAAAGCCGAATCTCCCTTATATTCTCTATTTTTATTTTTCTTAAGAACTTGGTGTTCTGCACCAATGTATATTATGATGACAAAACTTGGCTTTTGGTGTTTGGTCTCTATTGTATAAATGTTGAAAGGTTGGAAGTTACAGTTAGCGAGAAGGTCATTTATTCTTTTTTTTTTCTCTAATAAAAAATAAATCTAACCGGTTATTAAGTGAGTAGTTATGCTGTTATTTAAAATTTTAAAACAATTTTTATTATTTAAATAAAAATATAAAAATAAGGAAAGTACTGGCACCAAGATGCTAGTTTACCTTTATTGAAAAGAGAGAAGGTTGCCATTCTAACTTGATAATCTAGGCCCATTTGTAACAACTCACAAACATATTTTCTTATTTTTTAGAGGGTGTTTGGTTTGTTTCAATTGATATGTTTTCACTAATAATTACAAAAATAAAATGTCAACTTATTTTCATTTGTTTCCTGTTTTCAGGGGAAACAAAATAAAAAGGTGTCATTTTTTAAATTATTAGTGAAAATATATCAACTAAAAATGAAAACAAAAACAAACCAACACCCTCTTAACTTCCCAAAAAAAGTCCATAAGATATAGGTCACAGATTACAGTTTACAATCAATTTATAAAAGACAAACACTAGAAAAGAGAGAAAGACTCTTGACATACAAAAGTGTCACGAATATAGCTAATGCAATTGATAGACTTAAACAAAGATTTCACCATGCAAAATTATTATTATTATTCTAGCTTCAATTTGCAATTGGAAAGTAAGGACTACCTGGGTCAAGCAACAATGTTTCCTTGCCACTTTGCGTGTCAGCAATCCTGGCTAGTGGAGGAAGTGTGTTTCCTTCATCATCAAATACAACCCTAGTCCCCAGTGGTCTATGTACATTGATCTTGAGCTTCTTTTTCTTCAATACACGAGTTGCTGGTCTGCATAGGAAAGAACCAACTCAAATTGGGAAGAATAAGAATGGAGAAAGAAACTCAAGGCACCACACAAATGGCACCATCAAGAAATATCATAAATACAATTATCTACCCAACTCTGATTTTGACAAGACATCATAAGATTTTATATGCATGGTCCATTTGTCTCAGCAATTTGAAACCAAGAAGACTTGTCTACACCCTTTTTTAATATAAAGCAACTAAAGGAGCATTGTCAAAAAGTAGTCTAAACTTCTTTTTATGTACTACTTAAAACATGTATAAGGGAACATACATGATTTCTTCAATTTCAGATGACTTCCCTTCGCCTTCATTTGAGATATCAGCTGCCAGAAGAAGATCGTTTTCTGCTTCCTCATCCTTGAAACCACTTGGGTCTAGCTTCTTTCTTGAAATCTCCAATAAATTTTCCTTGTTTGGATCTTCTGGTTCAGCTAAAATTGATTTTGTTGACACAGCTTTAGATTTAATTTTCTGGTTTAGAAAACGGATTTTGGGGGTCATTGGCAAACCTAATGATGCTGAATATTCATCAATAGGTAGTTTCATAACATCAAAGATCTCTTTATCCTTTTGGATATGGATGGATCTCAAATATGTGATGAATGCCCTTTGAGCCCGTTGCTGCAGGTCTGGGTACTTGACCAGTAGAGACGCCAACAAACCAGAGACTGGTTGCAGTAGTTCTTTCCTCGGCTGAACAATCAGCAATTACAAAAGCATGGTAAGCAAATATGTCAGACAATATGTAAGATTGAGAATTAACCATAAATGATACAGTACATTATGAAAATGACATCTTTAGAGCTGGCAACTTGATGTTCAAACACAAATTGGAATTACATGTGTATTATTGATTTGGAAAACAAGTGTACCTTATTAAAATGCACTGGAACTTTTGCTTCTTTTAACTTTTCAAGCATTTGAATTTCTGAGGGCAATAGAAATAAAACCGACTTTCCACCAGATTTATAACGAGCAGTACGACCAACTCTGTGTATGTATGATGCTACATTTTCAGGACAATCCACCTACAAATATAAGAGAAAAGTGAGCCTCTGACCATAAGATCCTTCCAAAACCCCCCCGAAAGTCCTAAGACTAAAAGCAAAGACAGGAAACAGGAAACAAGAAGCAAGAGACTCACCTGAACAACCCAGTCAACTGCCTTATTAAAATCAAGGCCTCTTGCAGCCACATCAGTTGAGAAGAGAACTGAGCGCTTCTCACAAAACTCAGAATATATTGCCATTCTTCTTTCCTGTTTCATCCTCCCATGAAGGCACTTCAACGGTATGCCAGGGTGCAGTTTTTTAAATGCTTCAAAGGCGAATTTTACCTATTAACCAGTGATGTGAATGTTACAGAAGATAGTCGAGCTCAAGGGTGAAATTTTGCATGAACATAAACTCAACACAAATCCTTTTAAAATGGAAAGAAGTTTCCCCCATTTACATATAAAAATGTAAACTGCATCTCACAAAAATAATTCATATGCATCTTAATACAGTGTTATTGAAAATTCATCCTAAAAATCATTTAAAAGCTTTCTTATTACAATAAAAATAATCACCACAATTGAAAACCATAACAGAAGTTCTATGCATGCAGACTAAATCCTGGAGTTACAACAAAGCTAATTATTTACTTAGGGTTTCAATATGAAACTAATGAGAGAACTCTCAAGTTTCAATGATCAAAACAAATTCTATTTCCTTTGACTGCACAAAAACTCTTGAAAATTATGACAATCCATGCATTGGCTAAGCATCAATTGGAGTAACATTTCACGTGGGATGACAGGAAAAGTGTAGTACAAACCTTCAACATAAGATTCCTCCAAACAAAAAGAATTTCTTAACACAGGACAGGAAAGTGCAGTTACCTGTTTACAGCTTGAAAGAAAGACAAGTGTTTTTGACTGGAGATGTGTCTTTATGAAACTCCACAGCATATCTAACTTTTGATCCAGGGGAACAATCATCACAATTTGCTTCAAGAGAGTAGGAGTCGCAGTCACAGACTCTTCGTGCACGCTCAGATACTCTGGGTCCTTCAAACTTAGTCTTGCAAGATCTTGAATCGACTTTGTTTGAGTAGCTGAGAAAAGCAAGGTTTGTCTACGCTTTGGTAGTTGTGAGATGATTGCATTTAATTCCTTCTTGAATCCACTGTCGAGAATACGATCTGCCTCATCTAGCACCAAAACCTGTATGCCAGCCAGAAATTCCACCCATCATCAGCTATGTTGACAGAATATCTAACTATACATATCTGAGCGAGCATGCCAAAAGAAAGCCAATATGCTTTGGAAGATAAAATTAATATCTGATGCTTCAACAAGGGCTAAAACACAAAAAAATTCACCTACATACAAAGTAAGCAAAATTTTCTGAAGGTTAAGAAGGCAGGCAGCTTGGCAAACCAAAGTATTATGAAAAACACAAGTAACCAGAGCTGTAGATAACAAAAGAACTTAATTGTAATTCTCATTTCAGAGTCAGATAGAGATTAATCTATTCCACATTTGGGGGGGGGGGGGGAGAAAAAGGAAGATTGTATTGACCTGCATCTGTGAACAATCAAAATTGGGAGTTTCATCCATGTGCTGTAGAAGGCGACCGGGTGTGCAGATCAATATGTTGAGCTCATTGACACGTTCCTTCTCCATGTCAACATCCTTGCGACCACCAATGAGGAGGCCAGCACTAAAATTATGGTGCTTACCAACAGACTTCAACACATCAAATAGCTGACCAGCTAATTCTCTTGTAGGGGATATGATGATGCTCCCAACCCCGTCTTCAGGCCCCCATCTCTCTCTATATAACTTCTCCAACACCTATCAGTCATTAACACCATAAACCACAATCAAACAAACCCCAATAACCAACCAATAAAAAAACAAAAAGCAAAAAACCCTTTGCATTGATATTACCAAAAAATCAAGTATAAATAGGAGAATTCACTCCTACTAAATGCTTTCACAATATGAAGCAACCAAAAAATAAACAAAATTAAAAACTTTATCAGGTACAATACATTATCATTGAAAATCAAGCCAACCATAAATCATTGGATAAATTAGTAACTTAGTCTCTAAAATTATTCTTTATGTACAATTTAGTTCCTGAATTTAATTACTGTACGAGTTAGTCCTTAATAATCAAATTAGTCATTATTAAGGACTAAAGAGATAAAAAAAATAAAAAAAAAATAAGTTGATTCGAATTTTATAAATTCATGGAATAATTCCTTCACCTAATTAAAATTCATAGACTAAACAGGGAGTAGAGAATAATTACAGGGACTAAATTGTTAATTTTACTCCAAAATCAATTAACCTCAGAAGCGAAGCACTCACAGGGATGATGAAAGCAAGAGTTTTTCCGGAGCCAGTTTTGGCGGCGCCGAGAATGTCGCGGCCACAAAGCGCGTGGGGAAGAGAAGCCCTCTGTATATCGGTCATGCTGACGAACTTGGCTTCTCGCAATCCATCCTTGGTTCTCTTCGAGAGTGGCATCTGGTTGAACCTTGCAACACCAGCGTAGCGCGAAAATGCGTTGTCGTCGATGCAGCCAACGGGTGCGTTTTTGGGAAGCGGAGGGAGAGACATGGGGTTGGAACCCGAGTCTGGTTGCTGGCATTGGATCCATGAATCCAACAGCTTTATCTCGTTCTCTTCTGAAATTCGCTGTTGCTTCCGAAAGTCCTTCGATTTGGGTCTTCTCATTGCTTCGAAAGGATGCAACTTGACAAGAGAGAAAGTTGCAGTGCTGAAGAGGAAGCTGAAGGTTGAAGATGAAGATAAACGTTGTCGACTTGTCGTTTGGGTTTGGTTTGTGGCAGAGTTGCAGTAAAGCTTGCGGTGCAGAAGCGGCGATTTCTACTTTCATAGGAGTTTCATGATTCATGAACGAGAACGAGTTCTCTAATGGGGGCAAGGTTGATTGAGCGGTTTTGGCCCAAAAGTGATTGGGCTAGACCGATTTCAGTTCAAAGGTCAACGAGCCAAGTTGATTGGCCCGACTTTTAATTGAAAAGTGAATAGATCAAATTGGCTGGGCGCCATTTCAGCCCTATTACTATTAGAAGTTATGGTGGAAAATAAAAAAAATGTTGTGATTTTTGGAAACTTTTTGAAAAAGATTGTTCAAAATTTTACTTGAAAAATGTGTGAAATATGTTGGGAATTATAATACATTGAATAATTAAGTATTTATAAAGAAATATCATAAAACTAATACATGTATTTAACTACAAACCCAAATTAATTATACCATTAAACAGTTACGGGTTTTGATTCAAAAAGAATTAATGATTAAGATTATAATTTTAAAATAGTTTATATATATTTAGGTATTTTTAATTTTTAAAATCATAATCATAATAAATTTAAAAATAATTAAATTATATTTTCTTTGTGTTTATTGTAAAAATCACAAAAAATGTCACATCATTCTCAAGTAGAACCTCAATCATTAGTCATATTTATTATTTTACATAATTCTACCTTGTAGTTTGTTTTTCTGTAGAAGAAAATATATATTATTTTTTTGGGTGTAAATATATTATTAAACAACAATGTAGTTTAGCTAAAATTTCTTAAAAAATTTATGTGTTAACAATGTACTATAGCTATAAATTAAATTTTCTTGAGTATTCATGAAAGAAAAAGATACTTTTGAGTTATTGTTTAACCACAAGATGTGGCTTAGATGGTTGATTAAGCTTCACGTGAGACTTTACTTGTAAGATGATAGATTATCATATGACTGATGTTATTTAATTATATTCATAGAGAGATGTATTAAAATTAAAATGAGTGACTCGCTAAGTCATATTTAAGGGTGGAAATAGGTCAGGCTATCTGTCAGGGACGTATGACCTGACATGTTTGAGGTCTAACCTGACGTGTTTATTAAACAAGTCAGGCCAAGACTTTTTAAAAAGTACATTTAACTAAAAAGGTCAGGTTTCAGGCCTTCTAATAATCTTTTAAACTTGAGAGATCGATATGACTTGTTTAACTATATATAATATAATATATATTAATATAATAATTATCTCTTATAATTATAATTGTAAATTTATTATAATATATTAATATATTTTTTAATTAAATTTTAATAAAAAGTAATAAATAAAATCTAAGTTAATAAATTATAATAGAAATAACATATTTAATAATATATTTAATGTAATATATTTATTAGAATGAAGATAATAAGTTAACACTCACCTCATACTTTTATAAATGTTCACTACTTCCTACTTTTATAAATGCTCATTACTTTCTTGCTTTGATTTGTGGTCGATGTGAGACTTGGAGATATACCAAGTTACAAAATTTTGCAACTTGGTATATCTCCAAGTCTCACATCAATCAAAGACTATAGTAAGAAAGTAATGAGCATCTATAAAATTAGAAGGTGAATGTTAAGTTATAACAAAGATTTATTGCCCTTAAATAGGCTCATTGGCTTATTTCAAGGCTTAGATCTGTTAGCCTATGTAAAGACATGCTGACCTATTTAAAAGGTATGTCTCTTAGCCTATGTAAAGGCATGTTGGTCTATTTAAAGATAGGTTTGTTAGCCTATGTAAAGGTCTGTTGGCTTATTTAAAGGTAGACTTGTTAGCCTATTTAAAGGCTTCATTACAAAGTAGGCTTTTAAATAAACTTTCAGACTAGGCCAGACTTTTAAAAAGGTCATGTCAGACCTTAAAAATTAGCTTATTACAAGTCAAGTTCAAACCTTATAATTGAGATATAGGTCAGACATGTTTAAAGCAAAGCCTGATCTGACATGTCTTGTTTTCACCCCTAGACTCATACCAGAGTTAACATTCTTCGTTACTTTTTGGAATAGCATCCCATTAAAATTTTGGTTCATTGGAATAATCAGCGGTTCTCTTGCTTTGTAATATGCCTAAGTATTACTTGTAGACAGTAAGGATGACCAAGAAGGGAAAGCGCAACACCAATGTGGGAAAAAAGGGTTTGCTAGATTAGTGATCCTATCAGGCGATCTTGTGCAAGTTGTTGCTAAGGTAAGTTATCTTGGCATTCAATTAATGCATCTTTTATGTTCTGAAACTTATCTCATTTTAGAATAGAACTATATGTTTAATGTGCATCTGGCTTTGTATGTAAGGAGTAATGCTTCCTCTTGATGGTGATGGTGGAAATATAACTGGTGATGATGAAAAAGCAGTTGTGCACAATGTTCGTCGTTCTGAGAGTCTAACACGAGGAAGAGAAACATACAGGATGTTTAATGGATGAAAAGAAGGTCAATTAATCAAGGAACTAACTTCTATCAAATTCATTCACATAGATAGAGATATGCATGTTAAGTATACTTAATATATAATTATGTTCTATAACCAAATGATGTATACCTTTATTTTCTTTCCTTGTTGTGTGTCATTTTAGCTTTTGATTTACACATATATAAATATTGGGACTCCCCAGTACTGAACGTGTGAAATACAATCGTTATCCATTTCTTTGCCGGTAACTGCTTATATAAACAACCTATTCACATGGTCTGTCCCGGCTTCGATGGCGGTTTATGCAAGAGAAACTCAAGTCTTCATCAACACTTGAGCAAGGAATTGGTAGATATAAGCTAGTTTAAACATCAGTCACAGTGACCATTGACCATTTCCACAATCAATTTGATAAATTTGTATTCTTGCCTACAAAAGTAAAAGGCATTTCAAATCATTCATGCCCAGTTATTTTTTTCTTTCTAGTAACCAGAATTTATTCCGGAAAAGTTTACAATGCTCCTAAATACTTTTGGAGTATTGATGTTTTAAGTATGAGAACCACTGATTTTAATTAAATTTAAATTTATGGCTGAGAATAAAGAAAGTAAACAATATCTGTTACTTGTTTTTACCAGTTTTAAATATTTATTAAAATCATTTTTATTATTTATTGTTGACCCCTTATATTCTTTTTTTTTATTTTAACCCTTCAACTAAACATTCATCTTCATTTTTACACTTTCTTCATCCCGCTGCACATCACTGTCGCTGCACAGTGTCACCTCCGTCGATGACCTCCTCTCACCACCAACCACCCATCTCGCCCCCTCTGCATTTGAAATGCCCCATTTGCCCTCACCTCTATATTGTCAAGACCCACTGTTGTTCTCGTCTTCTCTGTCATCCTCATCGTTGGCGCGTTGGTTTACATGCACTTGCTCGACGCACTTGGACAACACCAGAGACGGTGTGATTCACCAGTGCTAAAAACAAAAATCTTGCCCAAAGCACACCACACATTCACTGACAAACCACACCAAAGGAAGCAGCACCGATCTCAATGTCGTGAAACTTGCATCGCATCATTGCAGATCTCAACGAACTATGGCCAATCGCACCTCCGCCCTTGCTGCACCAACACTGTCTTGTCTTAGGAGTGAAAGGCAATAACGATGGAAGACACAAATCTAAGTTCACTTCTTCTTCTTCATCTTCGTATTCTACAATAGGGAGGTGGTATTGGTCAAGAGTTTGCAGGTCTACAATATGGAGGTGGAAGAATCAAAGATTAGTGGCTAAAGGAGCACTAGCTTGGACGAAGGTGTTGATGAGTAGCCGTTGGAGCAATGAGGGTTTGGCTATCGACGATGGTTTGTTGCGGTGGAGAATGCCATCTCATTGTAAATGGCAGGAAGATACAGAGAAAAGAAAGAGAAAGATAAGAGAAAATTGAAGATGAATTAAAATGTAAATAATAAAAGTTAAGGGACCATTTATGTAAATTAAGAAATTAATAATATTATCTGTCAAATAAGTAACAAGTGATAAATCTCTACCATTGATTTTTGTTTATACATAATCAATGGTTATGAAAGGTTGGAGCATCCATGCTCAATACATTGTTAGGAGTATTATAAAAGCCTCCATTTATTCCACCCTAAAATAATAAAACTAAACTTGAAAAATAAATCTTCATAAAAACACTTAGTCATACAAAATACAAAGCAGCTCTAAAACTGAAAACAAAACCTTAACACACAAAACACCCAATGTCTCCAACAACATTCCATGTTAAAAAAGTCACATTTGAAACAATAAGTATTAAGTAATTATTAATCATATTATTAACAACTACAACTAGTAGATTATACATTAATTATGGAACTTAGCTAAAAGTAATTGAAAGTATACTACGTACCCAATTTCAAATTGCCATCCTCCCAAGTTGGGGACTTCAGACAAAGCTAATTAACTTTCATTGCTACATCTTGTTAGATTCCTTTCATAATCTACTTTCATGTGCATTCATGGCTTTGCCATAACTGTTTCTCTGAAGCCATACATCCAACAGTTCCACTTTTTAAAAGATTGGCAAATTAAACCAAGTGGTCTTTCATCTTCATACACTCAATGATCTTGACAAGTTTAATAAGACACCATGAAGAATATGCAAAATTTTTAGAGAAAACAATAATGGAAATCCTTGATTCTTCAACTGCTTTAATAAGGAAAAGTGGAAATTGGTCCCCACCTACCAATGCCTCATCATCCATGAAAGTCTTGATTCGTTTCTGGCACAAAGCATTATATAGATAACCTGTAAAGGTGTGGCGAGTATATGTGCCTCTAAAATAGATAAAAACATCGTAGCGGGGAAAGAAATTGTTGACTAATTCCACAATTTATATTCGTACCTACAATGGTAATTTGTTTTGCGTTCCAAGCTTTCTGATATGACACTTCATATCTAAATTAACTTCGAATCCTTTCAATAATCAAAGATATAGATACATTGAGTTTTTGCTTAACTATCTCCAAAATGTAAAAATATATCATAAGAGACTCTAACTTCTTATGATCTTGTAACATAGATGAGTTCATATAACTGTGAGGTCCATTATACTTTGTAATTTGTCACATGTTTGATTTCTTACTTTGAATAACCCTAACTCTTCAATTACAACCATTAGCATATTTGGGGCACTTACCAGTATGTATCATAATTCTCAACCTTATAGTTTTAATGTCTACTAATCGAATAATGTTTTATGGCCAACTTGACAACATTTTCAGATGAAATTTGCAACTCAACATATAATTATTCTTCGATCCTCCAAATACCACAATGTTCTAATTCAAACAAATTATCAGGTGTGCTCAATACATCCCAATTGATCTTAGAGAATTGAGGGTATAAAGGTACAAACACAGATTCAAGAGCAACTAACAATGAAGAGACGTGTTCCTATAAATTTACTTCAGCATCAAAGTGTTCTTCTTCTAAGTCAGTATCTGAATCCTCACCCTTAGGCAGCTTTCTTTCATCTTCACTTGTATCAAATAATGCATCTCTAATAAGTGGGTTATCGGTTTCAAAATTCAACCCAGATGATCTCCTCTCAGGCATTGCAAATGTAACAACCTCTTGAGCTTAGAGCAATGGAGCAGCATATGTCATAAACAATTGAGAGTTGATAGGGTATAATTCAGAAAGATTAAAAAGATTAGCTTCGATTTCTGTTTCAGAAAGAGTTTCAACATACTCATTGTGTTTACTAGTTTCTATCTCAATATACAACTCCATTGAAATTAAATTCGAATGCTGATCAAAATAATCTATCATACAAACAACATGTTCATCATCTTCTAATGGAAGATGTATCTTTCTAAATACATCTCTCCACTGTGGAAATCAATACACAACATTGGACATATATATTGATTTTCTTAGAGTCTTAATTTTAAATTAATTCTCCTTTTCAGAAAACTCAAAAGTTGTATCACATTTAATCATGATAGACTTAGGATAAGGACCTTCATACATTAACCTCTATACACCTTCATATATTCTCTCATTATAGTAAATAAGAACAATAAGGCATTTTGCCATCTTAATTTCACTTGTCAAATTTCTGAATAATAACAACACAACAAATATGAAATCAATCAACATATATGTGTCAACTGAAATAAAATTGTTACCCATAACAATGAATTCATATTATTATTTTTTGTAAGAAAATTTTCCTAAGCACTACTATTTTCAATTTTTATAAACCCACAAATTTAGTCAATTGAAAAAAATACATAATCAACACATATGTCAACTAAAAAAATTTGCTATCCAAATAATATTCAAACTATTAATTTTTGTACAAAAAAAAAATTAAAACCTCCTAACCAACAAAATTAATCAACTATAAAAATTATACAATACACAATTAACATAATTACAATAAAAAAAATCAGCAATAATTATAACAATAAAAATAATCAACAAGAACAATATCAATAAAAATAATCCAACCATAACAAAAATATTTGCATTTATGATGATCCAAATGTCTTTTCCACAAGGTACAGTCAAAAGGAGGGTTTAGAGAGAATTTAGAGAGAAAAAAACTCTAGAGAGAATGTGAAAATTTGAGAAATGAGAAGTTTGTGCGTGAGAAGAAGAGGTGATGTGTATTTATAATGGCATACACTGGTAACGTTAATGCAGTTGACATTATTACGTGGATAACATCAAATGTACATACATTATTATGTGGATAATAATACCTATTGGTCTGACGTTTTCACATAAGTAACATCAGCCTTTTATGCGTTATGATTAGTGTAATGTCAGTCTTTTTAGCGTAATTGAGAAGAAAGCGCCAATGGCTCTACACAATCCACGTGACACTCGAAAAAATAAAAAAAAAATTAGCATGGCCAAAAAATAGTGACAATTTGAAATATAGTTTTAAATGTGTGACAATTTGGTAAATAATATTGTCACTAAAGACATTTTGGTCAAAAAAGCCTTCACTTTTGCAACCTGGCTTTCTTACAACTCAACCTATTCCAGTCCTAGGACCAAATGGTTTCTATGGCACCAAGTTTTCAAGAAAACATGCTATTTAATATTGTCTTATTAAGCATGTCCCTTTTTCTTTATGCTCATTTTCCTTTTCTAATTATTTACATTGTAAAAGTTTAAAATCTTTTCTTTTCTTTTTCTCCCTGTCTCTATGAGCAGTGTACAATTGCTTTGTGTTAGCAACAACAGTAGATATATTTGAGGTATAAATTTATGAGAGGAAAAAGATTTTAAGCTTGATTTAAAGGTGAGGTTTAATACGTATCCTTGGAATCGAGGAAAGATCTTTCCTTTGAGAGTTGATGTTGGAAATATATGTGTTGTGGATATTAGTATTTGAGATATAAATCAAATAAAAAAAACAAGAACAAAATACAAATCATAAGGATCAACAAGGATAGGGGAGGAATGGAACGAGATTATCAAGAATCATGTCCTTAAGGATTTATCTAAGTAATGCACGGTGGAAACGCCTATTGGTCTCGCATTTTTACATAAGTAACGTCAGCCTTTTATGCGTTATGATTAGTGTAATGCCAATTCTTTTAGCGTAATTGAGAAGAAAGTGCCAAAAGCTCTAACGCTATCCACGAGACATTTGAAAAAAATAAAAAAAAATTAGCATGACCAAAACAATGACAATTTGAAATATAATTTTCAATGTGTGACAATTTAGTAAATAATTTTGTCACTACAGACATTTTGGTCAAAAAGCCTCCACTTTTGCAGCCTAGCTTTCCTGCAACTCAACCTATTTCAGTCCCAGGACTAAATGGTTTCTATGGCACAAAGTTTTCAAGAAAACATGCTATTTAATATGATTTTATTAAGCCTATCCTTTTTTCTTTATGCTCATTTTCCTTTTTTTTTAATTAATTACATAGCAAAAGTTTAAATTTTTTTCTCTCCTTTTTCTCCCTATCTCTATGACAAGTTTACAATTGCTTTGTGCTGACAACATTAATAGATATATTTGAGGTATAAATTTATGAGAGGAAAAGGATTTTAAGCTTGATTTAAAGGTGAGGTTCAATACATATCCTTGGAATTGAGGAAAGATCTTTCCTTTGAGAGTTGATGTTGGAAATATATGTGTTGTGGATATTAGTATTTGAGATATAGATCAAATTGGAAGAACAAGAACAAAATACAAATCACTAGGACCAACAAGGATAGCGGAAGAGTGGAACGAGATTATCAAGAATCATGTCCTTAAGGATTTATCTAAGTAATGCACGATGGAAATGCCTATTGGTCTGGCATTTCCACATAAGTAACGTCAGCCTTTTATGCGTTATGATTAGTGTAATATTAATCCTTTTAACGTAATTGAAAAGAAAGCGTCAAAGGCTCTAACGCTATCCACATGACACTCGAAAAAAAAAAAGAGGATATGTAAAAAGCGGATGTTACAATTTTCCTCTCCTTTTAAAATTTCGTCCCCAAAATTTAGTTGTTCATACTAATGGTTTAGAAAACCACAATGGTTGCCTCTTCATTGTATCCATCTTATCCATTCCAACCTTTAACCAAACTTAGATATATATATATATTCTTTCATTTCGGACAAGGGTTACTCTGTAAAGAGTCGGAAGATTGAATTTCATTTTTTCCTTCTTAAAGTATATACCCTTCTTAGAACTTGCAGTCTAGGATTAGGTAATACTTTCTACTTCTACTAACACCTACTGACATAATGCCCTAATTAATCACATATGTAGCATACCAAACAAGGTTTGTTGCCATATTGTCTTCTTCTAGACCTAGGGAATTTAGGCTTCATAGTTTCCATTTAATTTAACTCATTTTCGTTTTGTAATTCGTTGGTTGGAGAATCACATTCCTCATTCTCTTTGCCTATCTTTTTCTTCTCTTAAAAATTCATGATGTTCTACTCAATGTTCATCCTTAGTGGTCTCTACAATATTACACTTCTTGACTATAATAGGAACAATCTCTAATCTCCATAAGCCTGACAAATCTTTTGTTTCTTATCCCTTCAATCCAGATTCAAACTTGACACACTTTTGGTTTTAGTTTGGACTGAGCCTTCATATGAGGAATACTTGAAAAGTTCTCCAAACTTTACTTCACATCATATTATACAATGGGCATGCCTCCCATGTTACATAAGTATATACAACTCCCAATAGTCTTATTTAACTCCTCCAGTAATACTCTGTTTTGCCCGTTATCTTTAAAGTTCAACCATATTAGGAATTTCTTTAATTTATTTATTCTTTGAGTACCTTTCTTTCCTTACATTGCAAAAGTAAAACATTGTCAAATCTCCCAAGACTTCCATCTGTGTGAATACATGTCTTTATCATAACAGTATACATCTTTAATAGTTTAAACCTTTATAGTTATCAAGTCAATTTTAAGTGTTAACGTCTTAACAAAATGGGAATAACTCTAGCCATATACTTGTCCGTATTAGCTCACATGTGAGCATATATGAATAAAGATCTAGCTTTTAAACATTGTCTTATTTGATAAAAATGTAAGATGTCTTCTCATCTTCAGAAGAATATATTTTCATTCTAACAAGATAACATTTCACAAGAGAAATCACTGAGTTTTTCTTCCTTTCCAAATTTCCTATACAAAACACCAACTTCTTGAACACTAGTCTTACAATTCCTTATTATATTCCTCTATCTAACAACTTTAACACTCAAAACATTGTCATCAAACTCCCATATGAAGAAAATTAGCAGCGATATACATGTGACCTATGAAAATCTCATTCCTAATACAATTGTTGTTTCCTTTCACGATTGATGCATTTTTGAAAACTTACGAATTCAACCAATTAATATCTCAATCCTACAATTTTCCTGCCCTTTCAATTCTACACTAATTTCTTAACTCTCTACAAGTATCTAACAATCTCATATCTCATACCGAAAAGGAGTGGAATCTCAATAACAACTTTCATGAATGTTTCCATACTTACAAACATACATTTACCAAATATCTTCAGAAAACATAACTCTATTAAGACCTTCGAAAGTTATAACCTTCAAAGTGTTTACCTCAAAACAGATTGAAAGAGCATACCACTCTGTGTCTTAATAAACAATTCTCTATAAACAATTCTTCATATAGTATCATGTTTTTATTACACGTATAACATACTAACTAGTCTATCAATCTTAGCTTACTTCCACATTACTCCATACATTTGGCTCACTTCTAGTTCCATATTCTAACTTGAATTTACTTTCCTATATATTGTAGAAATGGTGATCTATCTTCAATATTTGACTTTTTACTCTCTTAGAGGCTTTACTAATTCCCTATATTACGTCCTTTTCTGATTGATAATAAATTCGCCATTCTAAGCTTTGAACAATCATGGGAATCTTAATCTCATTTGTAGAGGTGGGTTGGTTTCCATCCTAACAAAAATCTTGTTAACACTGACAATCCGTTCCCTCATAGCAGTAACCATCATCTTAGTTCTTTCAACACATTACAAGCATAATCTCTATTGAATTCTATAACTTACAACTTAACTTTACTATATCATGATTTTACTTCAAGTATCAGAATAAACTTATTACTATATATCATACTACTACTTCATATTACCTTATGAACATACTATCTTACTTCAACTCAAGAATTCCATTTTTCTTATCTTCTCATTTATTCCTGAGGAAATATTTATCCAAAAGATCACTTTAAATATCTTTCATTTCATTTATATATCAGCAGCTTCTATTAATCGTCTCAAACTCATTCACCAATGCTCCACCTCCCTTTTTCAACACAAAAGAAACAAACGATGCCTTCTGTTCAACTGGACAACTCATAACTTTGAATATCTTTTTCCTTGCACTTAATATCTCTATTTTAAAACTTCAGCATTTCAACTAATTGTGTATCCTTTAAAACTTTGAAACATGTTTCTTGTTGACATTTCAGTTCTTTGGTTCTTTCATCATATTCACTATTCAAAACTTGAGCTATTCTGTTCTTATCACATCATCGAGGAAACAACATCAAATAACCACTAACTCTATTTCATACCTTTTCTCAAAATCAGTCTTGTCATCTTCGATCAATGAATTGAATCTCCTCTTTTTCTTCATACTACTAATAGTCTCAGTCTACTCCCACATCATTCCATTAATAACTTTTGTTTATTCTCCAGCAGTGGCGCTCTGTGCTCTCATCGCTTTCATCAACGGTCTAACTATCTCAGCCATATCACAATTACCCTTTCATAAAGCTTTTCTATTCTCCTTTATTCGCCTAGGAAATGTTATAATTTCCTGTTCACACAGAATATTACATATTGAATTGGTTAAACTCGATATCATGTAACAATGTACCAGTAATTATTAACATCAAATCCTAAGGTTGTCATGCAATCATATTCACATATCTCACAATGAGATAAAAGAATGCATGACACAAACAAAAACAACTAATCATGCCAAAAAGCATAGTCAGTCCATTCCCCGGCTCAACAGGAAGAACTGCTATGATACCAAAATATAACACCTTAATTCTAAATACTATAGTATACCATATGCATACTAAGTAAATAGAATTAGTATGTCATTTTTTAACTTAAGCGTAATTTATAACCTGTTCAATAACTATTTAACGAATAAATATATAAAGCCTTTACAAAAGTAAGAGAGCAAGACATTTTACACCTTAAGAAACTTGCTCTTTACTAGAAATTTATATGATATGTCTGAGATTACAAACTAATTACATGAACTTAATTACAAAACCATAAATATAATTACATAACCAAAACTACTACTACTTTAACAACTTAACTCAATATTCATCGCCTTGTCTTGCGTTTGCTTTGGTTCTCCTCTGGATTTATCATGGAAACATAAAAAGAATTGAGGTGAGAATTAACAATTCTCAGTAATAGAATTTAAAATCGCGACTTCATGTAAATCTAGCTACTTTGAGGGAAAACACAAATTGTACTTAATCATTTGGAAATGTGGCATAAACCAAATCTTAGTCATTTCCCTTCCTAAAGCAGACAACTCATTTAATTACAAAATGATTTTAAGTATCACATAACAATCAATTTAAACATCATATACTTTTAACATATATCATCATACTAGGAACAATACTTAAAAAACTTTTAGTACTATTCCTAACCTTTTCTAACTTGCTTTTATCCTAAATCTTCACATTTAATAAAAATAAGACAATTGTCCATACAATTATCAATTTTTATGCAATGTATGATAATGTATGATTATGCCTAATGAGAATTCTAAAGTATGTTCATGTAATGATTCTTTTAAAAGATTTTATTTTAGAAAACATATGTTATTTGAATATTTTCAAAAAGCTCTTTTGTTTCAGAAAGCTCTTTTGTTCCTTGTATTATTTTTTGGGTAGGCAGGATGCCCTTTTGTTCCATGCACTACCAAACATTTTTACTCAGTTGGAGGCCTTTTGTCCAAGCTATAAATTTACAATACATGAAAATATCAAATAACAAGTTTGAAAACAAAATATGCATAATATTAAAACCTTTCTTTCTTTAACTTTTACTTAATCATATCTTTCATTATATAATAGGGAAGCAATATCATAAACATTAAACTTTCTCGTTATACATTATCATACATGATTGTAAAGAGGGACTTATTCAACCTCATCTACCTTTTCCATCCTTTTATATTGCTTCTCAATATCATGATCATCAACAGTATTTAATAACATGTATAAACCAATATACTTCTTTACATTACACCATTTCATGGCTTATTGCCTCATTTAACATCTTCATCATCATGGGGATCATTAATTTCTTACAAAGTATAAACATTGAACCATATCTTTTAAATATATTAGTTTGACATAACATTACATTGGAAATCAATTTCCCAATCCAACAATTCCAAGTTCATATTATACCTTCATCATATCATTAATCAAATCATAATGTGTCTCATTACATCATTTGGTAACAAAACATGGTATATTACCTAGCAAAATCCAATACCCTTATTTCACATTATCCTAACTCAATCTTAGCCAAAAAGAAAATAAAACATGGTTCACAAATCATTCAACCTCAAATTATTGCAAAGCACCTCAAAATTTACCTAAAAAATGATGATCTTCAAACACTATGAAATTTTGTAGACATATAACTTTACATGTTAGCTTTCACATGTCTTCGAAATCAGGTTATTCCGATATTTGTAACTCAAGTTATGCAACAATTATTATAAAATGTCAGGATTGTGTTTTTTCTGAATGTTGTTATTCGAATAACAAGGCATATTTTCACATTTTCTGGTTCCAGTTATTCGAATAACACTGATGTTATTCGAATAACAGCTTGCAGAACCAGTTTTTTGTGTACGTTTTCTCTCTGTTTCCACCATTTCCTTCATTCTAATCAAATATTTCTCATTCAATACATATTCATCCTCAAAAACTACCAAGGAAACAATAAAAAATCATCCAGTTCAAATATATATAATGAATCATCAATCAAAAATACAACAACCATTCATTCAAACTCAAATCCATTTCTAACACCAATTCATGAAAAACCATCCAAATCCATTTTCAAACTTGTACAGCTGCTCATAAGCATGAAGATGAAGAATAATACTAATGATAGTAGAAGAAAAACAATCCCCCTACCTCAAACTTGAAGATGAACCTCCACCCTTGCTTTTGTCTCTTGATTCTCTTTCTTTCTCCTCCATTTTCTCCTTCTTGTTTCTCCCCAGTGTTTCCCTTTTCTTTTCTTTCTTTGGTGTCTCTTAAACCAGCGTGAAAGATAGAGAGAAAGATGAGATAATTCTCATCTTTTTAAAAGATGATGTTGAGGGTAATTTTATCCTTTTACTAATTTTGTATCTACTAAGAATACTTTGATCTTACTAAATCGAGTTTTCTAACTTCCCACAACTTTAGAATATTTTCTAAGATCCATCAAAATTTTTGTTTCATCATTTTCATAATTTTTTCACATCTGCTGTGACTCAATCGGTACTTAAATACTCACTCAGTATCCTTAAAAATACTAAACTAACTCCATTTGTCCTCAAAATTTAACCACATCCTCTTTCACACATTTATGACTTGGAAATAACTTTTTCATATCCATTTCCTTTAATATAATATTTATGTTATTTTCCTGAGTTAAAATAGTCATTTTGCACGTTCTATGTTACGACAAAGTGCCTAAATTAACTCAAAACGTCACAAAATTTAGCAGACATGTTAAACAAGTATTAAACTACCTTTATAACTTTATACAAGTCTAACATATGTAAAAAGAGGATGTTACACTAAGTGGTTTCTATGGCACCAAGTTTTCAAGAAAACATGCTATTTAATTCAGTCTTATTGAGCATGTCCCTTTTTCTTTATGCTCATTTTCCTTTTTTAATTAATTACATTGCAAAAGTTTAAAGTCTTTTCTCTCCTTTTTCTCCTTGTCTCTATGAGAAGTGTACAGTTACTTTGTGCTATAGCAACATTAGTAGATATATTTGAGGTATAAATTTATGAGAGGAAAAGAATTTTAGGCTTGATTTAAAGGTGAGGTTCAATACGTATCCTTGGAATCGAGGAAAGATCTTTCCTTTGAGAGTTGATGTTGAAATTATATGTGTTGCGGATATTAATATTTGAGATAGATCAAATCAGAAAAACAAGAACATAATACAAATCACTAGGACCAACAAGGATAGCGGAAGAGTGGAACGAGATTATCAAGAATCATGTCTTTAAGGATTTATCTAAGTAATGCATAGTGAAAATGATCTTAACGGGTAACTTTCCAAGATTAGATATGGATCTACTAGAAACTCATCCGCTTAAAAATTCTAATTTTAACTAGCAACAACCTCCTCGATCTTGTGGGTGGACAAAAGGCAAAAATTGAAATAGAAAGAGAGATCAAAGGTTGCAAGATGGTCCAATAGAGCAATAATGGGGCAAGACACCCGTGTGGGTATTAGATTAAGACTAGTTCACAATCCCAGCCGAACAAGAGACCAAATGGTTTCTATGGCACCAAGTTTTCAAGAAAACATGCTATTTATTTTGGTCTTATTGAGCATGTCCCTTTTTCTTTATGCTCATTTTCCTTTTTTAATTAATTACATTGCAAAAGTTTAAAGTCTTTTCTCTCCTTTTTCTCCTTGTCTCTATGAGAAGTGTACAGTTGCTTTGTGATGGCAACATTAGTAGATATATTTGAGGTATAAATTTATGAGAGGAAAAGGATTTTAGGCTTGATTTAAAGGTGAGGTTCAATACGTATCTTTGGAATCGAGGAAAGATCTTTCCTTTGAGAGTTGATGTTAGAATTATATGTGTTGTGGATATTAGTATGTGAGATATAGATCAAATCGGAAAAACAAGAACATAATACAAATCACTAGGACCAACAAGGATAGAGGAAGAATGGAATGAGATTACTGTTAGGTTGCTGGGGGTACCACATGTCTCCTCATTGGTATGATATTGTCCACTTTGGGCTTACACCCTCATGGATTTGCTTTTGGACATCACCCAAAAGGCCTCATACCAATGGGGACAACTTCTATACTTATAAATCATATCCTTATTCTTGTTTTAACCAATGTGGGACTTTGTTTGCTTCTTCAACAATTCTCCCCTCAAACAAAGGACCATGATTTATCCTCCCCTCTAGCGGAAGCCTCCGAGTATTTTAGCTTGTTTATACTTGTACCGCCGACTAACGGGACACGCCGCCTGATCACCACAGTCAGGAAGACTTTCGACACAAGGATCTATTCCAACAGCTACTCCAATACTCGCCCAAGCCGATACCATCGGCTCTGATACCACTGTTAGGTTGCTGGGGGTACCACATGTCTCCTCATTGGTATGATATTGTCCACTTTGGGCTTACACCCTCATAGATTTGCTTTTGGACATCACCCAAAAGGCCTCATACCAATGGGGACAACTTCTATACTTATAAACCATATCCTTATTCTTGTTTTAACCAATGTGGGACTTTGTTTGCTTCTTCAACAATATTGTTGGGAATGCGACCAAAGTCCCACATTGGCTAGAAGTGGGGAGCATCATGTGTATATAAGTATGGACATATATCTCCATTAGTATGAGGCCTTTTGGGGTAAAAGCCCAAGAACAAATCCATGAGGGCTTAGGCCCAAAGTAGACAATATCATACTAATGTGGAGATATGTGGTGTCCGTGGGCCCTACAAGTGGTATCAGAGCCGATGGTTCGGCTTGGATGAGTTTGGTATGGACGGTGGTTGATGGATCCATGTGGAGAGTCCCTTGTGTCGAAAGTCTTCCTAGCGATGTGGAGGCTAGGCGGCGTGTTCCGTTGTAGCGACGGCGGTACAAGTATGACACCGTATCAAAGCCATGCCCCGAAGTTAGCCATGGTGGATGAATCCTCAGAATGCCGAATGAAAGTGGTGGGCCCCAGTTAACTCACGATGGGATCCGTAGATGTAGACGGATGGATGATCGTTTGAGGGGAGGCTCGATGGTCCTTTGTTCGAGGGGAGGATTGTTGGGAATGCGACCAAAGTCCCACATTGACTAGAAGTGGGGAGCATCATGTGTATATAAGTATGGACATATATCTCCATTAGTATGAGGCCTTTTGGGGTAAAAGCCCAAGAACAAATCCATGAGGGCTTAGGCCCAAAGTGGACAATATCATACTAATGTGGAGATATGTGGTGTCCGTGGGCCCTACAATTACCAAGAATCATGTCCTTAAGGATTTATCTAAGTAATGCACGGTGAAAGTGATCTTAATGGGTAACCTTTCAAGATTAGATATAGATCTACTGGAAATTCATCTGCTAAAAAATTCTAGTTTAACTAGTAAAAACCTCCTCCTTTCTGTGGGTGGACAAAGGGCAAAAAAATGAAATAGAAAGAGAAACCATAGATTGCAAGATGGTCCAAGAGAACAATGTGGGCAAGACTCAACTCGATACTTAAAGTTTATGTAAAAATCTCTCTAAATTAAGACTAGCTCACAATCCTAGCCGAATAGGAGAAGGTATTTATTTATCCATGAAGAACATTCATATATAAAGACTCTCATATAGTCTATCCTAACCAATGTGAAACTTAAGCTTTCACCAAAGCACACAAAAGAATCCAAGTTTTAAACACCACCCACATGCCTAACAGTTGATATTGTATTGCCAGTGGAACTTATATCATTCTTGACAATTTTATTTATCAAATGTACATAATGGCGGATATATTTAACAATCTTAACCATCCATATAGTGAAGCAAGTCTGAAGGATCATCTCTCTATGTCTTGCGGTAACTTATAAACCACTCGTTAACATAGATGGAAAGGTTAATGAATCAATACATTGGTTTGATTAGTTAGTTCGCTTTTTTGTTTTTTTTTATGTTTCTTTCAATTTGTAATAGTTGAAATTGGTAGCATTGTCAAAAAAAAAAAAAAAGAGAAAGAAAGAAAGATAGAAAGAAAGAATGTGGTGGCTGTTTGATTTAGGGTTTGAGCTAATATCAGACTAATCTAGATCATAAACACCTCTACCCAAATGTAAGCAATAATAAGCAAAGGGCAAATATGATTTAATGTTTTGGCATTTTCGAATAGAGTGAATGCTATAGCATTATTCATTAAAAGAGACATTTTAAAATTTGTTTCATTCTATATCATAAAATAATTAAATGTAAGATTGAGTTTTCTAGTTTTAGGTATGATTATTTAATGGTAAATATGATATATATATATATATATATATATATATATATATATATATATATATATATATATATATATATATATCCTTAATTTATATTTTGTAAATACTACCTCATGTCTTACTCACAAATAAGCAATAAAATTAGAAATTCCGTCAATATGACCTTGTAGTTCAGTTGGCATTGGCCTAAGCGATGATACTGTGAGGAAGTTCAAAGCTTTACCAGGTTAGATCTCCTCGTCTCTTATTCGCCAATTCTTGTTCCAAACAATCATAGGGTACGGTTTATGGCTTTATACTTTATTATAAAACATTGGAAGTCACTACCCTTAACTTGCTTTGACAAATCAAAACCCACTTCATTCTTAGCTAAAATTTTGGATGGTAACTTTCTATATTTGATATTAAAATTAACTTTTGATATGTATAAAAGTGTGAATAACTTTTTATATTGTTTTTAAATTGTTAATTAGCCCAACAACACGAGCACGCAAAAACCCTGTCAGTGACACATGTAGTACTGTATACCTCAAAATAATGGCTTGCCTTCTCCACCCCCACCTCAAAGAAGATTGGGGAAATCTAAGATAGCAATGATTTGCAAAATAGTTTGAGACTGAGTCAATATTTTGGTCTTTAGAAAATTAAATTTAACCTAATAAAATTTGTTAACTAAACTAACACTGAATATACTTATTAATCTTGTGAACAAACTATATGCATCACGTCTATTATGTTTTGTAGTTTGGGGCTTTGGCCTTATCACTTCCTCAGCAGGCGTATAAAAAGGGTATATAATATATAATACACACACTTAGTTTGGTTCAGAATTTTCAACACCCTTGAATTCGTGCCTAAACATCCCCACCTCACCTCTCCTCCCCGCGGATGGAAACGACATATCTGGTACTGTGAGGCCTACGGCATCAAATCAAAGCTTCTCCTTCAGACGCTTATGATTATCCTTTATAAATTGTGCTGAACCAAAGTGGAACTAAACTGTGATCTTTTTCCTCTCTTTTGCCGATCAACCACATGGACAAATCGATGGGAACCAAAGGAAGTTTAATAATTGCTACAACTAGAGCTCCTATTAATTTGTTACGTGGAGTTCTAGTTTCACATGGACCTCGGGGAACAAAACTACGCGAAAATATACAAGCTGCTTCAAAGCAAAAACAAGACAAGCAACTGATACATTGTATATTTGAATGATATAAGAACAACCACAAATGCACATAATGCTAAATGACTTATTAATAAACATTAAATTAAGTTTTGGGTAACAATTACTTTGCCAAGAAAGTAATTAACATCCGACCCGAAGGTGATGTCTCTTAATTTGTTCAAACATAAAAAGATAAATGTAACAAGCTAGTTTTTCTCCACAAACACGACAAGACATGCAAGTTTTAGCATGATTTAACATCCAACTCGGATCCTTGAAACCCTACTGGCACAATAGCTACAAACGATCAAATTTATTAATCAGGCATTCAATGCTCTGAAGCGTTTCCAGTTCCTCCATCTTCAAGCTCATTTCCTAGCTCTTTTGCTTTGGAAGCCTGGCTCTCCGTTTTGCCTATCCTGGAAAACCTTATTACATTATCGCATATAATATAAGCAAATGTGCCACAATTTTGGCACATATATAACAGATTATTCAAGCCAAAGTACTTTGTTTTTTCCACCCCATAGCACAGAAATTACTGCATGCTTTAGAAGTATCAAGTAGGAGTGTGTTCACTAAAATGTAAGTTAGTGATAATCTCAATCATTAATTAAGACTAAAATATCATAATATGAATGGAGTGAACACAATATATCCTATGTAAAGCTCTAAGAGCACAATTTTTCATAATGCTTTAAGAGTATACAATAATTTCTCTTTCACATCCGTCTCTCTTACGTGCTTAACAATTACAAATATGTAAAGAGAAATGAATTTTATACATCATTTTTTACATCTTTCTTATATCTATACTTGTTTGAAAAAAAAAAAAGAAATAATATTTTTTGAGGAGTGTATTTCTCTTATTTTATTACCTTAAAAAAGAAAGAAATGATGTAATATAAATGATATGCAAATATCATTGCTAGCAAGTAATTAAATTGCTTTAATTTTACCTGCAAAAGGCCAGTCATCTTGGAAGGTCTGGAAGCAGATGCAGAATGTTCCAGAGGAGCAGACTGATCTTGCAACTCCAAGTCAATAACTTGGTCTTGCTGCTGCCTACTGCTGGAATCCTTCACTATTGTTTTGCCACCTGACCTGCTGTTGTCAGCCACAGTAGTATCTGCAGAGCGACCTTGGATCCTCTGAACAACTTCAGTAACCAGCTTCTCAAAATCAAAAATCACGTTAGGCAGTATCATTGATCTGCCTTCCGTTTCATCCACCACATTAGCTGAAGATTGATGACTCACAACATTTTCACTTTGCGTTTGAGGTCCGGAAGCTTGGATCCTCTTAACAACTTCATTAACCAGCTTCTCAAAATCAAAAGCCATGCTAGGCAGTCTCATTGTTCTAGCCTCAGTTTCATCTACCACATTAGCTGAAGGAGATCGGCGACGACGACGACGCACAACAACATTTCCACTTTGCATGTCTCTGGGCGACGTGTTCTGCCTAGTTTGAGTTCGAGATGAAGTTGCTCGGTTTCCATCTACTGGAATTTCTTTGGTGAAACTTGTTCCTCTAATTGCTGGAGAAGCTTGAGTGACGATAACTTGAGATGGAACAGTTTGAGTTACAAACGAAGGTAGTTGGTTTCCATCTATTGGAATTGGAATATCTCTAGTAATACTTGTTCCTCCTCCTAGAGAAGCTTGGTTCATGAGTACTGGAGATGGTGGAGTTTGAGTTTGAGTTTGAGTTTGAGTTTGTGTTTGGTTTCCATCTGTTGGAGGATTATTATTATCCTTAGCGATACTCGTTCCTCTTCCTAGAGAAGCTTGATTCATGTCATGAGAAAGTTGAACAGGAACTGGCACCCCATGTAAGGGATTAACAGGTTGGAGCACAACAGGCACCACTTTACCACTGCCTAGTGGAAGAGTACTGGTACGTTGTTTATCCACAGAATGCACGTTATTGTTTCCTAAAGAGGCAACCAAGTTACTAGAACTGACTGCTCCTCTAGGAACCTGAATCACTGAGGGTGACTCATTCCTTGTAAGAGTAGCATTCCTTTGAATATTGACAACCTGTTCATGATCATTTCTTGTCATTGGGAGAGCGTTCTGAACCTGAGTGTGAGTTGCTGAAAGGAAGGGAACCATATTACTTTGGATCATCAATGGTACACCTACAGCAACATAATGTTGTGGTGTAATAGGAACATATCCAGGCTTCGAGACTAGCCCCCTCAAAGTAGTATCAGAACTACCAACTTTAACACTGAGCAAAATTCCAACATCATATACCTCCTCAATTAAAGCAGAAACTACCTGGCCCGCCTTGACAATATCACTTAAATTAATTTCTTGTTCCCTTTGAGGTTGTTGTTGACTTGTAATGACATCATTTATATCATTTTCTTGTTCCTTTTGAGGTTGTTGTTGATTTCTAATGACATCACTTATATCATTTTCTTGTTCCCTTTGACGTTGTTGTTGATTTCTAATGACAGCTTCAAATCCAGGGGGCACTAAGGCATCATTTCCTCCAACTGGTTTCTTCTGGTTTGTCCCACGATTAAGTACGATATAGGAACTCCCCTCCTCATCTGGCCTTGGGTATTTCCGTGTCCGTGGACGACCACGTTTGCGCGTGAAAGAGACATCTCCTGAAGAATCACCATCAGGCCTGTTATTTTGGTTTGGTTGGCTCATAGTGTAGTCTTCCTTTCCCCCTACAGTCAGATAAGACAACTGTTCATTTATCAGCAACTTGAAGTATTAAATAAAGCTAGGCATCATATATCATATATAGTATTATAATTTTCTCACAAAGATTCCCATGGGATCTAAGATACCTATTGTATTCTCATATCCATGATATAATATACATGCTTCAGCAGTAGCAAATTAATTCATGAGACTAGAGGGTCAGAAAGGAAAACTAGGAAACAACTCATGTCATGACATACGTTATAGCTCAGACTTTTTGTTTATGGTGACGAAATAGTAAATACGTGACTTTAAAGCTAGATATTTCACATTTATATCGTCTGACCATGAGAATAATTACTAGTTCCGATTTTGAAATCCTAAATTTAAAGTTTGTGGCACAGTAAAACACAGACAAATTGCTACCATTTTGAGAGATTTACCCTAAGCTTCGGTGGCACACAGCGTAAAAAAAGAGTAGTGAAGACTCAGGAGTTTAGAGGTTCTACATTTTTCACCTCGAGTTGCTTGGTAGGAAGTATGCGTAGCAGGTGAGATTTATGTTGGTTTTATCCTCTTACTGGTAAGAATTGAAAGAAAAGAGGAAAATCATATATTTATGTTACTCCAAACAAACACCAGAATCAATCTCCAATGAATTACCCTTGATTTGAGGGTTAACACTTTCTTTTAAGAGTTTTCTTTTCTCTTAACATTCTAAAACAATATTAATACAATGAAATAGGCGCTTCAAACAGGAATAATTAATAAGTTCAAATAATGAAGAAGTCGTATGTGATTGAGGGCAACAACAATGAAGAATAGATGTCATATATGATTCAGGACAACAACCAGAATTGAGGGCATGTAGTCTATTCAATACTTTACAAAGTAGAACCCCCCAACCCTCCCTCTCCCTACTCTCATCACCAATTTGAAACTATATCTGAATAATCGTATATATTAATTGAACTTACAGTGGGAAATAAAAAGTTTGTTCTCATAAATCTTTTTACTTGTATGCATTAAATGTAGGAAAATAATAAATATACATAATTTCTTTCTCACTATTTTACACCGATAAAATGACATGTAAATAATTAGTGAAATGTGTGTTCTATGTAATCAATTATCAATCGTATTCACCACATAACACACGTATTTTATCAATTATTTGCACGGCAATCATTAATATAAAATGGTGTAAAAAAAATAGTATGTGTATATCATTGTTGTAAAATTTATATTTCAATTTAAAATCCTATCCCTAAAACTCCTTGATTCCAAAACAGTTACGTTTGAGAAATACATCAACAAATTTTATCACATAAGTACCGTTTAAGAAATATAAGGACTTTTTTTTTGTTATAGAAATATATGGACTTTACATTAAGTATATATACACCTTTTGGTTATTGATGCGAGGTTAATAAAATTGATGCCCCTACCACGACTACTAACATTAAATTTATTCAAAATTAGAGACTCAGCGTTTTCAACGTAAGTCAAAGTTGATGAAAATTAGAGAAATTATTACTTAAATTTGGAACACTAAATTTGATATACTAAATTAATCAAAATTTAATATTTTATAAATTTTTATGTCATATAATTAATTTTATAAAAATCTATAAAAATATTAAATTCTGATTGATTTGGTGTTCTAATAGTGATGTTCCAAGTTTAGGTAAAAAAAATTCTAACAATTAAGTTATAAAGAAAAAAAAAATCTTGAGAGGGTTAGTTAAAAGAGGGTAAAAGTAGAGGGGAGTCATATATGTGTAATTTACTATAAAATTAAAGACATCAACACAGAGATATATACTAAATATGCAAAAATAAAGAAATGATCATTCATCATATAATAAAATAAATTGTAATGGAAAAAATTTCCCAGCCATCAGACCTTTTTTAGTGCTGCGCAGCAACACGATTACAGGAACACCTACAACAATAAAAATAAAAAATAAAAAATTGTCATTAAAAAAATCTTAAATTCCATATCACCATGAATTAGTAGAAACCAGCTAACACTAACATATGCTCATCTAAACTCTAACAACTAACTAGTTTAATATTTGAAAACCCTTAATATAATAAAGGTAGTGTTATTTTTAATGTAGAGAGAGAGATTAATTACGAGACGGCATACCGTTTTGAGGTTGTGTATTGAGTGGTGGGGTTAGGAAGGTAGGAACTGAAATTGAAAATAAAAATAAAAAGAAAGGGTTTGTGATTGAGAAACTGAGAATTTGCAGAGAAGAAGAAGAAAGGTGTTTATATTATGGATGTTGGCCTCAGCTGAGGCGAGGCAGAGAGAGCGAGAGAAAGTGCATAGCACACTGCATGCGAGTAGTGTAACCGTAACGTGTATACTGCCATGTTTTGGTCTTAAGTTACACTTAAACGTTGCAAGAGAAAATCTTCTGAGGGAGAATTAAGAGTGATGTCATGTGTCTAAGTGTGATCCCAATGACCGTTGCGATCGCACGACTAAAATGTGTTTGGCTTTGGACGTGGATGGCTTGATTCACTGGCTTTCTTTTCATTCTAGGTTTGGTCATTGCTGAGTTAGTATACCATATATACAAATTATGAGAAAGGAAAGTTGCCTCATTTATTCATTTATCATGGAATTAAATGCAGGTCTTGCATTTGAGTCAACTCTCATTAAATCATGCAAAATTAATTAATGCACGAAACTCATTAGATTAAGGGAGAAGAAATTATTATATATTAATCTACTAAAAACATAACGCATAATAATACAACAGAATTTATAAATTATTTAATTAAATTTAAAAATATATCATAAAATTTAAATTAAATTTGAATAATTTAAGATATTACTCACATAATACATAAATATTCTGACAAAAGAGGATATGGACATGGTGATTTGGGGAGGGGAAAAGCAGGTTAGATTAAAACAATCTCAGAAAAAGAAAAAAATGCCCCTTCTATATGGACGAGTACCCTTGTGATCGCAAGGCTGAAATGGGTTTGGCTTGACTTGATGCACCGCTACCTTTCTTTTCTTGTTAGGTTTATATATATATATATATATATATATATATAAAAGACATATTTAGTGAAAAAAAAAAAATTTTATTGTGAGAGAGTAAAAAGAGTAAATTTTAATTATATAATTATATATAAATAATTAAAATTAAAAATTATTTAAATATCATGTGATTATTTAAAAAAATCACTTGTATTTATATTTTAATATTGACTATTCATATAATATCAAATGATCAAAATTTATTTTTTTTATCTTTTATAATAAATATTTTCTCACCATGAGACACGCTTTCTATATATATATAGAGATATATATAATTAATTATAAAAAAAAAAAAAGAAAAATTGCTTCATTTATCATGAAATTAAACACAAGATTTGTAGTTGAGTCAAATTTCATTAACTCATGCAATATTAATTAACGCACAAAACTCATTAAACTAAGGGAGGAAGAAATTACTTTTTACTAATTTATTAAAAACATAACACATAATTAACACATCATAATCTACATATTATTTAATTATATAAATTCAAAGTATATATAATGAAATTTAGATTAAATCTAAATAATTGAAAATATGATTCAAATAATACATAAATATTTTTCCAAAAGAGAATATGGTGGTTTGAAAACAAAACGGTAGGTTAGATTAAAAAAGTCTAAAAAAAAAAAATTGGTCCTTTATATCTCACACGATGGGACCTAGGTATTCAAAAAAAAAAAAGTAGTGTAACCATAATGTGTGTACTAGCATGATGCGGGTCTTAAGTTAAACTTAACAATCAATTAATCAATAAAAGTAGAAAAAATATATAATCTAAAATTTTATTATATATTATCTAAGTCAATTAGTAAATGTATTAAATTTTTTTATATATAATAAATATATTTTAATTTTTTACAAAAATGTATTATTTGATGTAACAACTTAAAAACATATTAACACGTGTAAAAAAAAAATTATTATATATACATCAATATAATCAATCATCAATATAATTAATAATAATTATAAATATATAAAAAGAAATTACATTGACTAAAATTTTATTATATTTCATTCAAGTTAATTAATAAATACATTAAACTTTTGACATGTGGCAAATACATTATATAATCTTTTTTATTATGTGTCATCCGATGTAACAACTTAAAAGAAATATTGACACGTGTAAAAAAATTGACACATATATATAAAAAGCAAAAAATTAAAAAAATTAAAAAATTAGAGAGAGAGAGAGAGAGAGAGAGAAAAGAATAGAAATTAGAAAGAAAATTATTTAAAAAAGTCAAATAATCTAAGAACTGAAATGTCAAATGATTGATTTAATTAATGTATTATTTTTATTTAACATATTTAAATTGTATGAACTAAATGTATATATTAGAGAATATATTATAGAATGTTAAAGAGTTAGAATGTATTAAGTATTATTTATCAATATTGTTATAAACTATTATAATTTTTTGCATATATATATTTTTTCAATTGTCACTAAAATATTTATTGACCTAATAATTTTTTTTTGGATAAAATTTGACATTAGTGGTTAGTTTAATGTAACTTTGACAATGAAAGTGAGAAATTAAAGATTTAATTTGTAATATTTTTTTATATGAAAATGTCATCAATGAAATTTTCTCTAACTATTTAATATTTAATAGTATTTAATAATAATTATAAAAGATGATAAATTTTTTTCATTAAGACTTAGTCTGATATACTTTTTAAAAATAGGGGTAAAAATTATGAGAAGAATTTTAATATAATTTCATTTGTATTCTATATATAAATAATTTTTTTTATCTAACGATACACAAAAATAGCTTTAAATGATAATATAATTTTTATTTTATGGATCATTTTGGTATAACTTTAAAAAAGAGTCTTAATTGTATTACTTAAAAATATTGATTAAAGTATTAGGATTGTATAATGAGATAAATTGATTGTAAAAAAATGGAAAACTAATGTGATAAAAGCAAAAATAATAATATAGAAACATGTTATTGACAATATTTATATTCATAGATTAAATTTAATATCATAAAATCTTAAAAATTATAACAAATAATTTTTCATAAAAAACATATGTCAATACCTTAATAAAAAAATCTATAACGATAAAAAATCAAATGAGTAAAAAATATAAAAATTAATACCTTAATAATATAAATTAAAATTTAAATAAATAATTCAAAAAAATAAATAAAAATAATAATATAAAATTAAAAAAATTATAAAATTAAAATTGACTAGAATTATATATATAAATCATTTATTTTAAATTTTTCTATAATTATTTAATGCGTTACAAAAAGAAAAAATACTAATTGTAAGATAAAAGGCAGAAGAGTCAGGGACGGACTCGGGTATAAAAGAAAGTAGAAACTTATGTTCTTACTTAAGTTGTAATTTTTTTTTTATTTTATATATTTTTTTTATTTATATATATATATATAAATAATTTTTATTTTATTATTTAAAATAATATTAATAATATTATTTTTATTCTCGTTACTTAAAATTTCTGTGTCGTGACTGGTAAGAGCGCTGCCACATTTCTAAGTGTGGGTCAATGGCTGTTGCAATCGCACGGCTAAATGTGTTTGGCTTTGCGCATAGACTGCCTTTCTTTTCTTCAGAGGTCTAGTCACTGCTGAGCTGGTATACCAATTATATATACAAATTAGCTATATTACTCTTACTTTTCACGGTTTTTTAAATAAAATATGTATGATTAAAAGTTTTTTATTTAATAAATAAATATTTAATATATATTTGAATTAACTTATTTTGTTTAAAGAATAGACATTAGTCAAAATATTTAAAAGAGAATTTTATTTAAAAAAATTATAAGTGTAGAGTAAATCAATTCAAACATATACAAAATTTTATAAAATATAATAGAGTCTCATATTTAAAATTTAATAATTGTATAATTTAATTTCATTTTATTTTATTTATAATAATATTTAGATGCACTTTTTAATTTCATATACATAATTTAAATTAAAAAAAACTGCTATATTTATTTTGATATGTTAGGTAAATTTGTTTAGGACATGAAAAACTTTTATAATCGTTATTCTTTATTTTTTAAAATTTTATAAAATAATTTTTTAACTTAATCTTAATTATATTTTTATAACTTTTCTCTTAATAAATGCATCATGTACTAAGTAAGGTCTTTATTATTATGTTATCTTATATATTTATAAAAATGTAAACCATATTATGCTAATATTATTAATATAAATAAAATAGAAATATATTATCAATTAAATGTATAGAAATTAAATAAAATTATAATATTATTTAAATATTCTTATCATTATAACTTGTAAGATTAATATTAAAAGACAATAAAATTCATAAACACGTAAAAAAGAGTATTTAAAAAACAGTTTATAAATGTATATTTTTATTTTTATTTATTTAAGATTAATTTATGAAATAAAGCAATTATTTTTATAATTTATTAAAAATGAATACACTTTGATTGCTATTTTTACAAAAATTATAAAGATTAAAAATATTTGACATGGAAAAAAATAAAAATTTAGGAAAATATGAGAATTCAAGAAAAAAATGAAAAATTTAAATTATTAGAAAAGATGAAAAGTTGAAAAATGTAAATGGGAGAAATGAAAAATCAGAGAAAATAAATAAAGTCATGATTAAAAAGAATTTAAAAATCAAAATTAGAAGAAAATGTCAAACAATTGTAGTTGAAGAACTTTTATATTATATATAATAGATAAATAATAAATAGATAGTAAATAATAGATAATAGATAAATAAACATATAAATTGATTATGAGAAAGGAAATTTGCCTCATTTAGTAATTTTTCATGGAATTAAACGCAAGTCTTTACAATTGAGTCAAGTGAACACACTTACGTTTATTTTCTTATATTCATTATATCATATTTTATCAATCAAATTATAATATATATATAATAATATTTTATTTCCTATGTATTAATATTCTTTCTTTTATTTTATTTTTTATAAAAATATACATATATGTCATAATTTAATTAATAAAATAAATATAATAAATATAAAGAATAGACCTAAGTTTTGTCTGACTCAAGTCTTGTTAACTCATGCATTATAATTAATGCACGGAACTCTTTAGACTAAGGGAGAAAAATTATTATATATTAATCTACTGAAAACATAACACATAACATAACATAATTTATAAATTATTTAATTAAATTTAAAAAGTATAATCTAATTTATATTAAATATGAATAATAAAAATATTAATCATATATATAAATATAAATATTTTTACAAAAAGAGGATATGGTGATTGGGGAAGTAAGTTAGATTAAAAAAGTATCAAAAAAATGCCCCTTGTATCCGGACCAATGACCATTGCAATTACAAGTAGGGAGTGTCAAAACGGGTCGGGCTGACTCATTCAGGCCAACCCATTCAAGGTCGGGTCGGCTCATTTGGATAATGTAAGTTTTTTGTTAACATTTTGCTAATCTAGCTCAGCTCATTTAACCTTATTTAATGTTAAAAGAGTTGGCTGACTCGACCCATTCAGACTTATCCCATTCGAGCTTAGCCCATTCGAGTCATATAAGTTTCGGGCTGACATTTTGTTTGCCTAGTCCATCCATTTTGCTGGGCTATTTGGACTAACTCATCGTACTTGACCCATTTTGACATCCCTAATTACAAGGCTGAAATGAGATTGGCTTGACCTGAAGTACCATTAGCTTTCTTTTCTTGCTAGGTTTGGTCAATGCGGAGTTGGACCATATATATATATATATATATATATATATATATATATATATATATATATATATATATATATATATATATAGACGTGAGATTTAATGTTTATTGTGAGATGGTGAAATGAGTAAATCTTGATCTATTAGATCATACATGAATGATCAAGATTAAAACATAAATGCATGTGACTTTTTTAAATGGTCATATGATCTTTAAGTAACTTTTAATCTAGTGAGATGAATGTTTATTGTGAGAAGGTGAGAGAAGTAAATCTTTATCATACAACCATACATGAATGGTCAAGATTAAAAGTTACTTAAAGGTCATGTGACCATTTAAAAAAGTCACATGCATTTATGTTTTAATATTGATCATTCATGTAAGATCTAATGGTCAAGATTCACTCCTCTCATCTCTTATTATAAACACTCCTATCATCAGATACTTCATATATATATATATATATATATATATATATATATATATAAGATAATTAAATTTTATATAAAATATTAAAATAAAAATATAAATACATATAATTTTTTAAGTGATCACAAATTTTTTAAGTAATTTTTAATTTTAATTATTTATATATAATTATATGATCAAAATTTACTCATTTTACTTTCTTATAATAAAAACTCTTTTAAAATATACCTTATATATATAGTTAATAAAATTATGAATAAAGTCAGTTGCCTCATTTATCATGAAATTCAAGATAAGATTTGTAATTTAGTCAACCCTCATTAACTCATACAATATTAATTAACGCACAAAACTCAACACAACAAGGGTGGAAGAAATTGCTATTTAGTAATTTATTGAAAACATAACAAATCATGTTTAGTTTATTCAAGTAATTTGATATTTATTTTTTTAAATAAAATTTTGAGTTTGAATATTATAAATAAAAAAATTAAAATTTATGAAAAAAATTATACATTTGTAATTTAACTCATTTCAATTTCAAAATAACCAAGACCCAATGTAATTTATAGACATCGAAGGGTTTATCAAAAAAACATAACATATCATAATCTACATATTATTTTATTAAATTTAATATATATATATATATATATATATATATAAAATAAATTTTAGATTAAATATGATAATTAAAAATTAAAAGTACTGTATATTGAATTTTAGATTAAATATGAATAATTAAAAATATTGTATAATACATAAATATTTTTACAAAAGAGCACTGTCATGTGTCTAAGTGTGGGCCTCAGTGGTTGTTGCAATCACACGACAAAAACGTGTTTCACTTTGGGCGTGGATGGCTTGATGCACCACTGGATTTCTTTTCTTACTAGTTATAGTCACTGCTGATATTATACAGTAGTAAATACAATTGTAACCACAATTGTAATCATAATATTGTGTTTTTAATAATTTCTGTAATTACAATTGTAATTATATTTTCTTGTAATTATTCATAATTATAATAAATACAGCTGTAACTATAATATAAAATCATCATACAGTAATTATAATATATATATATATATATATATATATATATATATATATGTATATATTTAGTGAGATAAATGATTATTGTAGAGTGTGAGAGAGTAAATGACCATACAATCATACATAGATGGTCAAGATTAAAAGTTACTTAAAGATCATGCGACCATTTAAAAAAATCACATACATTTATATTCTAATATTAACTATTCATATAAGATTTAATGGTCAAGATTCACTCATCTCATCTTCTCATAATAAACACTCCTAACACTGATACACTTCTTTATATATATATATATATATATATATATATATATATATATGAGGATGGATCAACTTACATCGATGAAGTTTTTTTTTTTACACTCATTTTCAATCGTTAGTTTCACTTTCATCTAATGGTTGAGATTATTTCATTAAAAGTAATCATTAGATTAAACTGGATCTAACAAAGTTGAAAATGAAAGAGAAAAAAACTTACACCACAGAATTGATCCTCCCTTTATATATATATATAAAATAGATATCTAAAGTGAGAGTAGTTTTTATTTGAGAGGATAAGATAGAAATTGACCATACAACCAATACATGGATGGTCAAGATTAAAAGTTATTCTTAAAGGCCATGTGATCACTTAAAAAATCACGTATTGTATTTATCTTAATCTGACTATTCATGTAAGATCCAATTCAATATTTACTTCTCTCACCTCTCACAATAAATACTCCTCTCATCGTGAATAAGATCTTTTATTTTATATATATATATATATATATATATATATATATATATATATATATATATATATAAACGAAAACTAGAGAGGAAAGTTGCCTCATTTGTCATGGAATTAAATGCAAGTCTTGCAGTTAAGTCAACTTATGCAATAATAATAGACTGAGGGAGAAGAAATTATTATATATTTTAATCTACTTAAAAAACATAACGCATAACACAGCATAATCTATAAATTATTTAGTTAAATTTAAAAAATTTATAATGATTTAAATCAAATATGAATAATTGAAAATATAACACAGCATAATCTATAAATTATTTAAATAAATTTAAAAATTTACAATGATTTAAATCAAATCTGAATAATTGAAAATATTACTCATGTGATACATAAATATATTTCAAAAAGTGGATATGGTTGTTTGAAAAACAAATGTAGGTTAAATTAAAAAAATTCTTAAAAAAAATGACCCTTATATCTTGTTAAAATACTTTTAACACTGTAATTCGTCTTTAAGAAAAAGAAGAAGCAATCTTCGTGGTGTAGCTCAAGTAGTTAGATTTTGGGACAATTGGAAAGCAAGGATGGTTAGGTACTATTTGTTTTGCATGTTTTCTATTTCCATTTTCAATAAAAGCAAAAAATAAGTTTGAAAACACGTGTGGTTAGAGTTTAGTGAAAACGGTTCATGGAAATATTTCTTAAAATGAGCTGAAAATTGAAAACAAGTAATTGACGTTTTTAGCGTTTTCTGTAGAGTCAAGTTGCCGCGCTCTTAGTCAAAGTAAGACGCAACAGTTAAGTTGGGTCACCTGAACTGTTGTTCTTGCTCTTATACCGTTCCAGAATAAAACCCAATTCTAAAAATTGTTTTTTTTTTTTAATTTTATTTTTTGGTCTCTCCTATTCACTGAAGTGCACCGCATACAAGTTTGTTATTTGTTTGTTAGGCTTCATGTTCTCCGAAACAAAACATAAAAATTGTTGACCAATGAAGATGTTGCTGGTTTTATAGCAGGAAACAGAAAGTTGGTATAACTGTTGTTTTTCAGTTAAAATAGAACTAAGTCTGAGTGTTGACTCAGAATCTTTGCAACGATGGATATTTGCCTTTTGTGCTATAAGGTTTGATCTTGAGTAGGTTCAGCTCGTAGAAGAGTGTTATCCACAGGGATGTCTTTCCCATGATGAGGAGCTTGAAATTGATTATAGTTCATTCCCGGATTCGGTTTCCCAGCACCAGAACCGCTCTTGCCATTCATGATAGTATCTTATTTTTATGAGTTTGTAGGCGCCTTATCAAAATAAACTGTTTTGGTTTACTGAAAATGTTCCTTATCAAAACAGGAAACAATGTATCAAATCAAGCATGTTTCCTATTTTTTAAAAATTTTAAAATGAGAATCATTTTCAGAAAATAGAAACAGAAAATGAAAGCAGCAAATATTTCTGTAGACCAAACGCATCCTTAGATTCCTCTCTCAATATTTTCTAACCCTCTCCCTTTCCTATTCCCCCTTCCCCCTCTTCTTCTCCGTCTTCTAGGCCTCACTAGTTAGCCACCTAGAAGCTAGAGGTCCTCTCGACCGGGTCTCTTTAGACTAGGACATATGTATTCACAATAAAAACAAAAATGCCACGTGCGTTATTATTATTATTTGTTTTAGGTAATGGGTATTAATATTTTGAAAAAATAGCGAATGATTATTATTATTTTTTCATGTAACAAATAATGGTATTAAGGATATGTTAGAATTAAATACAAGACTTGTAGATGAGTCAGCTTTCATTATCTAATCCAATATTAATTAATGCAAAAACTCATTAGACTAAGGGAGGAAAAATTATTATTTACTAATCTCTTTAAAACATAACGCATACCGCAACATAAATTATGTATTAATGTAATGTTTAATTAGTTCAAGTAGTTTACATTTATTTTTTTTAAGCCAGATTATGAGTTCAAATTTTGCTAATAAAAAAATTAATATTAAAAAAATTATATTTTTATAATTCAACTCAATTTGATTTCAAATTAGTTATAATTTAATACGATTTTTAGAACTGAGAAATTTACATAAAAAATATAAAATATATATAATAAAATTTATATCAAATCTAAAAAAGTTTAAAATATTACTCACATAATAAAAGTTTTTTTGCTGAAAGAGGATATGGTGGCTTGAAAAAATAAAAGTAAGTTAGAATGAAAACCTCAAAAAGAATTTGCCCCTTTTATCTTGTAAAAATACTCTTAACAGTATAATTTATCTTTAAAAAAAAAAAAAGCAGTCCTCATGGTATAGTTTAAGTGGCTAAAGTTTAAGACATTCAAGAAAGTGGGAAGGGTTGTGTTCTCCTCCCTAAATACTTTTCATACTCTCTTCTTAATTTCTCATTCCCTCATTCCCTCATTCCCTCGTCCTCTAGGCCTTGCCAGGGGGCTAGGAAGCCCTCGACTAGGTCTCACAGACTAGAACTTAGGTATTCAGAAAAGAAAAACCATCACACAAACAAAAAAATTAGATAAGAAGAGTAAAGGGTATGAGTTTTTTTTTTTAAAAAAAAAGATAGTGAAATGATTTTTTTTCTTGTGTTAAATAATAGTACAAAGGATAAGTTATAGTTAAATGCAAGACTTGTAGTTGAGAAAACTCCCATTGGCTAATGCAATATTACTTAATGTACAAAACTCATTAGAACAAGGAATCTACTAAAAACATAATGCGTAACACACATAATCTACATACTATTTAATTAAATTTAAAATATATAATAAAATTTAGATGAAATCTAAATAATTGAAAATATTGTCACATAATATATAACTAATTTTTCAAAGGAGGATATGGTGGTTTGGGAAAAAAACAGGTTAGATTAAAAAAATCTCAAAAAAAATATTGAATCTTATATATTGTGAAAATACTTTTAACACCTTTTAACACTATTGTTTATCCTAAAAAATATATATATAGAAACATGTAGCTCAATTGGTTATAGTTCAGGGAATTTAGAAAAATGAAGAGAGTTAGATTCCACCTCAATACCTTCCACAACCAATTTCTCTTCTTATTCTCCCCTATCCCTAAAGCTTTGCAAAGGGAATAGCCAGGGACCTTACCAGGGAACCCTTGACCGGTCATGTATATATATAAAGTATTTGATTAGAAGAACATTTATTATAAGAAGTAAGATAAATAAATTTTGATCATTGAATTTTATATGAATAATTAAAATTAAAATATAAATATATGTAACTTTTTTAAGTAGTCACATAATATTTAAGTAAATTTTAATATTAATTATCTATTAAATGATCAAATTTATTCCTCTCACAATAAAAATTTCTCTCACTAGATATGTCTCATATATATATATATATATATATATATATATATATATATATATATATATATATATATATATATATATATATAAGGAGGATCGACTTAATTAGTGTAAGTAAGTTTTTTTCTCTTACACTTATTTTAAACTGTTAGTTTCACTTTCATCTAATGATTGATATTATTTCATTAAAAGTAACCATTAGATGAAAATAGATCTAACAGTTAAAAATTAGAGTAAAAGAAAAAAAACTTACATTAATATAAGTTGATTCTCTCTCTCTCTCTCTCTCTCTCTCTATATATATATATATATATATATATATATATATATATATATATATAAGAGTATTTGATGAGAAGAGTATTTATTGTAAGAGGTGAGAGAAGTGAATTTTGATTATTGAATTTTACATGAATGATTAAAATTAGAACCTAAATACATGTGACTTTTTTAAGTGGTCACATGATATTTAAGTAACTTTTAATCTTGATCATCTATGTATAATTGTATGATTAATATTTACTACTCTCATCTTCTCACAATATGTCTCAAAAATATCTATATTAAATATATATATATATATATATATATATATATATATATATATATATATTGAAGCATGGCACGGACAAAAAAATTTAGAAAAAAAAAGTAATCGGTATGAATATTTTAAAAAATAACAAATTAATGAATTTTTTTTTACAAATAATAGTAGTAAGAATAAGTTACTTTAATACTACCAATAAAAATTCAGTGACATTTTTTAATTTTTGGACAAATAATAGTAGTAAGAATAAGTTAATTTAGTGTGTGTTTGGTTTAATTTGTAAAAATTTTGATTATTTCAATAATTGATTATTATATAAAAGTTTTTGTTATAATCGATTATAATCAATTCATTTTTATATTTAGATATGTTAGTTGAAAAACGATTTTAAATTAATCTATTTCGTTTGGTTGGTATAAAAAAATTATTTTTATACATTAAATTACTAAAATATGTATAGCATGATTAAAAAAGTTATTTGATTTATGACAAAATAGTATTTATATATCAAAGTGTAATGAATAATCAATAAATTAGAATCATGAGCTTTAATTTTTAGTATTATTAAAAAAAAACTTAAAAAATTTTTATTTTACATTAAATTTTATGTAAAATTAAAGTTAATTTTGTCAAACATAATTAAATATTGTTACAATAATTTTTTTTTCAAAAAAAGCTAAAAAAAAGCACATTTAAATGCTACCAAACATGCGCTTAACACTACCAATAAAAGTTTATGAGATCTCTCACATGGTTGCCTTTACAATACTCACTAAAAAAATTTCTCCACATGAAGGCATAGACGCTAAGCACCAAAGATTTCTCTCTAGAAATGGATGACCACCAACTGAGATCACTGGCCAATAGGAGATTTAAGCTATGCACTTGAGAATTGTATAGTCTTGTCCAGAACTCTTGAACACTTGAGCGAATGATTTAAATATATTTAACTCAACCAAAATAATAAATATATTTAACCAAAACGAAATGAGTATGGATATTTAAACTCAATGTTCATTCATTATTTAATTCTAATTTCACGTATCAATTAAACAATTGGGAATGAATAAGTGGTCTGGGTTTATTTTTTGAAAGGTATTTTTTTTTTAAAAAAATAATTCTTACTAATTTGAAAAAAAGTAGTTAAAAATTTAAATTTCATAAATAATTAGAATAACTTTTTTCTCATCCCATCCAATTAAAGGCAAATAGCCATGTGTCCCAAAAAATAAAAAGGCAAATAGTTATGCTATTTAATTACGTGCTAATACATATTTATTGTAACAAAAAAGAACATATTTATCAACTCTCCCTTTCCATTGATAGTATTTTTTTTAAAAAGAAATCCAATATATTACCAAAAGAATTGTTCTCTTTAAAAGGATAAAAAAGATTGTTATATTGTGAGCAATGTATTTACCAAACCAAAAATAACGAATTGCGAAAAATCATTAGTCAATTTGTTTATATGGTTTTTTTAAAAATGCATTAAAGCTGTAATAAGAGTAAGGAATAATTCTAAATGTTATAAGTTAAATCCTTATGAAAAATATATTTAAAGATATTTAGCTTAAATTTTAATTTTCTAAAATGGGAAAAAATTCATAGTGCGAATTTTGAAGTTATGGATAAAAATTTACTGTTGAATAAGTTTTTTTTTAAACACTGTTAAACTACATCCTTCTTCACCAAAAAATAAATAAAAAAAAAGAACTTCGCAAAAAAAAAAATACACCCTTATATCAGTTTGGTATGATTAGAAAATTAAGTTTCTTAGATATTAACTTAATATTCGAAGCCAAGTAATGAAAGGCACAAAAAAAAAAGGGAAATGTTTTTAATACGAAAACATTTCTACATACCCTCACAAAAAAAAAAAAAATGAAACATGAGAAAGGGTTGAAAAAATAATGTGAGGGTTTGAATTACGTGTAACTAAGAGAAATCAAAATCGTATATTCTCAATCAGCTACCCTGATTATAGTGTAACGTCTCTCTAATTTACTCATCCAATCACACAAAAGAGTAATCCCCTTCATGTCAATTCAAAGTGGTACAACCACAACATTAAAATGATGAAATGAACAAAAGTGATAATTAATCAAGTAGAAACTGGTGTATATCGTAAACACATGATGTTCAAATCAATATATCATTCCAAAAAATTCTTACTTTTACTTTTAGGAATTCAAATTTTACAATAACTAGTTTAGATAACACTTTATATGACCATCAGACTCATAAGTGTGTCAGCAATTACAATCAACTGAAAAAAAAAAAAATTATAAACAAGTGAGGGGTGGTGTCGCCTAGTTCAAGTGTTTGTCCAACAGCTTGTGGCTCAAACACACCAAACCATAGTAGCGTGGGATATTCCAAACAATCGCGATTTTCTTACCGCGTATAATATTCATATTTATTTTAATATTAAATATTATTTATAAAATTTATTTGTGAATAATATTAAATTATATTTTTTAATATATATCTATTAATCATTTTTTATATCATTAATTATTTTTTATTATTCGTTAATTAATTTATTTTACAAATATAAAAATTATATCGTAAAATTTTGTGTCATTAATTAATTTTTATATGTAATTAATTATTTTTTTTATTTTTTATTAACTAATTTTTTTACGAATATAAAAATAATTAATTAATAAAAAATAAAAAAATAATTAATTACTTATAAAAATTAATTAATAACACAAAATTTTATTACGATTTTTATATTAGTAAAATAAATTAATTAATAAAAAATAAAAAAATAATTAACAACATAAAAAAATTAATTAATAAATATATATTAAAAAAATAAAAATATAATTTAATACTATTCATAAATAAATTTAAAACAGTACCTAATATAAAAATAAACGTGAATATTATTAGATATAGAATAATTATTTTCCTATCCCAAAATACCAAAAAGTGTCATAAAAGTCAAAACAGCATGTGCAAAAGACATCTAATCTAGTCTAGTACAATCCAATGCAAAAGAAAAATAATAGAAAAAGCAAAAATGACCACTTAAGTAGAGTTTGTATCATTCATTTCAAATTCAATATCATCTCATCTCATCTCAGTTCTCATGCAAATTCTATAGGCTGTCTCTTCCTCTTCTTAGCCTGACAATACATTTTTCTCTTGTCATCACGCTGCCTCTGTTTGTGGATTTGCTTCTATTCCCAAGAACCATCCTTTTAAAAGAGATTGACTTCAACTGATTTCCTTCATTTTCCTTTGCTTTCTCGGGAAAGTTTCTGGTAGAGAGGGAAGTAAATTCACATACTTGGTAAGAATGGTTTGGTGGGTGTGGCTCTTATCAAAGCTCTTATGTTTGGCTGCTGAGAAAAACTGAAAAATAGTGCCTTCAAAATATAAAAAGGAAAAAAAAAAAAGAACACCCCACTTTGTCATGTCTGGTGTTCATAGGAAGTTTGAATCTTTTTGTTTTTGGTTTTATCCATTCATTTTCCTGAGAAAGGAACAGAATCTTATCGGTTTGTGGTGTTATTTTTCACTCTCTTGTTAATTGACTCTGTTTGTCAGCGACCCTTGTGTTTCATCTTGAGTTGAATTGGAGAAAGCTTTTCCTCATACTATGTTTTAGTTGTAATAAAAACTTACGGAACTATGAAGTACGATACTTCATAATGTCTGCCGTATCTGTATCGGATATGTACATGTGTCCGTACTAGATATTCGAATATTTGATAAATATTAAATTAATTTTTTAACAAAAATCGTATCTCCATATCATATACGTGTCGTATCCGATACCCGTACCCGTATCTGTCCATCATAGTTACGGAACATTAAGGAATTTTCAAGTCAAACGTTATTTGGTTGTTTGCGTCCTAATGGAACAGAGAAGCAATTTTTAGTTTATAAATTGTGTTCTATGCAACGGAAGTGGTTTCTCTATCCAAACAGATGATTTCAATATTTGTAGGTTTTTATTCATCAGATTTCTCAGCAGCCAAACAGAATATGTGTATTTTTAAGTGAATTAATATCTGAGTTGTTGTGCTTTTGCCATGTTCAGGTGGCCTCTATTTCTATCAAAGTCTTGACAGATTTTGTCATGGAGAATACTGGAGGTGGTGCCGTTTTGAGGAATAGAAGGTTGGAGAGCTTCTTGGATACAAGCTCCGGCCAAAGGGTGGAAGAAACTCCAAAAATTTTGGTGAAAGATGAATCAGGACAGAGGCCAAGGAAGGATGTCTATACAGATGGTGATGGGTGGGTTTCCACAATCGTATCATGGATCAGAATTGTCACATGTTTTGTGTCTATGATGGTCACAACATTCATATGGGCATTGATCATGGTTGTGCTTATTCCATGGCCCTATGAGAGGATTAGACAAGGAAACATTTATGGGCATGTGACTGGTAGAATGCTGGTAAGCTACCTTTAGTATTTAGTTCTGCTTGCTGCTGCACACCTTTGAAGTGAATAGTTGTTGTAAACTTCTATATAGTGTTTTTGTTGACTGATTGTTATATTTTGGGATGACAAGATAAAAAGGCTGAGTCTTGTTCAATATTTTTTGGAGTGACTCATTTACTTGTATTAAAACAGCTTTGCAAGTTATGACTGGTATCTCAAATATTGGTTGCAGATGTGGATTCTTGGTAATCCTATAAAGATTGAAGGTGCTGAGTACAGTAACGAGAGGGCCATTTACATCAGTAATCATGCATCTCCAATAGACATATTTCTTATAATGTGGCTGACTCCTACAGGCACTGTTGGCATTGCCAAGAAGGAGGTATTTTGTAATGCTTTAAGATTAAAAAAATGTTTCTTATAGTGACTTATTTTAAATTTGTTACCTTAGAAGCACTGTTCTTGTCTCTTTGGAATCAATGTCATGTGGTAATCCTCAATTGGGATTGTATTTGTTCCTGGCAAAGCTATGGAATTGGATTTTCAGATACATCTTCAATCCTTGAACACTGCACTTACATGCTGGGATTCAGTGGTGTATCACTGTCATGTATGCATTGATGTGCATCAATACACTGTGCAGCATTAAAAACCCTTATTATGTACATTAAGTTTGCTAGTAAAAAAATGCATTCAAAGTTTCAGAAACTATGCAGATAATATGGTATCCTTTATTTGGGCAACTTTATGTTTTGGCAAACCATCTTCGTATAGACCGGTCTAACCCAACTGCAGCTATCGAGTCCATGAAAGAGGTATGCAGCATTTTCCTGGCATCATGTACCACATACTTGTATAAGGTTTTAATTTCTATTCATTGTAATGTTCAGGCAGCTCGTGCAGTTGTGAAAAACAAGCTGTCCCTGATCATTTTTCCCGAGGGTACCAGGTCTAAGAATGGACGACTTCTTCCTTTCAAAAAAGTAATTTATCTAGCTTCACTTTGTTTACAGTCTATAATTTGTGTGACGTTGCATAAGAATAAGGGTTATAGACTTATAGTTTATCTAGCCAACCACTTGGAGCTACCTTGGCCAGACTCTAGCATTCGATTGGGAATTTGTCCTTCTTAGCTTGACTTTGCATATCAACCTACAAAAAACATTGTTCTTCAGAAAAGGTTATAATTCACTAGTTGTTATCTATGAGTTGGATGCAGATTATGAATTTTATCACCCATCCTGTCTTGTCGTCTACTAGAAGGTATCCCAGTATATAATTTATTTACTCAGAGAAAGAGACCTTTATATGGATATGCATATATTCTAGAGATGTCAATCTTAAAATAATGTGTTTTCTCATTTGGAACTAATGTGTAAAAGATTGATTCAGGGGATGGTTATCTATCACCAAAATTCGATGATCATGGCCTTGTAATCTGCAGATTTTAGTTTCTCCATAACTCAGTGGATCTGGAGAATACATGAATTTAATCCAGTTCATTTGCTGCAGTCATCTTGTTATGCTTCATATCCCATTATTCCTTCACTTTTCATGCAGGGCTTTGTTCATTTAGCACTGCAAACGCGCCTTCCAATTGTTCCAATGGTCCTGACAGGTACCCATCTTGCATGGAGGAAAGGCAGTTTGCATGTTCGACCAGCACCTCTTACCGTCAAGTATCTTCCTCCTGTAAGTACTGAAAATTGGGAAGTCGACAAGATTGATGACTATGTCAAAATGATGCATAAATTGTATGATGAACACCTTCCTGAGACTCAGAGGCCTCTGCCTCGAAAAGTTCCCAGAGTCAGTACCAATTCTTAGCTGAGGTACCTCTTCCATATAACTTTGGTGAGGTTCCTCCGAAAGGAAGTGATGCTAACTGCTGCAATATGCATGCATCAGTTATAACAAATTATATAGCAAAATGTCCTAGCAATAAGCTTAGCTAGCATGCTTAATCTAGATTCATCCTCTCATAACAAATACCATTTTGTCACTTGGTGATTCTTGTATACTGTATAACATTCTTTTCGTTAGCTTCTCACTTCATAAGCGTATCAGCACTGATGCTGCAAAGAAGGTGACATGATTTTCAGGGATTAACTATATAGAAAAGTATACTTATAAAAATAATGTTCATGCCGTTGGCTTTACATCATAATTCCTAGAGTTCTCTCTTTTTTGGAGGGTCTAATTTACCAGAGAATTGAAGCTGAGATTTTTATTTGAAATTTCCTTTATCTTTAATCTTTTGAGTTAAACTCAAATAACCCATCACTTTTTTCTCTTCTTCTTCTTATTGTTTTAATTATTATTATCCATTCAATTACTTTCGGTATGGCCATATGGAAATTTAGATCTTTAAATCTTCTGTTATTTACCCGAACTCTTTACTACTAGTCCATCTCTAGTAACTTAATTTTCAAGCTCACTACGGAAATGAAAAGTAAAAAAAGAAATTGTTTTAAACAGTTAACTTTAACCTGACTTACATACCACCACCTTAGTTAAAAGGGTGAGATTAAAAAAAAAGAAGTATTCATGCTTTATCGTGAGAGAAACACGTGGGGTCCTATCAATACAGAAAGTAATGTCAAAAGAGAATATACACCCCACTAGTTTTTAGGTGCTCTTATGACTCGTGATGCTTTGGGAGTCTATACACTTTTTGTTTTTGTTTGGGCTTAGTTTTTTGTACCAAAAAGTATGGCTGTCAAGGCATCAACATCCTCATACTTTAATCACTCATTCCTTCGGCCCCGGGTTTAGTTGGTTTAAACTAAATATAGACATCAACAATGGGAAACCCGGGGGTCAAAATCAAGGTTGCAACAATGATTAGGGACCATAATTTGAACTGAAGAAATGTTATTTACACAGGAACTTCGCAGGGTATTTTTTTTCACTCTAATTAATAAAGAAAGGGAAAGAAAAGATGCTCCAAAAACAAAGAGCCATTGTGAGCTATCTCTTACTTGCTGTCTATGCAAGTTATACAGCTCTATGAACTGGGTGTGAGGTTTTTTTTGTTAGAAATGTTGGTTGAGGCACCACCTTACAAGTAGAAATGTGGCACGCATATGGGAGTTAAGAGTTGCTACTCTGTTCGACATAGGATGTGGAAATTAACTACTAAGTAACCCTTAATCTTTTCAGTTTTCAGTGGCTCTGTTGTTAACGAAACTGATCCTTGTGGTGTCTTTAACTCTCTTTGATGCAGAGATTCAGTAATTTCTCAATCAAACACATCTTTGGGATGGCAAACACTAAACAGGGTGACTAGAGGGCTTAGTATATTCCACGGTTCGGATTGTCAAACAGTGTTTGTTGATTCACCACCTCACAAAATGACTACATTTTGTTTGTTAGATATTATGGGGCATGCCACCATGGGCAATAACTATAACGTTACTACTTGAATATAAGATTTCTAGTTGAATTACTAGTCACGTAAGTTTTAATTGGAAATTTGGAATCGCCAGCTTATCTAGTTATCATGAAGTTTATATTGGCGTGCCCAATACATAAACAATGTTGTTACTTAGTCATGTCAAAATTAGCCGAGTTCAACTGTCTGACTTAAGTAATGCAATAAAATGTGAGGGTTGAGACAATAAAATTAAAGCAGAAACAAAAGTTGGCCTATAATGAGTCAACTCGACCCAGCGCAAGCCAACCTGAGATGGACTAGTCTGCAAGCCCGAAAAATTTAAAAAATTAACTGCAAGTATTATTAAATTTAAAGTTTTTCTTTTTAAAATTTACTAAAATGTAATTTTAAAATAAACATATATTTATTTCAAATAACGATTAATTTAAAATCTTTTCATACAATTAATTTAAGTCTTTTAATATAAATTAATCAAATAAATTAATTAAAATTAACACTTTTTAGACTATTAATTATAAAAAAAAAATGAGGGCTAATGGATTAGTCGGAATAACTCATAACTAACGAAAGGCTAAGCTGGGCCAACAACTTACTATCCCAAAATAAATTTGACCCGCAATGAATCAATCCAAATAGGCCCAGCTCTCCCGAATTGACACCCCTTGTTACTCATATAATTGTTGGAGTCATAATTGAAAACAACATTAGGTTTGGTTACAATTGAATTTGATTGAAAAACTGTAAATGGAATTATTTAGATGTGATTTAATAGCAATACTTTATAATTGTTTTAATACATTGAAAGCAGAAAAAGAAGAAATAATATAAAAATATGCAATACTGATACCGTTTTAGACCAGGATCTTGGTACCTCAGATCCATCAAAGAAAGGCAGCGTCCTTGGTCCAGCATTCATAACAGCCCAAATCGGCCCAATAAGGTGAATCGGCCCACCTTCTAGAATGACATGAGATGATAACAAAGATTTTTTATTTAATAAGGATAAGCGACATCAATTTTTTTCATAATTTTCAAGACATTATTATAAAGAAATTGAATTTTCTGATATTGTTTTCCAAACAAGTAATTCTACACTATAAATAAAAATTTTAACCACTCAACTTTATATTTAATCTCACACACTCTATCCTTAATTTTACTTTTCTGTCACTATAGTATGATAACTTCACATTGTGTGGTTATTTGTGCCTCATATTTGTGTTTTATTGATTGCTTAAGTCCTTGTTATATGCATATTTGAAATGTTTTATGCTTATATTTATTATATTCTATTTTGATGTCTTCCTATATGATTTTGAGCAATTTGTACATAATTGTTGATTGATTAAGTGGATTTGTAACTTTGATTAGCTTGGTGATTTCTCTATTGTAAGAAGAGCTGCAAATGAGCATATTAGTAGAAGATTTGGACCAACGTTAACTAGAAAACATCAAGAGAAAGCCAAGTGTGCAAGTTAACAGTCAATGCCGCGGCGTAGACATATGAATGTCATAGCGCAAACATATCAATGTCGCAGCGTGATTCATTCTCTACATCAAAATCAGAGAGCTATGCATTTTGAAAGCTGCAGCGCAAGGGTTTAATGTCGCGGCGTCCCTGACCTAAATTGAAACGCGTTGCGGCGTAACTCTGTTTTCTGAGCTTATAAATAGATTTTTAACAGATTTTACAGAGGGAGTCAGAGGGAGCTTTTTAGGGTTTTAGAGAGGCTGCGACCTGTTCTTCATTTTTGGACAAATTGGAGGCCTAGAGAGACTTGGTTGGAGGTCATCTTCTTCATGGAATGAGATTCAAGCTTCAATGATCATATTAATGGATTCCTTCATCTTCTTTCTTGTTTCTCTTCTCCTTCCCTATCTCTTGAGCACTGATTTTGCTTGTATTTTCGTGTTCAATGTTTAGCAAAGTTGTATTTAGGAATTACTTTGAATCTTTATATGGATATTAATGATTTTGTCTTACTTTGAGTTTATATTGATGTTTAGTTTTGTTCTTCCATACCTATGTTTAATTCTTGCTCTTGTTTGGTCAATAATTGCATGATCTTAGTGTTACAAATGAACTAGACATAGGGATTTGTGGACATGGATATGGTATGGTTGATGAATGTTTAATGAATTCAATTGGCTTGGATAAATTGATTTGCTAACTAGATAGAAATATATCTTTTAGCTATCCATAGCGTGTGATTGAGAATAAATCATTCATGAGTAGATTTTGATTCTAACTAAGGAGTTAGGTAAATAAAATTATAGTTGATTGACCTAGACATAGACTTTTAACTAAATCAGATTCTCAAGCTAACTTAATAATTCATTGATGTTGCTTGTAAAGATTGTATGTCATTAGTTGAAGTAGAAGGTGAAAAAGGATTTCCTAAATCTCTAAACCATTATTTTTATTACTTTTGTAGTTTATATTTAGTTTATTTGTACTTTCTCTATTTTATATGTTCTTAATAGAATTTAGCTAAACTATTAGTTGTTATTTAATAATGGAAGTCATTTATCTTCGTGAGAACGAACTTATATTCTATATTTATATTACTTGTATAACCCATGCACTTACAGTCTAATAAAAGAACAAACATAGTTCAAGGAGAAGCACCTTCTTTGACCACCCTCATCATTCACCCTGAACCAAGTACGTCAAAATCAATAACTTGATCATCTTCAAAAGATATGACAGATATCAATCAACCAAAGAAGAACTTGTGCCCATGATCATAGTGCCTTGAAAAATGAATTAAAGAGGAAGAACACATTGTTCTCCCCTGGTTACAAACAAGCTATATGCACTCATTGACATTATATTCTACGAATTATCCTTGAGTGAAAAACATTATATACATTTTTCTTTCCTACAATAAGGTTGTAGAAGTTTAAATTTGTAATATCTTATAAATTATTCAAACTATCATCACTATCCACTACATGTAGCTAGAAAAAGAAAAGTGAAGGTGATATTTTATTTCCTCTGCCTTTATCAGATAAAATAGTCAAATAAAAAAAAATCATTATTCAACAACAAAGCAAAAAAAAAAAAAGCTGAAATGAGAAGTCAACATGTGTAGCTTGATAAATTAAGTTCTATGTAGGTAAATTAATGACTTTATTTACAAAAAGTGGAAATACTTTATGGTTAAAGCAATATCTTAACATATAGATTAGTCTTATACTCGAAAGATAAGATAAATTATATAGCTCGTATATATATATATATATATATATATATATATATAAGCCTGAGTCCGAAGGGCATTATTGAACAAAAAAAGAAAAATCAGTTTTACCCACATAAATGGATCATTGTCAAATTTGCTCGTTGATAACTTATTGTTTTTCAATATTTGAAGGTGGGGGGAAGGGGGCGGTATTTGGCTTGAGCGAGTGAAGTGGCGACCTTGTCTCTCTACCATCACAATGTAATTATGCAATCCCAAGTGCTTGTACATTCCACCATTCATCTTTCTCTCCGAATCAGGTATATTCCATTCTCTGTTGTTATTCACTGTAGATTGGCTCAATTTTTCTTCTTTTTTTTTCCCCTATGAGTTTCTTGTTTCATTCAAAGCATTCATTCAGTTTCATAGCTTGGAAATGTAGGAAAAATCAACCACAAAATTGGTTTTCAGTTTTGGGTTTGGCTTAAATTATTGGTTTTGATAGTTATACATGATATCAATAAAAAGTTCTCATTTTGATGTGCTTGTTTTCAACCCTTTTGGTTTTGTTTGTAGTGATAGCCCTGGATGAAGCTTAGGTTTCTGAGCCATCTTTGTGGAATCTGGTAAAGTTTTTGAATTTTGGATTGTTGGTCAAGTAGAGAGAGTGAATTGGATTGAATTAGTTGTTTGTAGTTTGGTGCTGGGATACGGTGAGTTGAAATGAGTGTTGTGGGGTTTGACATTGGAAATGAGAACTGTGTCATTTCTGTAGTGAAACAAGGTGGGATTGATGTTTTGTTGAATGATGAATCCAAACGTGAAACCCCTACTGTGGTTTGCTTCGGAGAGAAGCAACGGTTTTTGGGGTCAGCTGGTGCTGCTTCTGCTATGATGCACCCCAAGTCAACAATATCTCAAGTGAAGAGACTATTAGGCAGGAAATTTGCGGATCCTGATGTTCAAAATGATCTGAAGATGCTCCCTGTTGAAACTTCTGAAGGCCCAGATGGTGGCATTCTGATTCACTTGAAATACTTGAAGGAGACTCATACATTTACACCGGTTCAAATAATAGCAATGCTGTTCGCTCACTTGAAGACTATAACTGAAAAAGATTTGGGGACCTCCGTTTCGGATTGTGTTATTGGGGTTCCATCATACTTTACCAACTTGCAGAGACAATCATATCTCAATGCAGCAAATATTGTTGGGCTGAAGCCTTTGAGATTGATTCATGATTGTACTGCAACTGGTCTTAGTTATGGAATTTACAAAACAGATTTTCCCCGTGCAGCTCCAATTTATGTTGCATTTATTGATATTGGTCAGTGTGATACTCAGGTTTCTATTGCAGCATTTCAGGCTGGGCAAATGAAGATACTTTCACATGCTTTTGACAGGAGCTTAGGGGGCAGAGACTTTGATGAGGTTCTACTTAGTCATTTTGCAGCAAAATTTATGGAACAGTACAGCATTGACGTGTATTCTAATGCCAAGGCATGTACTAGGCTGCGTGCAGCATGTGAGAAGTTGAAGAAAGTTTTGAGTGCAAATCCAGAGGCGCCTCTGAGCATTGAGTGCTTAATGGATGAAAAAGATGTTAAGGGCTTTATCAAGAGGGAAGAATTTGAGAATCTGGCATCAGGACTATTGAAGAGAATTTGTATTCCTTGCAACAAGGCATTAGCTGATGCAGGCTTGACTGTAGAAAATATTAATTCTGTTGAGCTTGTTGGTTCAGGTTCAAGGATTCCAGCTATAACTAGATTATTAACTTCTCTGTTCAAGAGAGAGCTCAGCAGAACGCTGAATGCAAGTGAGTGTGTAGCTCGTGGTTGTGCTCTACAGTGTGCAATGCTTAGTCCTGTTTTCCGTGTCAGAGAATATGAGGTTTGTATATTAAAACAAAATACAGATTCTTATCCTGTCTATATGATATGTATTGCAGATTAGATTTTTGAGTTCCTAGATTCTTAGAAATGTAATATTAAATGACCCAAGTTGTTATTTAGGTTTATTTTCTGTGTTTAGATTGTCTATTTCTCTTTTTTCTATCTAAATTGGAATTTATCTAACTTTAGTTTCTCATAGATATCATGTCTTTCTTTGTAGTATTTTACAATATCTTGTATTATTCTCTATAAAATTAATGTAATTTCTCATGTTTATTCAGGTCCAGGATTCTATTCCTTTTTCCATTGGACTTTCATCAGATGAAGGTCCAATTTGTGCAGGATCAAATGATGTACTTTTCCCAAAAGGACAACCCATTCCAAGTGTTAAAATCCTAACATTTCAGTGCAGTAATCTACTCCATTTGGAAGCATTCTATGTTAATCCAAATGAACTACCAGCTGGGGCATCTCCTGAAATTAGTTGCTTCACGGTATACCTGCTTTAGAACTTTCTTGTGATGTGAAGGAGTTTACATCATCTTGTGCACATTTCTATGTGATTTATATCCCCCCCCCCCTCTTTTCCTTATTGCCCTCTCTCTCCTTGCTCATTCTTCTTTTGTGTGTTTCATGAAAGGCATGCAGTATAGCCTCTATAAGGTTTTTCATCTTCTTAATTTTACTGTTTGATACTCAATGATTCTTATGCAGAAATGTTTAATTCTACAAAAAAAATTATGTTTAGTAGACAGTAATCATGATCACAATTAGAAGCTTTCACTTCTGAGCTGTAAGTTGTCTAGAATTCGGTTATCTAGAAGCTGTTATACAAACATATGTGCAACCATCCAAACCTTCTGTCTAATTCCAGTTGGTTATAGGCTTCAAGTGAGAAAATTTACTTTGAATGGATCTTGAGCCAATGCAATAGGCACCTCATCCTATTCCTCAAGAAGATATAGACTTCATTAGTAAATGGCCTCGGTGACCAATTTTTGTTCTGATCTCGAAGGAATCCATTTGTAACAACAACAACAACAACAACCAAGCCTTTTCCCACTAGGTGGGGTCAGCTACATGGATCAGACGACGCCATTGTGTCCTATCATAGAAAAGCCATTCAAATCTAGATCTTTTTAACCGTTTCACCTATAGTCTTTCTTGGTCTTCCTCTACCTCTAACTATTGGGCTATTCTCCATCTGATCTACTCTTCTTACAGGAGCTTCTAAGGGTCTTCTCCTTACATGTCCAAACCACCTAAGGCGAGATTCTCCCATCTTTTCCACAATAGGTGCTACCCCTACTTTCTCTCTAATGCATTCATTCCTAATCTTATCTTGTCTAGTATGGTCACACATCCAACTCAATATCCTCATCTCCGCGACACTGATCTTGTGCTCTTGTTGGCTTTTTACCGCCCAACATTCAGTACCATACAACATTGCGGGCCTTATAGTTGTGCGGTAAAATTTACCCTTAAGCTTGAGAGGCACTTTCCTATCACAAATAACTCCTGAAGCACTCCTCCATTTCATCCATCCAGCTTGAATCCTATGGTTTACATCTCTTTCTATCTCTCCGTCATTTTGTATGATGGATCCAAGATACTTAAACTGTGTAACTTGTGGTATGGTATGATCTCCAATTTTTATCGCTAAGTTAGCATTAACATGTTTCTTACTGAACTTACATTCCATATACTTCGTCTTACTCCTGCTTAGACGTAAGCCATGTTCTTCCAAAGTCCGTCTCCATAACTCTAGCTTTCCATTTATTTCCTCTCTCGACTCTCCAACTAAGACTATATCATCTGCAAAAAGCATGCATTGTGTGACTCTTGGAATGTGATCAAGACATCTAAGACCAAGGTAAAAAGATAAGGACTCAAAGTCGACCCTTGGTGCAGCCCCATAGTTATAGGGAACTCTTCTCGTGACCCCACTCCTGTTCTCACACTAGTTTTAGCCTCATCATACATATCTTGGATTGCTCGAATATAGGCAATACGAACTCTTTTCTTCTCCAAAGCCTTCCACAAGACTTCTCTGCACCCTATCATAGGCTTTTTCCAGATCAATGAAAACCATGTGTAGGTCTTTTTGCTTCCTCCGATACTCCGTCAATCTTCGTAGAAGATAGATTGCTTCCATGGTTGACCTCCCAAGCATAAAACCAAATTGATTCTCTGAAATATGAGTCTCTTGTCTTAGTCTCCTTTCAATGACTCTTTCCCATAACTTCATAGTATGACTCATGAGTTTAATCCCTCTGTAATTTGCACAGTTTTGTATATCTCCCGTATTCTTATAAATAGGGATTAAAGTGCTTCTCCTCCATTCATTTGGCATCTTCTTAGACCTCAATATCTCGTTAAACAGCTTTGTAAGTCAGCTTATACCTTTATCTCCTAGGCACTTCCATATCTCAATAGGTATATTATCCGGTCCAACCGCTTTTCCATTATCCATCTTCTTCAATGCTTCTTTTACCTCAAACTCCCGAATTCTACGATAATGGTAGTAAGATGTGGAAGTGGAACAATCTGTGGTAGATCTAGCACCATCCCCATATCTAGGTTTCTCAATTGGAGAGAAATGGCAATCTTTAATATCTAGGATTATGAATGATTAACATCTAATATCCATTGTATAATGGAAGACATCTTGATATTACAGGACAATAATGTTATAACACTGAGTAGTTGCGGGATACTGCCATTCCTTGTACCAGTGATTAAAAAAGTGTGATTTGTTGATTAGTATGCTTATGCATTTGTTCGCTACTTCTATTCAGATTGGTCCTTTCCATGGATCCCATGGTAGTAAGATGAAAGTTAAAGTTCCAGTTCAACTAAATTTGCATGGCATTGTCAGTATTGAATCAGCTACAGTAAGTAAGAAGCCTCATTTTTATCTCTTCATATTGCGTTATTAGTTTTCTGAGAGATCTTGCTATTAACATCAACCTTTTTATGTCTTCAGTTGATCGAAGATCATGTGGTTGATTCAGTTTCAACAGGTGATTATCATTCAAATTCTGAAGCAATGGACGTTGAACCCAATTCTGAGACTGTTGTAAATGACATTGAAGATAGTGTCAATAAAAAGTGTGAATCTCCACGTAGTTCTGTAAGTACTCTCATGTTGTTCCCCCCTTCTCTTTCACATTTTTTTTTTAATGGAAGATCTTAGATGTTAGCGATGTTTAGCAAATCATCCTTTAAGAATGAGAAATTTTATAGCTAAATTTGATTATCTGATAATTTCTGATGTTGAATCCTGTGACATGGCTGTCACAATTTATTTTTATAATCTATGTAATATTGGATCTGTACATTTTTATCTTGTGGAGATTGTTTTGATTGCAGATATGATTCATGTTGGTGTTTTGAGTAAATAAAATGTTACTATGATGCCTTTTTACAGGCTGATGGTACAAGAAAAGATAAAGCTAACAGAAGGCTTCATGTACCAGTGAGTGAGAATATCTATGGTGGAATGACCAAGGATGAGATATTGGAAGCTCAAGAAAAAGAACTCCAGTTGACCCAGCAGGACAGAACAATGGAGCTAACCAAAGACAAGAAGAATTCCTTGGAGTCTTATATCTATGAAATGAGGAGTAAGGTGCAGGTTCAATATCTTAATGAGATATTGACATGACTGGTTTCTGTGATTCAGATACTTGGTTTATGCAGTCACGCATTTCTTCTGCTACAATACATAGTTGTCCATGTGATTGTCTTTTTTGTTTTTGCCCCCTTGTTTTCATATCTTTTATTGTGAGGTGCTCCTTTTTCTAAAACTAGAGCTTCAACTTTTGCTATGTTAATGTGATAGTATTGAATGCATCAAATGAGAAAAAGCTGTTGTATAGACACTGAAGAATTGGTTTTTAATGACTTGCTGTCATGACTCATGAGTAAATTTAAGCTTAAACTAAGATTGTCTAGCTGATGATGCTCTGCTGTTATACTTTGTAATCAAATCTGCATAGGATCTGAAATTTAAATCTTCATCCTTGTATGTCTTTTCATATCATTTTATTTATACAAGGCTTTCTTTGTGTGTGTGCTCTATTTTTCTTGATGGACTGGCATTTAAATTTATTTTCATGTGTGTGAATAGCTCTTCAACACATATCGGAACTTTGCGAGTGAGCAAGAGAGGGATGGCATATCTAGGAGCCTGCAAGAGACCGAGGAGTGGCTTTATGATGATGGTGATGATGAAACCGTACATGCTTATTCTGCAAAACTAGAAGATCTAGAACAGGTTTTTTTTTTTTTTTGCTTCTCTAATCTCCATGTTTCCTGTGCCATACTTCTTGTTTATATTATCCAATATCCGTCTTCCTGTAGTTGGTGGGTCCAATCGAGAATCGGTATAAAGATGAAGAAGCAAGAGCCCAAGCCACAAGAGATTTGTTAAGTTGCATTGTAGAGCACCGCATGTCTGCAGATTCCCTTCCACTCCAAAATAAAGAACTGGTACAATAACAAATAGCCATATTTGAATAAATATTATCTTGTGATATCAGCTCTCAAGCGACGACTTTCTTGTTTCAGGTCATCAATGAGTGCAACAAAGCAGAGCAGTGGCTAAGAGAGAAGATGCAGCAACAAGATTCTTTGCCTAAGAGCTCTAACCCAGTATTTTGGTCAAGTGATATCAAGAGCAAGACAGAGGATTTAAACTTGTATGATTTGCTCTTTCTGTTTTCCTTTTTAGAAGTGTATAATAGTAGGGTGCTATGATCATTCTATTGGGTCTGAAATATATACCAGCTGGTGCAAAACATTGTTCATCTGCTCTAATTAACATGTTTGTCACTACCCCTTGATTTTATCTCAAGACTAATCAATGTTCTATTTTGATGGGTCTCAGAATGTGCCAACAGATATTGGGATCCAAGGGTTCTCCAATTTCAGAAGACAAGCAGAATACTTCTAATCATCAATGAAGACAATAATGATATGGTGACAACCCCATGAACTGAAGACCTAAATTTTCATTAGCTGACAGCTTCTGACAAATGTAGATTTTTTTTTTTAACACTCCTGTCACTTTTTCTTCCTTTTTTGTTTTTTGGTAGACATCGCCCTTTTTTTAAAAAAAAAAAATATTTTCTTACTTTTTTACTCTGTATAGGAGTTGAAAGAGGTAAATCTAAGTAAATGAAGTCGTTGGTAATTACCGGTCCAAGCATTTTGTTCTTCTAAGGCATCCAGCGTTTTTATCTTGATGTTTTAACTAATATTTCCTGATGTCATATAGTTCCTTTAAATCGAATCTGTTCTAAGCGAGGAAATATGTGTGAATTATGTATCTGCAGTTTTTTTTTTCTTGATACGATGTTTTCGTGGTATTATTGGCACTTGAGTTTGCATTGTGCTTAAGGAAATAATTACTGAAGTGTTTGGTCAAGCTAATGTTCGCAGCGTGCTCGGCTTTATAGAAGCGTCACGCTTTATGTTGTGTTTTGTGGTAGTATTACTACTAGTACACCTGTCCGTGAGTTTCACGGATATTTTTATATTTTTATATTTTTTATTTTTTTTAATATAATTATACATAGTATGTCATAATTAGATGATATATTAGCATGAGGAAACAAAAAAAATTGATAACAAGTGCTGCTGGCGAAAGAAAACACGAGATAATAATAACAATAATAACAACTTTAGCAAAAATAATTTTGGTTTAAGTGGCCACATGATGACATATAGCATTTAGAGATAGTTCAATTAGTTATAGATAATAGATATGAATGCAATGTTGTAATCCTTTTTTTTTATTACAAAGTTAAAAAGGATGTCGATGTTTTCAAAAAGTAAATACAAAATTTTCGGATGAGATTTGTCATTTGTGTATACGTATGCTAGTCTCTTGTATGTCATAATTTTCAAGTTTACATAGCCTGCAAGCTTCATTACTTAGTGTATGTCTATTAAACTAAACATCAACATAGCGACAGCCAAAACACTAGAGGCGAAGTACCTTGTATCTTCAACTTTAGATAGAGGGAAGGAAAGGTCCTCACAATGTTTTCATTTACTTAAATCTTGTTTCCCCCCTTCTTTTTCTTTAGTTGTCTTTGATCTAAACATACCCGAATTACAAGGAGCAACAAGCTCACTATGTAGTAATTTCTTTTCAAATGGGGATCATAAGCGCAAAGCTATCAAATTTAGAACCAAGTGGTGGATCAAAAGAAAAACAGCGACTCAAAGCATCATTGTGGATGCAAAGAAAAAGTGAACAATATCCCAAGCTACAGTTTCATGGTAGAAAGACCGTAGATCTGTCAGTACTTTACAGAATCACTTGGATCAGCTCAAGACAATGACAACTTGCGAGGATCATTTTGCATTAAAATTTCACTAGGCAACAAGAGCCCTGAATCAGTTTCTCCGCATGTGAAATGTGATGCTGCATGCTATATTGCTAGCTTTCTTGCCCCCATCCAAGACACGACTCCAGAAGCTTATGGCAATTGAACACAAGCAAACCTATAGGGCTAACTATAAGATCTACAAGTAATTTACAGGATGCAAATGAGGTAGGGAATAAATGCCTCGCCACCATGTACCCCCAAAAAAAATGACTTGCCATCAAAAGTTTAGTTTCTCTTCTTGGCATTTGTCTTCTTGGCACTTGTCTTCTTGGCACTCGTTTTCTTTTTTGATTTCTTGAATCCTGCTCCACTCTCCTGCAAGCCTCAAAGGCATTCAGTGCCATATCTCATCCAAAAGGACAAAAAACATTAGAATAGTAAGACTGTAAGTAGATGTACCTTCCGATATTGTATATAAGCAGTTCGGCCTGTCACCTCCTGCCCACTTTTGTTGACATAAACCTGCAGTGGGAAGATAAAGAATCGGGTTTTGATACATACGATATGCCAAAATACGTTTTTAAGTATTAAGCGGAGATTCGAGACAACTATATCAAGAATTGCAAGAATGACCATGAGATGAGCAAATGCCAGCAGCATTTGCAATATTGCTATTCTATGTTCGTGGCTAGAAGAAGGAAACAAAGATTCAGAGAATAAATTGTTGGATCAATTATAAACCATCAATTTCACATTTTGGACATTGCAATACGTAATGTGATAATTTAAATTTCACTGCATCTATTAAAATCTTAAATAGCATACTACTGTGTGTGTTTTACATTTCAATCTCAAATTATATAACTATCTCCACATAACTTATGACCTACATCTAGCAACATGAGAAAAGTAAATAAATTCAACCAGCTAATAACATTAAACATATATAAGATCTTTTCAAATTATCAGCAGACGTACCTTTCTTCCATCTGATGATGTATACCATTGACCAGAAGATTGACCACTTGCTTGAACACGCCTTTTGCCTGCATCCTTTGGCATAGTGGTGCCACTCTTGGGTTCCACCCAGTTTGCAGAAGCATATGAAACACTTGAAGAGTTTGATTGGTCTGTTTTATTTTTACCTTTTGACACACTGTTCTTAGTGCTATTTCTCTTTGTTGCTTTCTTTCTACAAGATTCTCCACTGCTGAACGGAGAAATAATTTTGGGATCCACCCAGCCTCCAGAAGCATTAAAGGTTTCCTCAACAGTCAAATTTTTTGATTTGTTTTTTCCCTTTGTTGAGCTGTTAACATAACCTGTTTGAACTCCCTGTGTTTTAGAAGCTCCACCATTGCTAAATTGTCCCCTGAAATCAAAATGCACAAATAATGTAATATAACTTGCAGAAAGCTTTCTTTTTCAATTATTAACATAAGATAAAAATGGTTGGAGAAGAAAAGAATATAGGTTACATGTAATCAATATGTGACACATTAGGTTGCTGATTCACTCTGTTGACGCCTAGCGGAGAAAAATTACACAGGCGACTGCGAACTAATTGCTGAATTCTTGGATCCTCATGGAAAAAATAACAATGAGCAGGAGGAAGAGGGTCAGCTGATTCCCATAGTTGTTGATCCCTTTGGCAGCTAGAATTAACTCCAAGATATCTCTCATTGTGACTTTCAGATATATCAATCCTTGATTTCTCCACTTCCTTGTACTTGGCAGAGCGAAAGTATTCTTCACATACCTCATTGAAGGCAGGTGTTGGAATGGAAAAACTCTTCACTGGGGAAAAATCTTTCCAAAGATCTTGATCTTGGTTCTTATTAAACGACGTTTTTCTATTTTGTTCTAAAGAAGTCACAGGTTTGCTTTGGTTACACGTTGCCTCCTTTGAGCAGGGATCAATTTTATGAGCAGCACTAACATCTTCGCCTACTGGATCATCAGAATCAGAATCAAGCAATTGAAACCTTCGAAGAGGACTAGTTGTTAACTTTGGAAACATCAATCCACTCTGGCCTGTCTCCATCCTAGCAGAAGCTGGGATATCTGAAGCTTGCTTTCTTTTTCTCTCCCTATGGTTGCTGGATGAATGAGGAGTTAAAACTCCACAACCATTCAATGACACTTTTGAGCTGCTACACACAGAATGATTCCACGCCGATGGATGTGCATGTACTAATATGACATTAAAAAGCACTTCAGAATCAAAATAAATCATTTGTAACTCAAGATATTATTTAACACTTGCTAGCAGAAAACAAAATAATAATACAATGACTGAAAGATTAATTTTTTTAAAAACTTGACTAAACCAGATCCTCTTTCAGATGATGCAGTTTGACACTATATAGTTGGTGGAAAATTACAATTTTGCATCCAATAATGATCTAATTCATTTCAACTAACTCGAATCACATTTTTTTTTTAAGTAATGAGACAAGCTTTAAATCCTAAATTTTAGTGAACCAGTGAAAATAATAATCTTTAACCCCATGAAGTTTGGTTCATCTATGCAAAACACCTTGACTAGAACTAATTGTTATATATCCCTTTCCGTTCTACTACATCAAAATATATACACTCAACACTAGCTAACTCCACGGCAGGTGTTTGAATTAACTTATTTAGTATTCAAAACAGTTTATAATCAAGATCTTAGTGAGAGGTTTCGAAGAAAATTTGATATTTTTTTCCTAAAAATAATCATAACCAAACACGTCATTATTCTTTTGCATATAAGCGTAAATAAGATAAGGACACACAATGTTAAAGCAGCGAAGATCTTGAACAATGTGAGATTGAGAGAAATGGTACAACGTGTTAGCTAACCTTGAACAAGATCATCATCTTGCGAGGAGAACTCCTCGATGTCATCGTCGCCGACAAAGCACGGTTCCGCTTGCTTCTGAGCGGACGGCGGAGGACCTCGCCGGAGGCGTTTGAGGATGCGGCGCGGCGGGTCGAGTCCGGTATCCGGATCGGAGTCGGGTACACGTGGGCCCAATTCCTCTTCGTCATCGTGGTTGGGCGCGGCACAAGGAGGTGGATTGATGGGAGAATCAAAAGCGAGATCAAACCCTAGAGAAAACGAGGGAGCTGTGAAGTCCGCCATTGAATGAGAAGAAGAGAGAGAAAGAGAATGCAGGGGGGAGGTAAAAAAAAAAAAGGGAATTGAAATTGGGTACAGGGGATTTGAATTTGGTGGAAATGGGAGGGAACTGAAATTCCAGTTGTTGGAGAATGGAGACGCTCACACAAATAATTTTGGCGGGGGAGTGATATACAACAAATATTAGGCTGAGGATTCTCTGTAAAGCTACCCTTCTCGGCTTTTTGTTTTATAAATCACTATTTCTCTATTTCTATTTTCTGACACCGCTCTCTCTCTCTCTCTTTCTCTCTTTTGCTCAAAGTTTTTACATATGCTCTAATTTAAAGATTTTTTTTTTAAATAATATTAGGTGATTGAATTATTTTTATTTTATTTTTCAAAACAGTGTACTATCAAACAGGAGAAATTCATTCCTCCTACTAGTCTCTCCCCAAAATATCACCACCATCCAAATTTTGAACACTTCACTAATTATATAATTTATATCATGATTTGAATGGCATAAAATCTACTTGGAGGAAGTCTTCCTTTCGAAAAACTGAAGAAATTTTCATCAAGTGATTCAACAGAGTTTTTTTAAAAAAATATTTAAAAAATATAAAATAAGTTAATTAAAAATGTATATAATAAAATAGACAAAATTTTACAAACTATCTAATGCCAAATTATTTATTTTATACTTTTTATATATGCTATATATTAAAGTAAGTTTTTGCGACTCTTAAAAAAAAAATAGGTTCTTGCAAATTATATAATACCAAATCATCAAAAGTGATGATGTGATTTTTTTAAAAAAAATCTCTTTTGACCATTTAATGTAAAACTATTTAACTCCACTTAAGACTATTAAATACAACATATTCATAAAGTTTAGAGAAAATATTTTTAACCAATAAATCTAATAAAAATGTACAAGAACATATAAAAAATATCTTAAATTTTTTAAATATTGATAAAAAATATTTTTATAAAAATTATGATATATTTTATAAATTATTCATGTCATCTACAAACTAACTAAAAATAATAATTCAAAATAAAAAACTTAAATAAGATGATGAATACAATAAAGTTAGTGAATGCAATGTCATTTTATTATGAGAAATTCTTTGGTAGTCTAAACAATGTTTAAAAAAAACGAATCGACAATACTTCTAGGCTATGATTCAATTGATTTAATTGGTTAAATTGATGATCAAACTGTAGTTGAACCGAATAATGTAATGAAAGACAATCGGATCGAAAGACATAGTCCGCTCACGATCTGACCGATTAAATTGATTGGTCTAATCCAAGTTTCAAAACATTAGCTCTAAAACCAATTTTTTCTTAGTGTAATTGAATATGTACTACTTATACTAAAACATAAAAAAAATATAGAAAATGAGAGATACTGATGGTCATATTGTTGAAGTAGTACATTTTTAATAGTACAAAACTCTTAGCTCTTAAGTTATTTAAGTTGAATAACTGAGATATCATCTTGAAAACAAATAATCTAATAACATAATTAATGATTATAAAGTGAATAAATAAATATAATATTATTGATTGACTTAAACGAATTTACAAAATATTAGTTGAATATTTATATTCATTAATAAATTAAGTTTACACATATTAGTCTTCATTTTTAATTTATTACCAAATTTATGATTATAAAAAAAATTAAAATATTACTTTCAAAACAAGAATTATAAACGTTTTTACCCAATCGCTAATGTGAAGTATGAGTTAAAAGGCTAATAAATAATAAAGGAGTCCACGATCAAGCCCCTAAGATTTGGCTACTTGTGCGTGGGAAGGACTTGGTTAATTTGGATGAGGTTATGTGTCAAACTTCTTTCCCATCATTGTACTAAAAAAAGGAGTCAAAGATAATTTAAAATTAACATTTATAATTAAAAATATATTTTTTTATCACATTTGATCACGTCTCAGGGGAATAATTGTATTCATTCTCAACTCCTACAAATTCCTCCTGCGTATAGAATATTTAAAATGAAAAAAAAAATCATTTCATGAAACTGTTTTTTTTTTTGTCTTTCTTACAGGATTTAGTATTTTCTATCAGATAAGTAAATGACTAATTTACGGTATACTAATTAGAATTTTTTAAACATCTATATATCATTCTATTTTAAGTAAATTTTTTTTAATTTTAAAATTAGAATTTTTAAACATGAGTTAAGGCGACTGTTCCTAACTACGTTTTTTTCGTAATCGAGTCAATAATCAAATATTTGATTACATACTTAAAGTGTCCAAATTCAATTATTACTTAGACCAACGTTATGTAACTTGTTTGAGATAATACTATTGTAAAATTTAATTTATTTATGTATTATTAATGTAAGAACAAAATATGACTCTAATCCAAGTTAAAAAAAAATTCTTTAACTTTCTTTAATTTTATGTCATGTGTATATTTTATTAAGTTAATTGAATCATGTGTAATACTACGTGATTTATAAATCTCCCCTTTTTTAATCCAATTTATAGATCATTATATTTAAGCAAATTCCTTTTAATTCTAAAACTGGAGTTTTCTAAACATATACTTGGGCTGCTCTTGCAGAGCTCTTGAGCATCCTTTTTTGCTTTCACTCTGTGTATATGATAACTGATAATCGTATAGCCAGTAGCCCAGAGCTAGAATCAAGAATTATAATCAGCAAACGAAAGCAAAAAAAGCTGATCTCAAATTAATTCATTATTTTTCATTAGATATTTAACAACACTAATTATCCGAATGAACAATGACGAACAGAGGAAACGGTCCCAGCATTCAAGTATAATAAAGTTCTATGGTTTATGTCACTTTTTCTGTCGTGGGGACCAGAAATCATCCTTGTCATGTCTAAAATACAGTCTACAACAAATCCTAAGCGACATCTGCAATGATAGAAAATCAAAATCCGGAAAAGATAACGCTATCATCTATACTTTATGACGATCTGTTTTCCCTTGACATTTGTCCTCGGACTAAAATTGATACAACACAAGCTACAAGCTTACTCAATTTTTCTCAAGACCCTTACATAAATGAAGCAAGGCCGGTCATCACAGATTACAAAGCAAGCTATTTCCCAAGACGATTATTTCACGGTTTGAGGTATTTGGCACAAGGGAGTGTGAAGATTATCTGCTCAACGCTTAATATGAATGATAATGAAGAACTGAAACACCAACTAGTCTGAGGCTGGAAATGTGCCTTTTATTCAAGGCCCCCCATCACTTCTGAGCAGCTTTTCCATAAGTAGTATATTTGTACTTCCAAAATCTAAATGAACTGCTTCCCGTCAGTCATTCATCACTTCTGAGCAGCTTTTCCATAAGCAGCATATTCAATGCCTATGCTCACATCTAAATCTTCTGTTTAAGAACATGACGCAACTGAACCTTCTGGCTTTCTATCCTAGCCTCCAAAAGTTTGGCTTTCAAACTACTCTTCTGTGCGCTGCGAGGAATACATCCTTTCATACCTCGATGTGTATGTGGATTTCCTGACTCAGGAGGACTCAACTGGTATAGAAGGTCTTGGGGGCTTAGCCCACCTTTACCTGATCCATGATCAGGAGACATGATGCCCCCATTAGATAACATTCCATTTGAAAGCCTCCCATTCATTCCCTCCACAGAGATTATCTTGTAATTATCCCCGTTGTTTGGGCATGACCTCCAAAGCCTCGCTATGGATGATACCTTCTTTGATTGCTTAGTTGGTATAGAGCACACTTCACTAATTTCAGTTATTGGTGTCTCCTCACCTGCATTTTCTTCCCATTCAAGCACACTCCTCCTTGAGACACTACTTTCTCGATGATTCTTGTTCAAAGATTGGGCACTCCCTTCTGGTGAATAACTTGAGCCTTGATCCTCAACATGGCTCACAGTTTCCCAACCACTTTCATCTCCTTCTATATCACCATTATCATCCATAAATACATCTGAACGTCTCTGAATGCCATCCTTACTTATTACATTGGCTTCAGGACTCACTGTGTGAATCTTCGAAGCATGACTAGCAGGACTGTGAGAAACACATGGCTCAATCTCCCTCTCATTGAGTTCACCAAAATTTGCATCTTCGAAAATGGCAAAAATATCATCTGAATTGGGGGGCTCATATGAAAATCCCTTGATGTCTTGAATGTTCATTGCAGCTGCAGCCTGTTGCAGTGACTGTGCCTCTCTTATCTCCTTTGAGTTTGGATTCATGCTCCTTGACTTAAGAAAAGTTTCCAAATCTGCTACAAGTTTATTCATCTGTGAATACTTCTCTTCAAGAGCAATTTTTGCATCTATCAACTTCATTTGAACACGTTCTTCACGCCATACTTCAGCCATCTGTAACATCTTTCTCTCCTCTTCCACTTCTTCCCTAAGTTTCATAGATTCCCTCTTCAATGCTTCAACTTCAGCCTTGTCTTCTCCAATTTCCTTGGCAAGCTCATCACACACTTCCTCAATCAATCCTCTGGCCTTCCTTTCCTTCTCGTAATCCTGCATGTAGCGCTTTGCTGATAGTTTGGCATCTGCCAACTCATTAACCAACCTCGAATTGACAATTTCAATCTTTTGCCGACTTTTCCTTTCTCGATTCAACTCTGTTTTAATGTCATCAATGTATGCACGGATTTTCTCATGCTCTCTGCTTCGCCATTGGGCCCTTTCCTCACTGACTTTCTTCAAGAAATGCTCAAGTTTCTTTTTGGAGGAGCGGCGTTCAGTCTCAAGCTCCTGAATTCGTGCACGAGCCTGCTCTAGTTCAGCTTCAAGAGCAGATACAACAGATACAGCACTTACCTTTTGGTCAAGAAGTTTCATGTGGCTGTAGATATGTTGCACCTCATCTGATGTTTTTAAACATAAAGGATCCCACTTTGTTGCACCCTCCATTTCAGTGTTGGAAAACTGGAAAGAAGGCTCAAGCTGAAGAACACAAAGTAGGTTTAGAATTAGCACTATAATTGTTCTATAAGCTCTTTCCTCAGTCAGAAAAAATCCCCCTATGGCTGATATTTTAAACTTTCACCGTGAGGGTTTACATGAAAAATGTGAAAAGTGTTTTGTCCAAGCCATTCTACAAAAATCTCTACATTTATACATAGCATGGATACACGTTGCTATGATTATAGTTAGTTGCCATCTATAGCCTATATTCATGAAATAGCATCCTTTCACACACAGCATGGACTTAATGATGATTAAAACAGGTATTTGCATGACTGACCAGGTAACAAGAACAGCATGCAGTAAACGGTATAATTTTAACTTGAGTCTTTACACATATACGACCTTCACTCAATAATCCTCAATTATGAAGAGCTGTTAACACTTCTAATGGTTATATTCAAGTAACAACAAAAATCATACCTCACAGAAGTGTCCACTCTTTGTCCCAGAGATGGAATGAGGACTTTGGGATAGATTCTTCAGATCAGAACCATGACTCATGCCATTTGGACGACCGAGGAACGGGAGGCCTACATGGCCAATTCCATGCTGCAGATGAGTGACATCAATAATGAGCTAAAAGTGGAAACCTATCAAATTGATAATGTAAACAAACTACCAAGACCTGAAAATGATGCAAACCATGCAAACATGACACGACAATAACATGTATGGAAGAAAATCAATTCTGTAATTCAACAGGAATGCATAGATATTTAATAACAGAATCTCGTACATAATGAATACAAATCAGCAGATCCAAACAAAGTCACAACTTACTCACAGACAAGTATCAAAGAATATGAGTGCGAAGTGGCAACATCAACAGTAGAAATAATCCACAACAAGTATAGTATAATAAAGTCAATTATCTACACAGACAAACCCTACTCAACTCATTTCTCCAAGTATTACAAAGAACAATTAGGATTCCAGTAGAACTACATCAATCACGAGCAAACTAAAATAAGAAGTTTTAGGTTTGAAATAATAGGTTTTTTTTTTTCATTGAAAGTCTAATACTCTAATCCATAACTCTAAACACCCTAACTGAAACCTATACAATGATGAAAAGGATCGAATCTCAGTATCTCACACTTCAAGTCAATCTTAGACTTCAAAATCAACCAACAATAAAATCAGCATAAAAATTTAAACATCAACAATAAACTATACAATACTGTAGATGAAGTAGAAGCACATAAGCTGCCAAAATCGAAATTTTAAAACAGAAACACCAAATGCATGATGCAACACTTCACATGATTGGGAATAAAGAAAAGTAGCTAGGGATCTTGAACAAGAGAAAAAATCCAAATCCAAGTTACCTGAAGTCCCAACCGATCCTCACTCCTTCCGTTACCACCCATTGTCATCTCCGGCAGATGCAACCGCCACAGCCCGGCGGCGAGCCTCCTCGCCGACACGGCCACTTCCGTTTGCTTCTTCTTCGCATTCCGGCAAGTTCTCCGACCGAACCCTGGGACCGAAGACTTCTGGTCCTCTTCGTCATTCCTCTCGTGGATCTTCCACTTCAACAGAGGGGTTTCGGGCCTGCTCCGTTTACCGTTCGGAGCCCCGAGTCTCTTCAACCGGGTCCTCCCCGGGGTTCTGGGTTTTCGCTTGTGGAAAGGCTTCGGGGGCTGAAGATCTGAGTCTGGTGGCGGGTTCAGAGTGTTGGAAGTAATGGCCGCCGGAAATGACGGCGCGTGGTGAGAGTTGCCGGGAATCTTCATGGTCTCCGGCGAGTGTGAGCCATTTAGTTTAGATAATACAGAGAGTCACAGAGAGAAAGAGATAAAGCTTGTTTGTGAGAATGAATGAATGAATGCCCCAAAGAAAGAAAATGGAAGAAGAGAGAGAGAGAGAGAGAGAAAAAGAATCTGTGACTGTGTTGGTGATGATGGAGTTCGTGAAGTGTGTGAAGGTGTGGGTGTGTGAGAGAACACGAGAAAAGTACAGAAGAGAGAGAGAGAGTGTTTCAGGGATATTGCTTTTGCTGAGAAAAACGACGAACACTGTGTGATACAAGTACATGTGTACATGACATGGGGTGTGTGTATGTCTTGCCGTAACTTTCTACGGTCAACGTATCTCTTACAACGATTCACGCGCGGTGAAATTTTGATACGATGTCGTTTGGGTTCTTTTGAATATGACATATATACTATTCCCCCCGCCCCCCCCATTCCCGTTTTCAAATATGCTATTTTATTACTTAAAACAAGAGAAGTATAGTATTCTCAAAAGAAAATCAAAACGAGATATAATCTAAAATCATTTCTAAAAATTCCGGAAGATAAAACAATTGAAACATATATTTTGCACATAGAAAAAAAAAACAAAAACAAAAACACCAAAGTCCCATAAAATTCCCTTGTTTTTATTGTTTCAAGTTGTAGGAAATTCAATTTATAATATTTCTGTTTTGAGTCTCATGGAGTTATATGCCTATTTTTTCTTTTTGATTTCCTTTCTTTATTGAAATATTTGTCATTAACTACTAATAAATATTAGTTTGAGTAGAAATATATAGTTATGAGTTTAATTTTAAAATTTATGTGTGTCAAAAATATTATTAAAAAGTATTTTTATTTAAGTATTTGATCATATTTTAAAAAATTAATCTCTTACTTATTAAATGATGGTATTTTATAAAATTTTAAAAAATATTTCTCATTAACTAAGTGACAAATATTGGGCTTTTTGATTAAAGCCATTTTGGCAAAAAATATTACCAAAACGCCATCTGTTTTCAAATTAATTATAATATCTGCTTTTTGGACGGTGGCATTTTTTTTTTTTGACATGCGTATGGAAAACATTAAAATGGCGTGATCCACGTATATTCGCCAAAGAGTTTAGCGATCCACGTTACGCCAGTTTCATATGAATTTTTGTCTAACGTTGTGATACTATATTATTTTTTTCGTTTTATGGCGATTCAACGTTTTTGGATAGAATTAAAAAGTTTATTAAATATATCGATAACGAAAAATGTAAGTCGGATGGATTGAGATCTTCTTATAATGAATCCATTTGATTCTGACCGAATAAATGGGTTAGAGACTGGCCCGAATAAAATTAGAAAATGACCAGTTAGGTTAATTCGAGAATATTTGGGACTTACCCGAATGGATCAAAAGCTCGAATGGGCTAGACGATCCAAAATGAGATGGGCCGAATGTAAATGAACGAATCGAGTTCTAGAGCCGAATTTAATGACCAGCTTTTGCTTTTCTTTAACCGACGCTAATATGTTGGGAATTTCTAAACCCAAAAAAAATTCATTCTTAATGAGACGACCTAATATATCCTTTTTGGCATATTTTTAAAATTTTTAAAATAATATAAATAACAAAATTAGCCTTGAGACAAAATAAAAATAATTTTTAAAATTAATTATTAGTATTTTATTATTTTAAATTTTTTATATTTGTTATACAATTTTTTTATAACCATGTTATATTTTATTACACTTTAATCAGTATTATCTTTAAATCTCCTTATCATATCACGTGTTGAGTTCTAAAATCTCCTCTCGTGATAAAATTTGAACTAAATAGAAAGGATAAGATAGGTGATAGGATTGATTTATCCTATCCTATAAGTTCACCAAACAATTTAGATTTTAGACGGGATATAAAAATTGATTTGTCCTATCTCTACAAAATTAATTTACGTTAATAGTTTAACCGATTCTATAAAAAAATTGATGAGTTTCCCTAGAAATCGAGACGTTCCCAAAAATATTTCATCCCGTATAATGAAACATATTTATATATATTCAATTCATATCAAGAAAACACATATAAGATGCATAAACATAATGAAAAAATCGAATACATATAAATACAAAGTAATCCTTAATCAAGTAAATGTAATAAAATGTAGTACATATACATCAATGAGAAAGGAGGTCGAATGTAAGGGTCTTATTTTCCTGTGATGGGGATCGAAGAAGGTCCTAAAAATGAGTGATGAGGATATGGTGGGTAACCCGTATACGGTGGATATGGAAATGACGGTGTCGGGGTAAAAGTATAAGGATATGGTGGGTAAGGGTAAGTAGGTGGTGGGTATGATGTAGATGGTGGATAACCTGGATATGGCGGGTACGAGGGAGGTGGTGGTGAACGGAAAGTAAAAAAAGTGGGCGGTGGTGGGTACTAGGGTTATTAAAGAACCAGAGTCATCGGAAAGACGTAGTCGTGATCGAAATCTTGGTTAACCTCTCTCCGTCTACGCGCGCTGGCCGTTGCTCATCTGGTTTCTCGGATGGTTAAAGGGAATCTCATCTGCAGGAGGAGCTGGACGTAGGTGACCCTAATGTGATGCGATCATGCTCCCTCACCTGCAGATAAGATGTCCTCCATGACTGTTGAAGGCTAGCCATACTAAATCCCGAACTAGGGTTCCTAGCCGACCCATAGACGTTTTCTCTGCAATGTTTAAGATACAAATATAACACGTCATTATCAATATAAAATACAAAATGTTCAAAACAAATAGCAGAACATATTGGTAAAAGCTTACCACAACCCCAATGGATGCATCCCGGTTCGGAAAATCCAACGCCCTGAAATCCGTTTGTATGTTTGCGCATGTACTCGGAATGAAGTAGGGGAGCTTCCAAAGGCCAACCATCAACACACCGTTCCGCGTCGCGCATCCGGATGGCTATATGTGCAAGGTGTGTGGCTCGCCAATCCACGTCGTGACGTCCGGCCAATGTAATCGAGTGTAACTCGTCGGGTTGGTGTGGTCTCCGTGGTATTGGTTGGTCCGAACAAACCGACGCATCATTATATTTTATAATTGGTGCCACTTAACAATGTGAAAAAGATAAGTGGAACCACCGCCGGATATATGTCTCTACCCGCGACACGTAACGCATTTGGCGGTGAAGCCACAATCTCATCCGTATATGGCCGCAATAACATGTTATCTCGCAATCACAATTGTATAAAGAATTATAATGCAAGACAATTAACTTATTTAAATCACTATAAATAGATCGACCTCATCACTCTTCTTATCGATCAAAAACCGATTGTTTAATATAAGCACCCCATCGGTGTCTCAATCAACACCTTATGTTTATGCCACCTATATATATGTCAAGGTCATACGATGTCAAGACAAATAATATATATAATAAACTAATGTAAAGATATGTTGAGAAACTCACCGAAATCCCAGTGGACGTAGGGGACCACGGGTAGCAATGTAGGCGTACCACAAGAACAGGATCAAAGCATCATCCACGAGTGTAGGGACAAGGGCGAGAAATGCCGTGCCATGCCCCGATCAAAGTATGCAAGCACCTCCAATCTCGTGCACACCGTAACTGTGGCCTTGCACAACTCTCTATACAAATAGGCCAACACCGCCGATCCCCAAATATTGTATCTCCCAAAGAACGGTAAAGTCCTCCAACAGAGGAAGAAACATCATGTGCACGTATCTACAGAATGGTCAGGAAATAGCAATCCCCCGATCAACCGAAGTATGTACGCCCGTGCACACCACATCACATAATCGTCTCCGTCAGCCGGGGTAAGTCGTGTACGGAATGCGCTCCAGAGCCACGACATATCAACACGTCCACCTAATACGTGTGACTCAGGCGGCTGCGATCCCAACAAGGTCTCACATAGCTGCATCCAATGGATGGGATGTACGACCAGTAACTACATCGCCATCAATGGGAAGTCCCGAGATGATAGCAATGTCCTCCAATGTGATGGTGCACTCTCCGGTAGGCATATGAAATGTGTGTGTCTCGGGCCGCCATCTCTCAACTAATGCTGTAATGAGGGAGTGATCGATGGTGCAATACCCCATATGGGCAACCCCCACGAAACCAGCCAGCTCTAGGTATGGCAGTATCCGCTGATCTGGGTCCATATGTCTGAATTTATGGGCACGTCTGACACGCAGATGACGATCTGGTCTTCCTTGCCATACATGTTGTGATACATGAAAGTCCTGCATCTCTAGTACTGATAGGTCCTCTGGGCCTGGGCGCAGGTGGAATGCCATGTCTCACGCTGTAATCAAGCAACCGACAAGGACATTAGGTAAGTCTTCAAATAATAGAACATTCTATAGAATCGAATATACATATTAAATATGAGTGTATCAAGCATAAATTAATAGACACCAGTAAAAGCACAATAACGTAGATTATCAAATTACATACTGAAAATATTCAGTTACACATAAATAGTCATTCATTACAATACAATGCGAATTAACTTATGTCCTAATCAAGTGGATGGCCCTGCTTGGTCATTCCTCAAAAAGTCGATCCACCACGACGACAACTACGAGAGTTATGTCCAGATTCACCACATTTTCTACATCTTTGTCCCGGTCTGGTTCGCGCCAATCCATCTCATTTCTAAGTCGAGTTGATTTGGGTCGACCTTTAGATCGAAGCAATTGACGATCGGGTACCAATGTAATCGTCGGGAACGGTGGCCACCATGGTTCATCCTTAATGATACCCCAGTCCATCTCATACACCTTGTACAAAGAATGCATTTTGTAAACACGTGTGCACATATTGAAAAGCGTCAAGTCTCCTGGAAGAACATGCTGCAATGCATTGCATGAGAGCAAGGGAAATGCAACGCTTGAAATAGGCCACGATCACACGTTTGTTGAAGGTTTAGGGAATATTTAACTCCACCTTTTTTGTGTTATAGGGTTGAATGCCTCTTCGACCAAAAAGTGGTTAACGGTTATTTGTATATCAAATCGACAGACTTGGTGAGAGCTTGCCTTCAGCACGTTTACGTTCCAACTTTTCAAAAAATCATCAAACCAATCTACCCCATCAACAAGTTTTTCGTTTGCATCATCCTTACGATTAACAAAGTACTCTACCAATTTGTAATATGTCATCTGAACAAGTCTTTGTTATTGGTAGGTTTATGCCACCTTTCAATACCCCATTCATACACTCAGATAAGTTCGTCGTCATATGACCAAATCTGTGGCCACCATCATATGCTAAACTCCATTGTTCTTTTGGAATCGAATTAATCCAATTTGCCATTTCGGGAGTAGCAGTCAACTTTTCCAACCTAGTCTCAAATTTGAATGCCATTGGTTCATACCCTGATATTAAAATATGAAATGAATTGATGTTAGTAACTAAATTGTAGTTTGATAATTAGTATAGTAAATGAGTAAACAATGTCAAATATTTAATTACCCGTGTTAATCGAGATATTTCTTTAGTGCCTTGCGAAAGGCGCTATTAAAATTACTACCAATATGCTTGGGATTGAGAAAACATGATGCGTGACGCGGTGCTTGCCATCCCAAATGTGGATTCGCCATCGACCGTATGATGCCTTGATGTCGATTAGATATCAAACTTGCACCTTACTGTTGTTGTGTGACATGTGTTCGAATCAATGTTAAGAACCAACTCCAAGCATCCTTTGTTTCCCCTTCAACAATGGCAAATGCAATAATGAGAGGTTTTCTATCGTCATCCTGTGTTGTTGCAATCAATAGTTTATGACGATATTTGCCATACAAATGAGTGCCGTCAATCTGAATAATGGGCTTACAATATTGGAATCCAACAACACATGGTTTGAATGTCCAAAACAACCGATGGAATACACGTTTTGAACGGTCAACTCTCTTGGCCTCGACATAATCAACGGTTTGCAGCTCCACCATAGTGCCTGGCATGTTTCTTTGCATGACAAGTAACCATCTAGGCAATACCGCATAAGAATTATCCCAGTCTCCAAATACTTTCACAATGGCAATTTGTTTTGCTTTCCAAGCTTTCCGATAGGACACGTCATATCCGAATTGACATCGAACCCTTTCAATAATTAAGCATACAGGTACATCGGGTTTTGCTTAACCATCTCCGAGAATGCAAGAAAGATCATATGAGAGTCTAACTTCGGTGATCTTGTGAAATTTTGGGTTGACACGGTTGTGAGGCCCATTATATTTTCGAATTTCCCACAAGTTTGATTTCTTGCTTAAAATGGCTCTAACCCTCCAATTACAACCATCAAGTGACTCTAGGACACTTAACAATTAGATAAATGTGTATCGTAATCCTCAACCTTGTAATTTCGGTGTCTAATAATGGAATAATGTTTTAGGGCCAAATGATGAAACTTCTTTAGAGGAAATTGTAATCCGACATATAATTCTTCATCCGGACTCCAAATACCACGAGAATCTAATTCACAAAGATTCGGATCGGATGTATTCAATGAAAGCATCCCAATTGATTTCGAGTAAAGCGAGGGCATGGGAGGCACATATGTAGATTCGGGAGCAACTACCAATGGAGGGACTAGTTGTTGTATATTTACTTCAGGGTCAGATTCATCTTCTTCTAAGTCGGTATCTGTATCTTCACCCTCAGGCATCTCCCCTTCATCATCGCTTGTGTCAGATAATGCATCTGCCATAAGCGGGTTATCGGTTTCAAGGTCCAACCTAAATGAACTCCCTTCAGGCATTCGCAGACGTACCAACTTCTTGAGATTGTACTTAGGACGGGAGCATGTGTCATGGAGAATTGAGTGTTGATAGAAGTGCGATGATTGACAAGATTAGAAGGACCATTGAACACTTGCTAACCCTGTTTCGGAAGAGAGCTTCAGTATGCTTCATTGGCTCACTTGTTTCCGTCTCGACATACAACTCCATAGAAGTTAAGTTAGGATCTTTGATCAAAGCAATCAATCATGCAAGCAACATCTTCATCATCTTCTAATGGAAGAGCTATCCATCTTAGAACATTACTCCATTATGGAAATCTGTACACAACACTAGACACAAACTTGATTTTCTTGGAGCCTTAATTTTAAATGAATTCTCCTTTTTAAAAAGCTCGATAGTCGTGTCACGTTGAATCATGATAGACTTGGGGACGAGGGCCTTTGTACATTAGACCTCTTCACCTTCATATGTTCTCCCATTGTAGTAAATGAGAACAACAAAGTGTTTGCTTCATCTTACATTTGAATAACAACAACAACACAAATAATTTAATTTTGTACAAACAAATACTAAAAACCTACTAAATAACAATAAAACATATATCATACATACACTGCGATTAAAGTAACAATAATAAAAGAAACAAACAAATACTAAAAACCTACTAAATAACAATAAAACATATATCATACATACACATGATTAAGTAACAATAATAAAAGAAATAATAGTAATAATAATAATAATAATAATAATAATAATAAAATAATAATTATAATAAATAATAATAGTAATCAATAATAATAATAATAATCAATTATTCTAATAATTAAACAAATATACATAATACATAAATAATATAGAAATTAAAAAAATATACAAAATATAATATATAATTCTAAAAACATAACAAATATACAAAATATAATATATAATTCTAAAAACATAACAAATATACAAAATATAATTAATAAAATAACACAAGATCATAAATAATAATTCTAATAATTAAAATATTTAATAATATATATATGATATAACAATAATAATCTAACGATAGAAATCTTTACGAATATGATTCTCGACAGAATTTTATATAGCGTAGAGTTTTAGAGAGAGTTTAGAGAGAATGAAATCTGAGAGATGGTGAAAATTTGATAAATGAATGAAGATCCGTAGAGAGAGGGTGAGGGGGCGGGTTATAGGAGTTTTTGGAATACGCCATTCATACAGCGTATCCAAAGTGGAATACGCCATTCTCTAACATGCGTATCCGCGTGGAATACGCCATTGCGTTTAGCGTATCCACTTGGAATACGCCAAGCGCTATGGCGTATTCCATTCGATGAAGCGCTAAGCGCAAAGGCGTATTCCAGCGTGGATCACGCGTATGATAAGCCATGATCGGCGTATCAATGATGGCCCCCAAAAAAAATAAAAAATCTTGTGATGGTAAAAGCGGTGGCAGATTCGATAATTAGTTTGAAAGCAGTGGATTTTGGTAATATTTTTTGTCAAAAATGACAGTTTGGTCAAAAATATTATTAAAAAGTATTTTTATTTAAGTATTTAATCATATTTTAAAAAATTAATCTCTTACTTATTAAATGATGGTATTTTATAAAATTTTAAAAAAATATTTCTCATTAACTAAGTGACAAATATTGTGGTATTCAAAAGAGATCAATACAATATCATATTCATTTAATATCAGGACTCTTTTTTTCTTGACATGGTATCAAAACATTAAAATAGGATAATTATATTCAAATAAAAAATAGCATAGTTATATGAGTTTCATATGAATTTTTGTCTAATTTCGTTGTGACACCTATATTATTTTTTTCGTTTTAAAATATCTATGTTTAAAGTTTTTGCATAAGAATAAAAAAGTTTATTAAATATATTCAATTTTTGAAAAACTTAATTATAGTTGATTAAATTATCTTCTTATTTTATTAATACATTTTCATTCTATTTAATAAAGACAATAAGAGACAAAAATAAAATTAGAAAATATTAATTAATTTATTCTTAGTTTTTTAAAGTAACATCAAAAAAAAAATCAAAATTCTCTGTTTAAAACAACGAATATTATGAAACGGTAAGTGTAATTAAATTTCTTATATTTGAATAAAAGAAATGTTTAAGATCTCAATATGTTCTAGAGCCACAATTATTGAGTTGGTGAGATTTCTTTTGCTTTTTCTTTAACCAACTAATAAAATAACAAGATAGTAGGAAAATAACACATCGACTCACATCTCCTTTTTTATTTTTTCTTCCGGTCATATTAAAAGTTAAATTATGAATGGAATACAAATAAATGAAATGATTCTTTTAAAGTGAGTTAATTTTTAAAATAAATAAATAAAAATATATTTATTTTTAATTTAATAAAATATATTATAATTTTAATATATTAAATAATTCAAGAGTTAATATAATTTTATTTTTTCACTTTTAAGTTTTGAGACAAACTTATTTTAGAGTATATTTTTCTGAAAATAAACAGCACCTTCGACAAAGTCTGGCGGAGTATAAGTTTGATTATCATTTATTAAATAATTAAATTATAGGAATAAATAGATGACTGTACTTCACGTAATATAAGTAAAGGGAGCAGTACGAGATGCAATTAAAACTCCCACGGTTTATAATTAGTACTTGGTATAATCAATGCAAAACACATACTATACCCCAGAGAAAATTGAGATGTTACAAGATACCATAAGGACTTTTTTTTTTTCTTATTTTCCTGTTTCACTACGTAAACTTAAAAATGAAAAAAAAAATATGAAATATATGGGTTTTATTGGTATCTTTGTGATTTTCTTGATTTCTTAAAGTTGTTGAGCTCGAACGATGTATAAAAGAAAATAATCATCTTATATTTTTTAAAAAAATGTAAGTATTGTTTATATTATTTTTAATAAATATGATTAAGTGAAAAAAATAATAATAAAATATATATATAATAAATGATATTAAATAAAATATAAAATATATATATATTATTTAATATAAGAATATAAGAATTTATGTATAAATAATCATGTTTCTACGGTTCTCCAAAATTTTCATTTTTATTGTGCGATAGCTACAGCTTAAACACCTTTCTAGCGTGTGAAAAAAAAAAACATTATAGCTTATATTGAAATGGAGAAAATAATCTCTCTTTTTAGACTGTGAAAACTTAATAAAACGAAATGATATCTTAAGTTTTTTTTAGAAACCTTCCATTTAAAAGTTTAGAATAATGAAATTTTAAGAATTTCTAAACCCAAAAAAATTCAGATATCTTTTAATCTTAAAAAATTTTCTCACAATTTTTTATTATGAAATTAATCCCTGCTTAGAATAGTATAAATAGAAATACTTTTGATTATGTTTGGCATGAAATAATGAAATAATAATTTAAATTTAATTATAGAATCATAAAATTTCTATGTTTGTTATTAAAAAATAAATACAGAATAATATTCTTATTCTGAATCACATTTCATAAATTTATGAAATTTTTTTCTTCTAAAAAATGTGAAATTACGATTTTGTATTTATGTGAAATTAGATTTCATAAATATTTTATAATATTCCATTATTCAATTTATAAAATGATATAAGTTAACCTTATTATATGTTGGATAATAATTTTCTAATGCTAAACTTTATTGAATTATCTTAAGATTAATATTGTAACAATAACTTAAAGCATATAGCCAAAATTATAAGATAATAATTATAAGGAAAAAAGTCATTTGATAATATAAAAAAATCATTAAATATATATATATATATATATATATATAATCAAGATTTATTTTATTAAATTGTTTAAAGATTAATTTTAAATATTGATTTAAAAAATAGATATTTCAATTATATATAGAGAGAGATAAAACATGAAAGAATTTTTTTTTTCACGTTTGTTATATTTATGTCATTTAAATTAATTTAAATTTAATTTTATATTGTATCACATGTACCAAATAGTAGAATTACTTTCCATACAATTTTATTTTTAATTGTATCAAACTATAAAATCCGAATAAGATTTTTATTTCAATTTATTGATTTATATTCTTATTATTATTCTTATTTCATAAAATTACATTATTTACACTAAATGTAACATTAAATTACATATTAGTAATAATCTAAAAGTTTTACTTCAAATATTAATTTATAATAAACTTTTTGTTCTTATATTTTAACATATTTCATAAACAGAATTTTTTTTTCCTGTTTTGTTCTCATAGATAATGAGGATAAAATTAATAAAGCAATCAAACATCATTTTATGTCATCATCATTTATGACCAAATCTGAAGAATAAAACATATTAATTACAGGAAATCAGAAAATAAAAAAACTATTAAAAAATCTAAATTTCAAATAAAATTCCTATTCATTTTCCATTTTTCCTGCCAAAATTGAAAGTTGAAACATAATAACATGCTTTCATTAACTACGAAGTTTAGAAGAAAAATATTTACACAAATTATGTAGAGTATATGATCATAATTTAAGTATTCATACACGTTATAAAAAAATTGTTATTATCAATTATATATTTGTTCAAGTATCTAGAAAAAATGTACATTTTTTCATATTTAAAAGTATTATTGACTATTATGTGAAATTAAATATTATTTCTCTCTAATTAAAATTTGAATGATCATTTTTAATAATTTTTTATTTTATATCTTCTTTTTTAACCATTTTTTACTTTATAGTATTGAATAAATGTATATTACTTTAATTATGTAAACTGTGATCATATTTTTAGTTGATAATATAATTGAAACAATATATTTAAAATTGATCTAGAAATAATATATTTACTCTACGTTTATGAACTCGAATCATATGCATATTTTTATTTTTTAAAATAAAATATTGAAACTTCTCTATTGCAAAGACGTTCACGCGCCACAAGTTGAGAGTGTAAGTTCGGATGCCTGATTCATATTTTTTTACTTTATATTATTAAATAATTATCACGTCAAAATTAATAATTATTTTTATTTTTTATTTAAATTATATTTTCAATTTTAATTGTCATATTAAAAATATAATTTAAATAAAAAATAAAAATAACTTGCAAATCTAATATAACAGTATAAAATATAAAAAAAATCTTGTTACAAAAAAATCTAAGAACATGAGTCATGTGCTGTCTATTTGTTGCTTATTAAAGAGTAGTATAGTATCCAGCTCAAAAGGCATCCGAGGTAACCTCCACGTGGCAAATGAATGAAATGCCACGTGGAAAAATTTCAAAATATGTTCTCCAAATTTAAACGTGCACCCACATGGGGTTGGCCGTCTTGTGGAAAATTATTACTTATTTCAATGAGCCCACACCCTATGAAGTAATATTATAAGTAAAAACTTTATTTATATTTAGTGTGTTACTTTTAATGCATTGTTAGATCTGGATAGCTTATAATAATCGAAAAAAGTGGTTAACGGCTATTAAACCTAACTAGGTTTTGAGTTTCATTTTCATCGTTGGGATAATTTTTTTTCTACTATTATTCAATTAAATAATATTGAATGAAGAGTTCTAATTTAAGTAGTACTAAATGTTTTAAGAGACTATTTGATTCTATAATCAAATTATAATCAAGTCACTTTAATTTTTGTAATAATATGACTAATCCATAATTAAATGATAAAATAAAATTTAAATTAACATTAAATCAAAATTAAATATATTTTTATATTAATACATCGTTAAAATAATATGATTACAATAGTAATTATATAAGATGCTAGACTTCTTTTTTGATAAAAAAAATTAAAGTGAAAAGAGATTCTTTTTTTTTCAATGTCAAAATAAATTATCAACCTTAATAAATACTTACAATAAAATTATCGATTGGCTAATATATAATTGGATGAAAATGTTAAAGAAAAAATAGAATGAAATGGATAAATATTCTGTGATTTTTTAGAAGCTGAAAACGGATTAATGGGTTTCATAGCATTAATGCATGCAAAGGCAAGGCCCCACACAAAGACAAAAAAAGGGGTTGATGAAATCCACAGAATCTGTGACATTATACTTGGCCCACCGCCCATGTGGCCCATTACCGTCATGGCTCCTAATTTTATGTGGTAGTTCATTTTCGAAAAAAAAAAAAAAGATCCTACACCTCACACATTTTTTTTAAAGATATATAATTAAGAGAAAAAATAATAAAAAAATATAATAAATTATATTAGATAAAATATAAATAAATATATATATATATATATATATATATATATAATATTTGTGATAAGAATATTATAATTATTCATTTTAAGTGTATGTTTTGCAATCTTTTTTTATCATAATATAGATTTTTTTATTTATTATTTTATCTTAGGTTTTAGATTATGTATTAAATTATGTTAATTTTAGAATATATTTAGAAGTTGTTATAGGTAATGATAGTTTTTGACTAATGTAATTATTATTTTTTAATAAATAATTCAGAAATCATTATAAGTAATTGTGACATTTTATTTATAAATTTATTTATATTTTTTGTTTAGTAACTTAGAAGTCATCATGATTGATGACGATTTTCAAACATTATATTTCAAAAATATATATATTTTATTCACAAAAGTCATCATCCATGAGCGAGACTTTTGTGTAATTATGTTTTTGTAATTATTTTTTTATAGTAAGTAATTGAAGTCACTATAAGTGATGATATCTTCTTACTTGTACATTTATTTATATTTTTATTAAATAACTTAGAAATCGTCATGATTGATGGTGATTTTTAGACATTGTATTTTAAAAAAAGTTACATTTTGTTCACAAAAGCCTCAATCCACGAAGATGACTTTTATGCATGTAATAAATATATAAAAAAATACAAAATGCTTATAGAAACCGTCATCATTCATGGTTGTTTTGTATAAGATAAAATTAAAAGGGAAAGAATATACCATATAACACGTTTTTGAAGACATGCTGAAGAAAGAATTGGAACCAGATTTGTTCTAATGAAAGAAAATTTGTTGACTGAGTATACTACAAAAAAGGAATCAAATTCCTTCTTGAAATACAAGATCTTTTTACTTCTTAGGAGATAAATAGATGAAACCATTGAGAGTATCTTCCTACTTCCTCATTCATGTACTTCTCATATCTGCATTTTCTTGGTTATTCTACTTTCACATTATTGTTTGTTGGCTCCAGGTGTTAGTGAATAACATTCTTGGTAATTTGTTTCAATTAGATTTACATTTTAAGAGCCACTTAGGTATGTCTGCTTTAATATGAGCAATATTATTATGTCTATTTTGTTTAAATCAAATTTATATCTTAAGAAGTTAGAGGTATGTCTATTTTGTTTCTAATGTCACTGAACATTCTTGCTATTTGGTTTGTCGTTTTACAATCCATATACATGATTTTGGTTTTCTTGTTTACAGTTGGTTATGCAACATGAGCAATAAATTTGTTGTATGTCTCTATTTTAATGGACAAATTTGCTCTAGTGATGAAAGTGTTGTCTTTGAATGTGAATGTCCTAAAAGCTTTAGTGTTTATGAAGACATCACATTAGAGGAACTCAAGGTGAAAGCTTATACAAAAATGAAAGTTGAAAATAGAAAAATAATATTAGAGATTAAGTATAGGCTTCCTATATTTATTGGTCAAAGATGTGTCTGGTATAAGGCTTTTCCACTTGAAGATGATGATGATATAAGATGCATGTTTGATGCTCATAAACAATTTTTGAATATTGGTGCAATTGAGTTATATGTTGACCTATAGAACATTGATGTTGATTGTGGGCCTTCAATTGTTCCTGCTCTATACAATGCTCCTACACAAATGCATTGGGCATTTGACACTTTTCAATATCAATCCCCTCTAGATACACAATTATGTATGAATAACTTGTATGAGTCGTTTCGAAATTCATTTGTGTCATCAACAATTCTTACTCATCAGTGTGATTAACCATGCAAACTAAATATCCCGATTATGACAGACTCTTCAATTAGAGGCATTGAAATAGATGCTGGAAGATAGACTTTGCAGTTGATCCAGATTCATCATCTAGAGTTCTTAGTGAATATGTGGTGAGCATGAAAAGTATGTTGAATTAGGTGACAATGATGACAGTGATGTTTCCAACAAGGACATCATTATTTGTATAAGTTGATGAAGGAGTTATATTTCATATTCCTTTGCATTATTTTCACGTGGGGTTGAGCAACAATGTTGACCTCTCCTATTACGCGGTGGTTGCACTCGTCGTTCAACATTTGCATTATTTATATATTGTTAGTGCCACGTGTTTGAGGTTTTCCTTGACCTCTAGTTGTGACTGTCACTCCTTTTTGTTAAATGGCTTCTTCTTGTTCATGAATGGTGCTCGAATGACCCACATCATATGCATCTAAAAAAGGAAAAGTGCTACTAGAGGAACCTAAATGTTGTGTGTCTAAAAATGAAAATCTACTACTAGAGGTTCCAATATTTGAAGCGCTAAATAAAGGATACTCACTAGTAGAAAGCCTCGTAAATGATGTATCACTGAATGTTGAAGTAGGGGCCCCAAATTGATATAGTGAAGATAGAATTGTTGAACCTGAAGGTGGGGATATCAGGTAGGCATCTAACCTAGTTGTTAGTGGCGAGGGTTGGTAACACCCTTCAACATCTTCCCCAGCGTGACTGATTGAATAACGGTGACTGGATGATAATCCATGATCCATTTCAAGTGTATGAGGGGATGGATTCAGATTTCGTTGGGTGAACAAACAAAAAGTTGAGTTTTATCTAAATACTAATTTATATAATCATTAGAAGGTATGAAATTATTACCAAGAATGGGATAACCTTGAGGAATTTGGTGAGAACGTATATCCCACCATTTAATCCATTCTTTATGCTTGGTGGGCCATAATACATCATGATGTCCACGCATATCAATCTTGTGAACATCATCAAGGTTTACCAATTTTTGTGGAATTGGTTACTGCATCCCAAACTGCCGCATAACCCCAATGTGGTGCCACTCCACAATTGCAAAACATATCAGTGTTGTATTTGTATTCTATACATGGTAATGCTTAAAGGCATCTGAAGGGAGGCATGCTTGAATTTCATTTGAAGAATACAACATCCACACAAATTACAAATATTATTAAATTTGTGTGTGTGTGTGTGTGTGTGTGTGTGTGTGTAGGGGAGGTCAAATACATAAATATTTTAATTGAAATATGAGAATATTTACCATATCATATCCTAGTCGATCCAGTCATAATCTAATACTTTCAAGGTATGAAAGGATACTAGTATGACCCTTACGAGTGCTTCATCTATTCAAATGCATATAAAATCTTAATATACATATAAAAAAGTATAAGTTGATCATCTGTTTTAAATTAATTAGTCAAACTTACTACCTGCTTGCAATAAGGTATACAAGCGGAACACTCACGTGTGGTGCAAGAAATGATAATTGATACCAAGCCCAAGACTACAAAAGCACTAAATATCCAGCTATGTCATGGCTTTGTGGAATTGTAGCAGGACATAATGCTCTATACAAAAATCCCAAACATGCAGAACCCCAACTATAATGTTCAGATTGCTCAAAATTACGAAGTAATGGGAGATACATTAAATACACTTGATTTCTTGATTTGTTAGGCATTAGCATTGCTCCAATCAAACATAAAATATATGCTCTAGCAACATATTTTATCTCTTCTTTACTTACATTTTTCTGGGACATTTATAAAAGTTGATTGCAACCAACTTATTTTCACTGTTGATCCCCTCACTTCCTCTGTTGGCGGTGTCATGCCCAATAAATCTTTACATTCATCATCTCAATCCAATAAACTTGTGCATGTAATTGTCATGTCATCCACTGGAAGTCAAAGTTAAAGCGCGACATCTTCCAGAGTCACCGTGCATTCACCACACAAAAAATGATAAGTGTGCATCTCGGGTCTCCATCGTTCAATCAATGCACGTATTAGATCTAGCATGAACAAAAATCACAATGATTTAGCTATATGATAAAATCCAGCTACCTTTAAATGGTTTATGATATTTGGATGTGGGTCATAAAAATTAATTCGCCTAGAACGTAAGATGCGACTAGTATCCTATTCATAATTAATTAAATGAATTAATTATATAATTATAAAATAATAATGTAATAAAGATAATATTTATAAAATTTAATTACCTCTTGATATACAATTGAAGATATATGTTGATCTTACCGTCTCAATAACGATGGTGAAGCCATTTCCAAGTTAAGAACACATATGAAAATATAAGCAGCAATCTTTGGTTGAAGGCTTCAGATGAATTGAAAATGGTTTTATAGCCAAGTTTTATAGCCACAAGTCGACATATATTCACATTCACTCAATACATCAATAATGCATAGACCATGCACATAATAATTTAAGAATCTTTGAGATGCAAAACATATAAAACTCAATACAACAATAATGCATAGATCATGCACATAATAATTAAAGAATCTCTGATATGCAAAAACATGTAAAGCTCAATACACCAATAATGAATAGATCATGCGCATAATAATTCAAAGAATCTCTAAATGAAGCCTGTGCAAATGCATGTGAAGTAATAGTAAGTAGTAAATTAAGTCGTGTAACACATAGTCACATAGCCAGAAGTATGCTATACGGTAGATTCTTCCCTTTTTAATTTTATCTTCTACAAAATCGCTATGAACAATGACGATTTCTATGAGCATTTTGTTTTTTAATTTTTTATTATATGCATAAAAGTCGCATTCATAGATATCGAATTTTGTGAACAAAATACATTTTTTTAAAAATACAATGTCTAAAATCCGCCATCAGCTATGGCGATTTCTAAGTTACTTAACGAAAATATAAATAAATATATAAATAAGAAGACACAATCATTAATGACAACTTCTGAACTACTTATTATAAAAAAATAATTACAAAAAATATAATTGCACAAAAGTCACACTCACTAATAGCAATTTTTGTGAACAAAATGCAATTTTTTTTAAATATAATGTCTAAAAATTACCATCAATCATGGTTACTTTTAAGCTACTTAACAAAAAACATAAATGAGTGTACAAGTAAGAAGTCGTTATCACACATAGCAACTTCTGAACTACTCACTAAAAAAAATTACATGAGTCAAAAGTTACCACCACCCATTGAAGCTTCTAAATATGTTCTAAAACAATCGTATTTTAATACATAATCTAAAAAGTAGAGTAGAACGATAAATAAAAAAAAACATCTATATTATGATAAAAAAGCCCCTTTGGACAGGGTATGTACTTTTCTGTTCTAAATTAATGTTAAACTGCAGTAGAAAATGTTTGTTCAATAAATTAAAAATGGATAATTGCATTTGCTTTGATTATATTTTTTTATATAGTTTGATGGAAATGCATCCTCTTTTGCTAAATTTTCACATGATAAAATCATATAAAGAGATAGATAAATACAAAAAATTTAAATAAGAACAAAACTTTGCTCCAACACTTTTCTTTAATTCCTTTAATTACCCTCTATGTATCCATTAATTCAATTAAGTAGGGTTAGAAGTAACAAATGAATGATGATTAAAGAGGTTGGAGGGAAGAGTTAGAGGAAAATGGATGAAACTAAGTTTTGTTCAATAAAGGACAAAATTTGACTTTAACCTAAGTTGTAAAAAAATCCTCCAACTCTTTTTAATTGTATGACATGTGTCTATTTTATTAAATTGATGAAGTTAAAACGAGTGAGAATTTAATAAAATAGACATATATCATACAATTAGAGAGAATTGAAAGACTTACCTCCAAACTTCATATAGAGTTAAGTTTTGTCCTTAAATTAATTAGATCCATTTAAACAATTAAACTGTTGAGTTTTTTTTATTAAAACTCTTTGAGTAATAATATACTATTATCTATTTTTGGCAGAAATTATCCCCCCCCCCCCCGCCCCAAAATACACTGTTAATATCATATAGCTTGATTTTCTTTCCCAGATTGACTTGAAGGTTCAATTAATAATTGAACCAATTTTATATCAAAGCACCTATTATTTGTCATTGTTACCGTGATTTAAAATTTGAACTAATTTTCTACTTAGAATGCTTTTGGCTTATCATATACTGGTGACATTTAGTTTAATTATAACTATCAATAAATAAATAAAAAAGAAATAAAACACATTTTGGAGAGAGCAACCCCTCAATTTGAAATAACAATTTTAATATAAAATACAATTACACTTGTGTAAAACATAATTGATCAAACATCTTTAAGAATGACACTCGTGCAAGGCGGAAACAAAAAGGTGTTCTCCACTCTTTATCATCATAGTCATTCAATTTTTTCCTTGTCTCCGCCCCAAATCTCATTCATGAGATAATTGTCTTCTCTTTGTCCCCTTTCATTGAATTCTCGTAAATTACAGCACGACCCTGAATTATGTTAAAATAAAAATAAAAAAAATTCAGTTAAATTCAGTGTATTTTATGTCCAAAAAAAGATAAGAAAAAAATTAGTAAAATCCGAATTATGATACAGAGTCTTCCATTGAATATTTGCATTTTACTTCAGTGCAAAATCTCTTACCTCTCAATGCATAATCCACTACAATATAACTATTCACATTCTCAGGCCAATATTAAAAGATGAAAGAAGAATCATTCATACAGTTCAATCAAATAAATCATTCAATGAATCAAAGCAAAGAGGATTCAAAGTTTAAATCCCAACACAACAGTTCAGTCAAATAGGACCTATGATACATACATTTGTATCTCAACGAATGAATGAAGACTATGAAGGATTTCTGAATAAAGTAATGATAACATTTTCGTAGTTAATATTATGGGAATGGTAATCACGAATTTAGGATTTCAAGCACTTCAGATTGACGAAACCTTGATAGAACACCTAGCCCGGAGAACTTATACTGCCAGGAATAAGTTTATGAAGAATAAAAATGAGAATATAAATAGGTTAAAATAGAATAATGGTTCTTATTTTTTTTTTTTGGGTACATAAATAATGGTTCTTATTTTATTATCTAGTATTTTTGGTATAGTACAACAACTTGAACCTAAGATATTTACTCCAATTCGCGGCCACCTCAACCACACTAACCAGGCATCTAATCTAATTGAGAAAAAAGGATAGAAAACCCGATTTATCACGTTAAGCGAATGTGGCTCAGTGAATACATTCAAAATTGGTGACGCATACAAATTTATAGCTAATCTATCTGCAAGTTTGTCACTAGTCCATTCTTTTGATTTTTTTTTTTTACCAATAATGTATTTTGAAAGTCAAATTTTCTTATAAGTATAGGTTAAAATTTAATTCTAAAAATGAAGTAAGTAGAACAGTGACGTATATGAGTCGTAATTGAGAAATACAACTTACTTGCATTTTTTTTTTATTATTATTATATTTTGGATAAGTTGTGTTTTACTCCTTTATTTATTTATTTTAATTTATGTTAAGTTTTTTTTTTGAAATCTCATATGAAGTCATGATTTACATCTATGACTTGCATTAAGTCTTGATCTATACTTATAAATTTTACCTTTTCTTTCGATGTTGTTTCATATTTTAATATTTTTTAAATTCTCTTTATCATTTGTTACTTTGTATTAAACTCGTCCTATTCTTGTTTAATTATTTCTATTATAAGTATTTATTAAGAATGTTAATTATACTTTTTATTATTACAACATTTTTATATTTATTGATATGAAATTTTTTCTTTTTTTTTTAAACTTAAATTGGGAAATGTCATTTATAATCCTCTTCGTAGTTCATTTGTTGATGATGTTTGTAATATTTATTAATATAATAATCATTATATAACTCTAAGTCATGTGATCGTTAATCTTGTTATTGAAATAAATATTCATTCAATAACATTATATAATCCAAACAATATAACTCAAGTTATAAGAGATAATTTTAACTTTTAAATCTTAATACAAGCCATAAATTCACTTATTTATTTTTTTAAAAAAGATAAATTATAATTTCCATCCTAGACATACCTAAAATTTAATTAAAAAAATTATAAAATAAATCATTAATAAAAAATACGACTTACTTAAATATAATTAAAAAATATCACTAAATAAATTGTGCTTTATTATTAAAAAATATAAATATATATATTTAACTATATGTCGAGTTTTACATTTACGTTATATTTTACTATTCACTTTACACAATTTTAAGAATTAAATTTTAATTTACACTACTATGAGACATTGATTTTCAAGCTGCACAATTTCTGTAAAAAAAGTCCCATTCTTTTACTAACCGAATGAACGAGGGGAAATGGAATAGGGACATAGATTTTAATAGCTTAAATCACATTCTCATGAAATTCTATCATTTTCTCAAGTTCAAAATATAGGAACACTATATTGACAGCAAAATGTATGGGAAAAATATTCCTCTGCCAATAACAACTACAGCAGTTTCATTTTTCAAAATCTGACATATTGTCCCATGATAAATATCTCAATGCTCCTTCTCAAGTTCTAAAACATTAATCATCATCTGAACTACTATCTTCGGAAGCCTTTCCAATGTCATCTGATACATTTTTATCCTGCAAGCGAGCAAAAAGATGAGTGCAAGGAGCTGGATAGCATAACAATAACTTACTATAGCTTCACAAGACTCTTACTGGCATTTTGTCCCAATCCTTTAGTCTAGAACTTGTCAGCATATAATTATCTCGTAATGGAGCCCAAGCAGGCTGTTCATCTTCTACCTTGCCTGTGCTTGCATTGGCCTGCATATCAAAAACCCAAGCAGTTTGATAATTAAGCAACAGATGGAAGCTACCTGATTCAAGTTGGCTTCCCATCTTACCATACATTTGTTACAGGTTACTAGACAACAACAGCAGCAACAACAATCAAAGTCTTTTTCCACTAGATAGAGTCGACTACATAGATCAAACGATACTACTGTGTTCTATCAAAAATCAGATTACAGATTACAGGTTACTGAAGGAACATTAAAATTATATAGGGTAGCTAAACATGGTAGTGTAGCTATAAAACATCTTTCTTATCCCTCTAAAAGAACTTGAAAGCAGTGTTTCAAAAACATCAAACCAATGAAGCCCCAGTTCAAGGTTCAACTAGTTTGACAATTTGTCAGACCAGATAAAATATAAAAAAGTTTAAAATGAACGCATCATAATAGCTAAAAAATGACCAAATAATAGTAAAATATCAAATAAATACAGTTACCATTAAACTATTTTAGAGCTCGTAAATTTATAGTTTTAAAGAGAAAATAGATGATTATGTATATAAATTTATGAACTAGAATTTATAAAATTGAAAAAATGCATTTTTTATTTCTTCCAGTTCATCATAGTTTTTTACTGGTTTAATCCACTCCAATGCAGTTTTCACTGGTTATGACCAGTTTTTGATCATTTTTGGGGCTGACAACAATCGATTACGGGCTGGTTGAACTGGTCAGACTGACAGGTCTGACCAGCTTTTAAAACATTGTTTGAAATAACCATCAAGTTGTTAACAAAAAAGGCATCCAATGAAAATCTGACACTAAAGCAGAAGGAGGGGGTAAGAAATCATCACCTTTGCAGAGGTGCCAATTGCAGGTAACAATGGCTTCCCTAACTCTGAAAAGAAGGCTTCTTTGGTCCGCTTCCTTATCTCTGGCAGCATACACAAATAGATAGTTACAATCAGGCACACATTATCAAAGTTTGAATACATAACCATTGCCTTCATAATGACTAAACTCACTAAAAATAGTAAGTTTATGATTGGCGATTTTCATATACATTTTCACCAATCCAAACTCTAAGGAAGCTACTGCAAACAGAATGGCAGCTCCAGGCCCAGTCTCAACACTCAAAGTGTACATATATATTGATTTATTGATGTAAATTTGGCCCAGAACTGAACTAGAATGATGGTTAGCATAAAACAACAATAACCACCTTGTTTAGACTTAGACTTGAACTAGGTATTTATAGCATAAACTATTACTATGTGAAAACGTGAAATAAATGCTAATAAACATTGTAATATGCAATTTGGAAATATATATAACAAATATATATAACAGATATCATTGGAGTCCCAAAATGAAGCATGTCAGGTGACCAGGAATAACAAAAGATACACAAAATCACAAAGATTTATCTGTTTTAGCCTAATCTTGCAGTTCATGCACATTTCTCACTGTGGTTGGATGCTAAAGTAGCATAGTCAAGTCAGGAGGATAAGAAACCACTGAAAGATGATTCCCTTTCTGATGGGATTTTTCCACTTTGAATATGGCATACAGTTTACTTTCTGTGAAAATTTTGTAAGTTAGAAAACTGGGAATATTATTGGTCTTTAATGGTTCCTACCCTAATGAAAATATTCAAGCAAATGAAGAATTTTCCCATGAGATCATGGTTCTTGTTAACTTACTATTACTTAAAACGCGATGTCATGATTAAGATTTGACATGATCTAGTCTAGTCGTACAAAAATAAATAAAAACTGAGCTCACTGACTATAAAAAAAAATTGCTGATGTATTGGTTGGAATGGAAGTCCCAATTTTTCCATTAGATAATATATACTAAAACAATTAATCCCCCAAACGAGATTTCTTGATTCAGTTACACTGCAAGTGTATCAGAAATATTGACATGGATTTTTCATTTTCATGTCTCACTTTTGTTGCTACAGCATAAAACAGATTACCTTTTGCATCCTTAGTCCTTGAGGGGTCCAACCCTTTTTGAGCAGTTTGTGCCTTGTTGACCTGCAAAAGGTGCGAACAAAATCTCTGGTTTAATAAAGAAAAACATACATAGCATCAAAGAGGCAGAGGGAGAAAAACTACGAAGGGAACTAAATTTTGGTTAAATGTTAAAGTGAAAACTTACAGCATTGAACAACTTGACCACTGAAAGCAATCCAAAGTGATGCATGGTCAAAAAATGGTCCAAATCAGTACGAGGAAAATGCAAGTCACCAAAAAGAATAAAAAGCGATATGTCTCTATTTAAAAGAAAAACAAACTCATTTACCTCCTTTTGTAGCAACACTTATTAGAAATTTTTCATATGGGTCCACATAATTAGCAGGTTTGACATGCCCCTTTTCTGCTAACTGTAACAAGCAATAAGATCACTCACTAATCAGACTGATTGCCAGATTGGGAAAATTTTGGGGGATAACAACTGAAGAAACATATAAATTGTCAACATATCGGGACAACATTAAAATCGAAGTCAACTTGAAAAATAAAATTACCATCTGCTTTTCCTTTTTCGCCTCTCCCTTGATCTTGCGTTCTGCCTCCTCTTCTGCAAGCTTGTCTGCAATAAGTTTCTTGTGCCCTGATAATACCGGACCCTACAGAGTTATCAAAGTCATTAAAAAACCATTTATTTAATGCTTTATATAACCTTGTTGAATGATCACCTAACTTACCAATAAATCATCAGGAACGCTCTTCTTTATAATATTCCTGAAGGCCATCTTAAATGCTCTACAACCTTCAGTGAATTTTGTAATTCCTGGCTGAATTTCACCATCATCTTCTCCTTCATCCTCAGACATTTGATTGTTCATATCAGCAACATTCTTATTCCATGTTTTTTGTTCATCTTCAGACAGCTCTTCACTTTCCATGTCATCTTCCTCATTATTTTTATTGGTGATAGATGCAAAAGTTCTAGTCCCCGTGGTAGCAGGAACAGCGACCTCATCTTCATCATCATCATCAGAATTATACTCTCGTGCTCGCTTGTGGAAAAGTTTCTTCATTTTTCTGTCTATTTTAACTTTCTTCTGTCCGTGTGGCGGTGGCGGCATCACTTTTGTTTTCTTACTTGACTTTTTACGACCTTGCTTTCTAACAAACTTCCTCTTTCTTGGTTCAAGCAATTGCATTTCTTCAGCCATGTACTTCAATCTATATCATAGAAGAAAAGTCGTGATATCAATCACTAGGGGTGGAATCAGGTCAGGTCAGGCCAGGCCAGGTTTTGCCTTAAACAGGTCTGGCTTGTATCCCAAATATAAGGCCTGAGCCTGACTTGCTAACCTATAATAGGTAGATTTTTAAGGCCTGACCTAGCCTTTTTAAAAGACTAGTCTGGCCTATAAGTCTATTTAAAGGCCTATTTTGCAAAAAAACCTTTACATAAACTAACAGGCCTACCTTTAAACAGACTTTTACATAGGCTAACAGGCCTAAACTTTGAAATAGGCCAACAGACCTAGGTCTTTAAAAAGGCCAACAAGTGTATGATTTTTAAAATATTACATTAAAAATCTAATATTCTAATTCAATAACATAAGTCTAACAAGCCTAATTATTCAACAATACAAAATTATAACAAAAATAACTGGCCTCAAGCCTCAAATTATCCAACAACATAACAATATAATTAGATAAATCCAAAAGGCCTCAGGCCTCAAATTACTAATATTAAAACAGGACCATGGCACAAATCTAAAAGGCCTTAGGCCTCAAATTGTCCAACAAACAGTATCACATCACAAGTCCAAAATAGATATCCAACAACAATACAAATAACACAAAATAACACCAAAACCTCCCAAAATGTTGCACAAATTTAATTGGCATTTTGATTAATATTAACATATTAAATCAAGTGCAAGAACCTGTAAGGCAAGAGCACAAATTTTGATTGATATTTAGTGCTATCACTCTAATTGCTATTTTTTCGTCAAATTTTGCAAAGAGGCACCAAAATAGAACTTGTAAGTATATTGGCATTTCAATCCATCACAACGACAATTGAATCAAGTGAAAAGATAAAAGTTGTCACAGTCTTCAGATTTGGCTAAAACTTACATGGAATAAATTTTGATGTTCAGATTTCTATTTATTTCAAGCTAATCTAGTAAATTCACCCAACCACAACTCTTATAAATCCTACATGTAAAGGAAAAATACATTGTAATATATCTAATATCTATTTTTCTTGTCATTCAAAAACGTTTACAAACATGCCTAAGATCTAGGCAAAGGAATTAGAGAAATTCCCTTGACCAGTTCCAACACAAGAAGAAAACCATAAAAACCCACAAACCAAACTAGGCAAAACACTTTCTCATTAAGGATAGCTAGAAACAGCAAGTACAAGAACTGCCACGGCCAAACCCATCATACCAAAAGCTCCCTTTAGAGTAATCAATGGGGCAGCATTGCTAGGAGAAGGTGCAGGTACATTGGCAACTGGAACTGTAGGAGAGGCCAAAGCTGATGGAGTATGGGACCCCAAATAGTATTAACAAACAACAAACTATGAATTATAACATATCTTAAGGTATGAATTGGCAGAGAAATAGGTTGGAATATTAGCTGTAGCAGAGGAATATTAGTTCCTCTTTTGCTATGTAATTTCAATCAATTCAAGTACATTTTAGGATCCATGGAAGTAAAAAAAAAACTACTAGACAAAATGAGAAAGGGAATGGCGAGACCTTTTATCCTTTTACCCAAGAAAGTTGGTGCCTTATGGTTTTAGATCTATCTCTTGATTAACTAAAGAAGGGAAAAACATGGAATTTTTTCATCTTCTAAACGTTTTCCATAGAATGTTCACTATAAAATAATTTAACAGAAGCTTTATAAAGAAATTGCAGTTTCAGTTACCAAAAACCAGGCAAGAATTTTCTATTGCTCTGTCAACTAACAGAGAAATGTCTTCTTGTTGATATCTGTAACAAGTTAAGCCTATCGAAGGAAAGGGGAAACAATATGCGTATATCACTATGTTGAGTTGCTAAAAGAGTGTGGTTTTAGATCTGTGTTTCATAAAATAAGGCATTTTATATGTAAAATATACAAAAGTAGATAGGCAGGAAGATTACTACGACAACTTACTGCAACAATCAATTTAAGTACCTTGGCTTCCATATTTAACAGAGACATACCTGTGGAGGTGGAGTAGCAGTGTCGCGGACGGTGAAGCGGCGTCACGGGCTGGACGTGGAGCGGCGGCACCGGTGGTGGACGGGGACGGCGGCGTGCGTCGCGACTGGCCAGTGGTGGTCTGGTGGACGGGTTGGACGGCGCAGCGTACAGCTAATTTCTGACTCTGAGTTGCTATGGCTAAATGCTAACCTATTATTTCTACTCAAACATATAAATTTAGGTTTTAATTTCTAATTTTTATTAAAAATTAATAAAAATATATATTAATATATTATAATAAAATAAGAAGAGATCTATTTACACTTAATATAAATAAAAAAACTTACACATAATTTTATATCTTTCATTTTATTGTGATCTTATGATTATCATTTATCTCTATCATAATAGGATCACAATAAAATAAAGAGTGTATATATTATATTATTATTATAATAATATATAAAATTAATAATAATTATTATTATAATAATATATATTATATTATATATAATTAAAAAAGAAGATTCACTTACACCTAATATAAATAAAAGAGACATATTTAATTTTACATCTTTTATTTATTATGATCTTATGATTACGATAAGAGATAAATAATGTACAAGATGTAAGATAAATAAAAGATGTAAGATTAAGTGTAAGTATTTTTTATTTATACTAAGTATCAATAGATCCCTTTCCATAATTAAATAAATATAGATATAAAACTCACATTTCAAACTTAAAAGATTTATTTAATGACTTAAAATATAATCTGTTTAATTAAATAATTTTTTTTAAAATAAATTAATTTAATTTATTTAATAAATAGATGAGATCAAATCAAATACTAGATCACAAATTCTTGACGGATAGCCTAACCTAACCTAATCCTATTGTGCTTCTCGGTCGGTCTCTCACTCTTATAATCTTCAGCAACTGAGAGAGTGAAGAGTGAAAACCAAGATTAAAATTAATAACAAAAAATTTTAAAAAAATTGAATAAATTTCACGAATTTTACACAGCTACGAATAACTAACTCAGTGTGTATTTAGTTCGGATTTGTAAAAGTATGATTATTTTAATAATCGATTATTGTGTAAAAACTTTTTGTTATAATCGATTATAATTGATTATAATCGAATCATTTTTTATGTTTGGATATATTAATTTAAAAAGTGATTTTAATCTAATCTGTTTTGTTTGAATTATATAAAAAAAATTATTTTTATGTATTAAATTACTAAAATAAGTATAGAATGATTAAAAACGTTATTTAATTGAAGACAAAAATGGTATTTATATATCAAAATGTAAAAATAATTTATAAATTTAGAATCATGTTCTTCAATTGTTAATATTATAAAAATTAGCATCAAAAAGTTTTTATTTTACATTAAAAATCTGAAAAGTAAACTAATTTTACCAAACCTGATTAAACACTGTTAAAACAATTTTTTCCTAAAAAAAAAAAGCTAATCTAGGCTAAAAAAATCATTACCAAACATGCACAAAATCTTAAACTCTTTATCTCCCTCCATTAGGGGTGGCAAATGGGTGGATTAATTTGATTTTAGATTGGATCATAATGGATGGATCCAAAATAAATCATTAATCCATTTAAGATCCATTACAAAATATTTAATATTATCCAATCCATCCATGACTCAATTTAACGGATGGATATTCAATCCATCCATTAAACAATTTTAATGGATTTGATGGATGAATATTCAATCCACTCATTTAAAAAAAAAATTATTTCTAAAATTTTATTTCTCTCTCTAAAAGTTTTCATTCTTTCTCTAAAAAATATTTTTTTTCTCTTTCTAAAAGTTTTCATTCTCTCTCTAAAAATTTTTTCTCTCTCTAAAAAAATTTCTCCCTCAAAAAAATGTTTCTCCTTCTAAAAAATTTTTCTCTCTCTAAATTTTTTTTATCTCTCTAAAAAAATTCTTTCTCTCTCTAAAAAATTATCCCTAAAAACTTTGGGACTTAACCCTTTATTTTATGACTTTTTGAGCTTTAGTGAAAGTGAAAGTGTTGAAATAAAAAAAAAGTAAAATATATAAGATATCCATTGGATTGATTTTTAATTGGACATACAACGAATATCCAATGAATTCAATGGATATTTTAGTTGGATTACTAAGTATCCATAACTAAATTTAATCCATTAAATCCAATCTAATAAAATACATTATTCTAATTAAATAAACCAGACTAATTTTAATATAAATAAATTAGATGGATTAAAAATTAATAAATTTTTTTACCAGCCCTATCCTCCATGTTACTCTGGTTTGTTCTTATTCAGCATAAAAAAAGAGATTATAATGAGAGGCGCAAGAAGTAAGAAACCTCAGGAGGAGGCGCGAGCTTCAACGACAGCAGGGGCTTGTCGATCTGCACTATGGTCTGTAGCTAGCTACAGAGGCAATGAGGGTTGAAGAATGGAAGCATCAAGCACACTCTGCTCAGCGGCGACAAGTTTTAATATCATAATTTTTGGTTAAATTAAAGATTTTTACCTAATTTAGAATTTACACTCATTTCAATTTAGTTTATATAACTTTTTATTTTTAAATTAATTTTTATACTATAATTTTAAAATAGTTCATATTATTAATTTTTATTTTAATATTATTAATTTAATCTTTATTAAATAATTTATAAAAAATAAAAAATTTACTTATTAAACAAAAAAATATTTATTTGAAAAAATACCTACTAAAATATTCATAAAAAATATTTACTAAAATAAATAAATATTTTATTTACGTTTTACAAAGTAAAATAAATATATAAAAAAGCCTCTATTAATAAAGAAATTTAAAAGAATATTTGGTATAAAAATAAGATAAAACTTTATAGTATTAAATCTAATAATATAATATAAGACCTCATATAATAAGGTCTCGTTAGAAAGGTTCGGAGATATTAGGGTGTGTAGGGTTATAATAGAAAAGTTTTTATAGGTATTTATATATTTAAACTCAATCAAGTTTAATTCCAACTTTTTAATTTTGTATTTGGATGTTTTTTTATTAATAGAACAAAGAGGAATAGGTGAGGATAAATCGGAAAGAAAAATAAATGAATGGAACATAATTACTATTCTCTTTGTTTAGAAGTTTTATTAACGGAACGAAACATGTATTTTCTTCATTCTACTTCAATTTTAAGGAAACAAAAGTTGAGCATTTGAAAGGAAGAGAAAGAAATGGTTCCTCATGTATTTCATTCTCTTCTCATATATTTTAAAACTTCTAAATAAGTAAAGTTATTTTATTTTCCCTCATTTCATTTATTTTCTCCTTGTTACCTATCATTCAAATATATTGTAAGGCTTGATTAAGTTATTCATCATTTTAATATATAAGAGATGTTTAATAAATAAGTTTATACAATATAATATTTGTACTAAAAAATTGATAAAATCATAATATATTTTATGATTTTATCTTATCAGAGCCAATATGATATATCAAATAAACTCTTACTTTGTCAGTAAACTAATGACATTATAACATGATTATAACAAAAATTAATAATAATAACTATTTTAAAAACTTTTATAAATATGAAGTTTGATTTGAATTTTTATTTATAAAAATTTAATTAAAAATAAGTGTAAATTATAAAAACGAAAATTTTAATTTAACTTATTTTAATAATATATTAACTTTGGAGTTTAGAGATTTTTAAGTTAGAAAATATAAACTAACTAATAAATTATCTTTTACGTCATTCGGAAAATTTGTGATAAAATTTATTTATATATGTTAATATTTTAGTAAATAATTAAATATACATATTTCTAAAAATAATGTTTACATATCACTTGCTATTTTATATCTCTCATATTTGTCAAGTTCACATAATCAGGATATATGTAAATAATGAGATAGAATCAAACTAAATATAAAATTATACATATATTAAATGATATGTATAAGTATGCAAGTAGCATAACTTTATTATTTTTTTCATATGAGCATAACTCAATTTTTTTTCATATGAGCATAACTCCATTTCTAAATAGATCTAATAGATAGCAAGGCCCAAGAACCAATGCTCCAATCTCCAATGGCCATTTAATCTCAACTTTGATTTCAACGAAGTTGGCTTTTAATCCCAATTTCATTCAATATACCGTAATATATTGTTAACGATTAAACAACTTCTAAAGCAAATTAACTAGTTAATACTCTCTTTATTCTTTTTTATTTGTCGTTTTAAAAAATAATAATAGTATTAAAAGAATAATATTAATACTAAAAAAATAATTTAATTATCTTGATTAAAAAATAATAATCGTAAAACAAAATTACCTTTTAACTATTTAATTGAAAAAAGTGATTGATTAATAAAAATTAATAAAAAATTAGATAAACAAATATTAAAAAATTATAAGAATTAAATAATTAATATTAAAAATAATGAAGGTAAAATTAATATAAAATAATTAATTATGTATTAAAATTTTAAAATTACATTTAATATAAAACATAAAAATAGTTCTACAACGATAACTGAAAAAGAATGGGAGGAGTAAATAAGTGGAGAAAATTAACTATCAGTAACAGACTCAGCCCACAGAGACAAGATTTTATAGGGGGTGTTGTCAATTGAAGAACTAATAACCACAAAGACGTGCAAAATTCTGAAAAAACATCTGCGTTTTCATTATTGGTTTGTGAAGGTCAATTTTAATATCAAACCTCTCCTTTTCCAACATGAGAAAGTACTGTTATGAAAAAGGAGGGAAAAAAAGACTAAAAATTTGCAATCAATTGAGAATCCCTTAATCCACAATAAATTATGTTTTCCTTTTATAACGTAATCATCTCAATTTTTTTTTTCTATAAAAAAACACATTTTGAGTAAGACATTAAAAAGGTATTGACTAATCAAGAAACAAATGTATACCATAGAATGTCTTGCTCTACAACTGAATTTGTGGTTATGCCCATCTTCAATCTCCAATACAGAGAGCAGGTAGAGTGTCACAAGCTTTGTCTCAACACCTAAAAAACTGTTGAAGCGTGTAGTAGTATATTCCAGATCTGTACTGTGTTCCCACATCATTCCCCTGTCATGTCACAGAGGAAGATCCCTTAAGCCACAGGATGTACAATCCATGTGCAGCTGCATCGCCACTTAAAGAACTAGATCTATTGGATCAAGTTTGGGTAGGAGTGTCAAAATGGGCTGATTCGGTCGATTCGGGGTTAGGTTATTTTTGAACTGATCCATTTGGATCATGTAAATTTTGGATTAGTATTTTACTAGTCTAGTCTAACATATTTAGTTTTATGTAATGTTAAAATAACGAGTTAGTCTGACCCATTCGAGTTATGTAAGTTTCGAGCTGACATTTTATTAATTCAGTCCGTCTATTTTGTCGGACTATTCGGACCGTCCCATCGAGTTTGACCCATTTTAACACTCTTAAGTTTGGACTGATCAGGTTGGATACCCTATCCATTGTCATCCCTAATCATAAGAACAAGGTCTACAAATGTTACAGACAATTCATAGCATCCATTGCAATTGAAAATTACATTCCCTGCAGCTAGTAGCAAATCAATATCACAATAATATCACTAATGATTTATAGTGAAACGCAATTGTCGCAAAATACAACAGAGTGACAGACATATAGCTAGAGAGAAGAAGTACATATATTGATTGTCTAGACATTAGGAAAAACAAACCACCTACAAATAATTTGGGGGCAGATGAATCATAAGACTTGTATCATTAAGCAGTGGAAGCTCCAACCCAAAAAGATTCTCAAAAGTATTGAAATACTTCAACGATATGGCGCAAATATTCCCCTGCTTCATCTTTATGTAATTTTAAAAACGGCTGAAAATAACTGAGCTCTATGAAAGTATAATCCACAAGATTATAGGACACAACTTTGTCCTCTATGAAAAAGTGAAAAACACAAGCATCGAGTCCTCCTCCTTTTCTTGGCGAATGATGGATAATCCACGAAATGAGTCCACAAAGTCTTCCAAATCCACATTCAAGTATAGAAATGATTGTTGCAAGGCATTAATATCAAACACCAAGGGTCTAGAATAGCCTGATGACCGTAGAATCATATGCAAATGCCCACCCGACTCACCAAAATACGCAACACCACCATGAGTCTCAATATTCGACGGCATTGGATATGTTTTTATGCACTGATTTTCCACATCAAATTACAAGGACAAGGAGTTCTCTAAAAACTTAGAATGCCAATGAATGGCACCATTGCAGTAAACCCCTGAATCCATGTTCATAAATGATGAGGCAGTGAAACAAACCCCAACGTCACTCCAACATCCAGTCTTGGAGGAATATATCTTAATCTCATACTCATGATATTCAGTGGTATTCAATGGTGAGACCAAGAGACAGGTATCAGCGTAAGATAAATGATTCTTGAATCAAATTGAAACGACTTTGACCTGAGGGTCAAAAGCCAGAAAGATTGTATCTGTCGTCATTGCAAACGCGACGAAACGCTTGGTGATTTGGTTGCACACAAAGTAACTGGGGAAAGAGTAATGGGGTTTTGCCTTTGTTGCTTAAACAAGTAGGAGGCCATTGAAGAACTAGTAGCCACAAAGACGTGCAAATTCTAAAAACACATTGTGGTTTATTTATTGGTTTGTGAAGGTCAATTTTATTATTTTTTTTGTTACATGTGAAGGTCAATTTTAATATCAATCCTCTCCTTTTCCAACGGTAGAAAGTCTTATTATGACAAAAATGAAAAAGACACAAATTACTTTTGTTTAAAATTGATAAACCCTTAATGACGGATCACTCCATAATAAACTTTGCCATTCTTTCATATGATAATCGATAATCCTCTAATGTTTAATAGAACACAAATTTTTATTAAGAAAGTAAAAAAAATATGTGACTAATCAAGAAACAAATGAGTCCCATAGAATGTATTGGAAATTTGGAATAGGGACAATGCTTATAAGTTGTCAAGACAATACTTCATCACAAAATTATATATAAAAAAGAAAATATACAACTCTACAACTGAATTTATGGTTATGCCCATCTTCAACCTCCGATATAGTGTGCACAAGCTTAGTTGATAGATTAACAAATACTTACTATCAAAATTATCGACTTTCAACATCTAAAGAACCGGTCATTATGATCCTTGATGGTAATTCACATAACAACTAACCATAGCATCGAATTGGATCATTGCATCCTTTAACAGCAGATTGCTTGAAACCAAATCGGCCCCCTTTCTCAAGGTATTGTTGATGGTATTCTTCTGCCCGGTAGAACTTCTTGGCAGGAAGGATCTCAGTAACAATCTTCCTGTTCAACTGCTTCTGCTGTTGTTCCAAAGACTCTCTGGCTGCCTTCTCTTGTTCGGGCGTGTAGTAGTATATTCCAGATCTGTACTGTGTTCCCACATCATTCCCCTGTCATACAGGAAGATCAAACTGTCACTAAGCGCTTAAGCCACAGGATGTATGATTAATGTGCAGCTGCATCACCACTTAAAGATCACAATCCACAACTTGTCATCATACATTCATAGTTCATACATGCATGGGTTTGAATGAAGGAGAGAGAATTACAGATACAAAGGGGGCAGTACCGAAAGGGCAGAACAAAAGAAAGCACTGATTTGATTTGAACAGAAGAAACAAGGGGAAAGACGAAAAAGTAATTGAAGGAAATAGATTATTCCATATCAAAATGGTTTTCTAGATGCTCATGAGTCATTTTGGAGACCCATAACATACTCAAATTCCAACATAAGAAATTGTATGCTTCCCAACAGATTAAAAAAAATTAAAGCTGAATTATATTGAGAAGGCAGAACCAGAGTGGGAACCCAAAAATAAAAAATAAAAAGGAAAAGTGAAGTTGGAACTAGTTTACTACCGCAATGCAAAAATTAGCATTTACAATGAACTCTGTATGAAGTAATGGTAAATACTATATATGAGGAAAAGACACATGATCCAATATGTTATATCAATTCAACCTTATGACAATATGTTCTGCAGGAGGTATGTAAATCTCTCTCCCTCTCTATAGTAATGTGGTTCTGGAGGAGGTCATAATTTTAAGTCTCCTCTTCCTCTCCTTCTGTATTTCTTTCTGTCTTATCAAGAATAAAATCTTTCAACTTTAAAAAATGAAAACCAAAAATAAGTTTGGATGTCTCTCCTTACTTAGTTCCTGTTAGATGGAAATATGGCTTCTAAATAACATACATTAACACGCATTAGGCAAACTTGAAGCAGATGAAAATTTGAAAATGTGTGACATAAAATCAATTTTCCTTCCCCAAGGCCAGAAGCAAAAAAATTACAACATCTCAGCGTTCCACTCTCACCTCCCCCACCCGGGGCCAAAAAAAGAAGAAAAAAAAGAACCAACCATACAGCCAAATACTTTAGAGTAGAAACATTCCACAAACAAACACCAAGAGACTCCCCAGGAATTTGATTTGACCTGAACATCATAAAAACATATTGAAATGCAATTTACAAAACAAGACATGAATAGATGTGAAACATATATGCCTCTATTAAATGCTGGCAACAGAAAGAACAAAAATTACTTTAGACAAATTAATTGGAATCAGAAAAGTGTTAGCAAATTGATTAAATAATTCTAAAGAAACCCAATGTAACAAAAAAAAATTACATTGAGTCATTGACAATCCATAAGTCCAGACTTAATATTCAGATCAGCAAAGTCTGGACATTCCACTTGAGACAATAAAAGAAATTGGTATCACTTAGAAACCAGACTAACTCAATTTAACATGATAAGGTTTATAACACAAACCAAAAGCTCTATATATACCTGTCGATTCAGTGTGGTAGGATCATGTCTAGCCCAGAACACATCAAGCAGAGTCTCATAGCTACATTCTTTGGGATCATATTGGATCCTTACAACCTCTGAGTGGTTTGTGGTCCCTGAACACACGTCCTCATAGCTTGGACTATGCAAAAACCCCTGGGTGTAACCAACTTCTGTCTTGGTCACCCCAGGCACTCTCTGGAAGGCCAACTCAACACCCCAAAAGCAGCCAGCACCAAACTGGGCAAACTGCTGGCCTGCTGCTAGTATGTCATCATCTGGTCCCTGAGCAATGGATGAATCCATGTTCTCCGGTGCCCTTGTGCTGCCAAACCCAAGTCTATTCAACAGGTTCATGGAGGGCTTGTTGACGGCAATATAGGGTCGAGTTTGGGAAAAGAAGCAAGATCGCTTGACCGAAAATCTAGAAAGTGAGGGCAAGAACTTGGTTTTGGCAGGAATGGAGAGGGAAGAAGAAATGAACACTAGAAGACTGGACGTGGTGGTGTAGCAGCTGCTGGTTGCTGCTAAGAGTTTGAATAAAATGAGTCCTTTTCTAGAAGAAATAACCAATTTAAAAATTACCTTGTATATAAACAAAAAAGAAACAAAAGAGCCACCAAATTAAGATGCTAAGAAAATTGAGTGACAAATTTGAACAAATAACTGACAGCTTAAAAATAAGCATTTAATTTTGACTCACTATCAGTGTAAAGATTTTATACTATCAATGAACCATATGGTTCCCGTGCAATGTTTAAAAAACTGTTACAAGCTAGAAAAGGCTTAGTAGTTAGTTACTATAAGGATATGGGACTTATTTATTGATAATGAAAAATGTTTTACACTGATCAAGGATCATTTAAACTCTTAATTAACTCTCTGAAAAAAGTAAGTCGACACTGGATAGTGTAAGCAGCAAACATGAATGATGAATCACATACATACATACGCACATATCAAGTGAGAGTACTAAATTTATATGAAGATGGAAAGGGCAAATCCTGACCACTAAATCTTACATAGATTGTTAGGATTAAAAAAAACTTAAAGCTCACATCAGTTTATGTTCTAATCCTCACACATATTCAATCCTCTCAATTCATTCCTCTCAATTTCGTACTGGATATCTTTCCAATATGTGTGTGTGTGCGGTGCGCTCCCCAAAAATATAGACTATAAGTTGCATAATCACATGCAACTATGATTACCTTGTTGCAACATTAATTTAAAGCTTGATGATGCTACAATTTTTTTTTTTTTAAATATATCTATCAGAAGCTTTTTCTTCTATACACGTATATAATAAGACAGATAGGGAAATGAGCCTTTGTTATGAATATAAAAGTGTTTTAAGGTTTAACTATCAGGACTCGCTTAGGGAAGAAAAAAAATACATATTATAAGCTTCTAATTTCATAGATTTTCCCGTCTGGCCAGCTGGACAACAAATGGATATCTCCAGTGGGTCAGAAATTGTGATAAACGCTAATAAATTTATATTTTGTTATGCAGACAGCTGGCATAATACGTGACCTTGCTCCAGTGCTTTACATAAATTGGAAATTGCTATAGAATCACTAAAAAATATATACATAAAACCACATAAAAATAAAATACACTCACACGACCAAGAATTGTTAATAGTAGTGGGTGTAGAAATAAAAGGAAATCAAATATAAACCCATACCTGCTCCACAAATTCTCATCTTCAACCCTTCAACAAATTATTTGAATCAATATCCATACAAAAATAGATAGAATAATAATAATAAAGAAAAGGAAAAAGAAAATTGAGCAGAAATAAAGAAAACCCACAATTCCTTTTTTCCTTATAGATTAAAGGGAAAAGGGAAAAGGAGAGAAATTGAATTGAGAAAATAAGAACGAACGAGTAATTGGAGAAGGGTAAGAAGAATAGAATGGAAAAGAAACATACTCAAGTTAGAGTGAGAAATGGGAAGGGCTTCAATTGTTGTTGGGGAATGAGGAGTGACTAAGTGAGAAAGAAGACGAGCAAAATGAGACAGTCTTGGCGTTGGTGGCTGGTGAACGATGAGGCTTTCTCTCTACGCTGGCATCTAGACGAAAAGACAAAAAGCCCCACACAAACTTATCCGAACACGTTAAGAAAAGGATAAGAACGTCAATTTACAATCAGGATAGAAATACGCCAGACGACGGCGCGTCGAAGGCTTGTAATATGACTTATTTAAAGTTTAACTTATCTGTTTACTGTCAAAAAAAAGAAACTCTCTGTTTAACAAAAAAAAAAAATGTAAATAAAGACGTTTTAAAAATTTTATTTAATTAAATGAGTTAAGTTTTAGATTTTTAAAAAAAACTTTTTAATTTGACAAATTGACTTATTTAATTATATGTTTATATAAGATAATATTTTAAAATTTTAAATTTGTTAATTTATATAAAATTTAAATTCGTTAACTTATTTATTAGTATGTTTAAAAAGTTCTATTTATTTATTTAAAAAAATTATTATAATTTATAAAAAAGTAAATTTTTATATTAAATTAAATTTTTAAAAAATAAGATTAAATTTTAAAATATGACTTATATTAAATAAATAGATCAAATTTTAACCTTAAATTTGAGAAAGAAGATAAATTCTTTAAAAATATGTTTGACTTATTTTTATCTCTAATTTTATAATAATAATCACATTAAACTCATTTCTATATTACTTCTGTCTGTGTTGGTCTGTAATAAAATCTACACCTATAATATTACCAAAATAGTACATTTAAGGGTGACACGTCATGAAAAATCGTGCAAATGTCTAGTCTGTCTACAATGTAAACAGTAATATTTCCTGCTCAAAATCTATCATCTTATCATGTTATTAATTTTTCATTATAACCTCATTTGTTTATTGAATTACAATGCCTTATTTTTGGATTCTTAGTAATTTGAGATTAGCAGATATTTATTTTGATAATTTAGAGAAACTAATTCAAATTTCAATTTTATCCATCACCCATTTTTTTTTATTTTCACTTTTAATAGACAATGAATAATTACACAAGGAAATATGATAATGAGAGTGAGAATTTTTTAATTATTTCTCTACCCTTCTTTCATTTCACATTAAATGTGTTTGGACACTTTGTTTCAACTATCTTTCCTCTCTCTCCTTTTTCTGCAAACTCTATGCCTGAATTTTAGATCCAAAAATGTCTTTATTAATTAATGTGTCTTGATAATTATCATTTGCATGGTCATGCTTATTGTACAATGTTAACTTTTTAGATAATTATCAGCTCATAATGTTGATCTCACAATTTGTTTGTTTCCTTCATTAAATTATGTACTTCTGTTAAAAAAGCATGAGTATTAATCGTTAATAATCGGCTGAGTATCCCTCCTGATTAAATTATCACATGTGAAATAAAATGTTTCGAGGCCGTGTTGCACTTAAGTACTACGGATGCGTTGCACTTAATTACGGATGATGATCAAACAAAAGATGCTGACACACGAATTACTTTTGGGTAAAATTCTCAACATCTTGCTGATAAATTTTATTGACTATATATCTCTCTGAAGCCTCAATAAATTCTTGGCCAAAACACATTACTCTGCATCTTAGGAGTTTGGACTATAAAATGGTATATAGCGAGTGATGTCCAGGAAACCTGTGGCAGTTTCATGACCTGGAGAATTTCTAGTTTCCAAGTTGATCCTTAGACTAATATTTTAATGTCATTGCTTCTGTTTGATTCTCTTATTCCGAAACTGCTTTCTATAATTAACCTTTTTGTTTTTGGCATTTCTCATTTTCTTGTTGTTAACAACCTTTAGGTTGAATCTTCTTAACATCGATTTGTGGTACTTGCCATCCAATCTGTTGCAGTTGTGACCAAGTTCAGACTGGTGCATTTCTAAATAGGACTGCTCCCATTGGTCTATTTGGATTTAGACTTGATATGGATAATGTATCTGTTCCTAGCAGTGTTCAGGGCTTACCTCAAATTCTTTTTCAATGTTTTTGGTCCTTTTGGATATGATGGTTTTGGGAGAATCACGTTTGGGGATAGTGGCAGCTTGGACCAAGGAAAAACACCATTCAACCTCAGGGCATTGCAGTTAAGTGGATATTATTTCTCATTCTTCTGTTTTCACTTACTTGCACTCTAAGAACTGAAATACACAACAGGAAATAGAAAAAATCTTGTGTCTAACTTTACTAGTGATTATTTAATCCTGGATACTTCTTGCCAGTCCAACTTATAACATCACCATTACCAAAATTATTGTGGGAGGAAATGTTGCTGATCTTGAGTTCCATGCAATTTTTGACTCTGGTACCTCGTATACATACCTAAATGACCTAGCTTATACACTAATTGCTGAGAAGGTAAGTAATCTACATTATAGGTTTTTAAGATGGGATCAGGAGTTTCAATTCATATGAGTTGTTAAAATTTTCTGTTGTGTATGCAGTTCAATTTACTAATCAAAGCAGAACGGCATTTATCTCAATCATCTGATTCTGATCTCCTCTTTGAATACTGTTATGACATAATAAGGTGATTTTGGCTTGATAGAAACTACGGAATTATTTTTCTTTTTAAACAACCAGGCACTGATTTCCACTTTACCTGCAGTCCAAATCAGGCAGTTGAAGTTCCCTTTTTTAATCTAACATTGAAAGGTGGAGATGATTATTATGTCACGGATCCAATAGTACAGGTTTCTATTGAGGTGAGGGCAAGAGGTCGAACTTCTGGTTTTATGATATCTAATGATTCTTAACCTTCTTAATCTCATAAATTCTTTTTGTGATATCCAGTATGAAGGAGATTTTCTTTGTTTGGGAATCTTGAAAAGTGACAGCGTGAATATCATTGGACGTGAGTATTTAACAGAAAAAATAAAATATATGATCCTAAAGTTTTGCATTCATAATTATCAATTATGGTATCCTTTTGGAAACTATTTTGTCAATTCATGCCTTTTATCAACGTAGCAGCCACAACTGCAACATTCTTATAAGCCTCTTCAGTTGCTTCTGGTATTATGTAGTAAATGCAATTATGCAAGTCCTGCTTGTCTATTTAGTTCTAACAAGTCATAAATCAATATTGTTGACAAAAACATGTATGACTTCCATCAAGTTATTACTGAAAGCATTGATACATGCTTGCAACATTCATTATATTTATCTTCATGCAGTAAAGTTCATGACTGGTTACCGCATAGTCTTTGATCGTGACAACATGAATCTTGGTTGGAAGGAATCTAATCTAATCTAATTATAAGTATATTTCACCTCTTCAACATTAGAATTTGGCATACCTTATTTTTCTTCTTCATTAATTGTTGTTAAACAACGAGATATGGTCTTCTCAGGTTATGATGATATGCTCTTTAACTTTTATTTTCTATTTCCTTAAGCAATTATTAAAATATACAGCCATTTATTACTTTGATTATTTAAGTTTGATACAACTAAGCTTAATCCTAACTTAGAAAGTTAAAATATTTAGCTTCAACCCCTATACTCCACCCTCTCCCTTAGCATGTGGTTTGGGTACATTAGGAGTGTCAAAATGGGTAAAGTCCGATGAACTGGGTTAGCCCGCTCTTTTAACACTATATAAGGTTAATGAATTAGGCTGGACTAGCAAAATGTCAACCTGAAACTTACATGGTCCGAATGGATCGACCCGAAAATAGTTCGATTTCGAATGAGCCGAGCCGACCCGTTTTGACACTCCTAGGGTATATCACAGCGCCTCTAGATAGGTTGACATGATGGGTGGGGATACTTACAAAACACTCAAACATTCAAGTCACTAGGTGCATGAAGAATGTAAAGCAATAATAGTCCTATTATTTTTCTAATTAAAATATATTTAACTTTATTCAATTTACTCACAAAATTATTATGTATACCGTAAAAATATTATAGTCGCATATAAGATTATTTAACATCTTTTTTATATTAATATATTTTATAAATATGATGTGTGTATTCTGATGTAGATAAAATATTTTCCAAAAATGAGTGGGGTGTATACTGTACACTTTATGGTTATGAGCTACAATTGGAGGAAAAACTCTCCATATATAAGGGTGCCACCACGTGTCTTGAACATTAGGACATTTGAGAGATATTTAGGTGATTGAGTAAAGTGGGCCGGGTGGATCGATACCCAAGTGCATGGGTCAGGTGTGCTCTTTATGGGTTGGATGAGTTTTAGTGAGTAAAAGGAATTTGGGTTTGTTGGGTCGGGTTCTTGATGAGTTGGACGTTATCCAGAAAACTGGGTTGAGTCCGTTGTGGTTCAGAAAGGTGATGGTTGAGGGATTGGGCTAAGCCCAATTATTCTAGTATAGTTACCCTCTAATATTGTAAGTTGTTCTTCCTAAGAACTTGCTTGAAATTGTATATAATATTTGGCAGCATAATGAAGATCAACATATGCTATGGCGATTAGATTAATAAAAAAAAAAATGGTAAGGTGATTATTTAATTAATAATTAAGGAAAGTTAGTAGAAACCAAAGGGAAGAACCCTAATTGTTTTCCTTTGATTAGTTTAATTATTAACAAAAGTCTTCAGCAAATTAATATGACATTCATTTAGGAGTTAACTATCACCGGATCTTGTTTCTGGAAATGCAAACGCAGGCCGTGCAACACATGTTAGCCCATTCATTGAGCCCAAGTCACAATTCACAGAAGCCTTGAATATAGACCCGTGTCCACCAGATTAGTCATTTCTATGTTTAGTAGCTTTTCCATTTTTTGTTGATGAGTAGTTGTTAGTTAGCTCTCTGGTGCATATATCCTCATGCCACAGCTCATTTAGATACCTTGTATATATTTGAACTTCACGTGTAACTTATCAGATTATGCAAATAACAGAAAGTTTATCACAGTCACTCTCGAATGTTCTCTCTCTTCTACTTCCTCAACAAGCTACTTTGAGATTAACCCTACAATTGAGTCAACAGAAGTTATCACATTAAGGCAAGTGAAAGGAATATTTTAGCTTAAGACTGTTAAGATTAGCAATGCATATAAGGAAGAGGAGAAGAATAAGGGAAAAAAGAAAAGTGACTAGGGTTCTCTATTACAAAAGTAAATCAGCCAACATTACAAGAATAGAAAAAAAAAGTAAAAATATATATGTAACAAATAAAAGACTAAACTACCCTTAAGATAAATAAAATAAATAAAACATAAATGTACCATATTATCTAACATCCTCCCTCAAACTCACGATGCATCAATAGGAAGCATCGAGAGTTTGCTAATCAAGAAACGAAAGCGTGAAATAGAATGCGACTTTGTAAACAAGTCAGCAATTTGCATGGAGAAAGATACGAAGGGTAAAGTGATGGTCCCATGCTGAAAGTGGTGTCGAGTGAAATGACAGTTAATTTCAATATGCATGGTGCGTTCATGGAAGACTGAGTTGCGAGTGATTTGTATAGTACTCATATTATCACAATACATAGGAGTGGATCTAAAGGAAGTGACACCTATAGACTCAAGTAACCAACGCAACCAAACTATTTCGGCAGCAGTGGATGCCATGGCACGGTACTCAGCTTCGGTAGAAGAGCGAGAAACAACAGTTTACTTCTTACTCATCCAAGAAATGAGAGAATCCCTAGAAAGATGCAAAATCCTGTGGTAGACTTACGATCAGTGGAGTCACCACCCCAATCAGCATCTGAGTAAGCATGTATTTCTAAGGAAGATGATGAAAGAAAGAGAAGACTCTGAAATTGAGTACCCCGAAGATAACAAAGAATGCGAAGAACAACTGCCCAATGAACTGTAGTAGGAGAAGCAACAAACTGACTAACAACATGCACTGCATAAGCAATATCAGGTCTAGTGATGGTAAGATATACTAAACTGCCAACAAGAGTACGATACAAAGTGGGATCTGACAAAGGAACACCATCAGAAGAGGTATACCGAACATTATGCTCAAGAGGAGTATCTTTTGTTCTAGTGTCAGAGAGATAAACTTGTTCAAGAATGGTGTCAATGTACTTAGATTGAGAAAGGAGGTAACCTCTAGGAGAGTAGGCAACTTTAATCCCCAAAAAATAACGAAGAATACCTAAGTCTTTCATCTCAAACTGATGGGCCAATTGGAGTTTCAACTCCACAATCCTGTCAACATTATTCCCAGTAATGATCATGTTATCAACGTATAAGGAGAGCAAGATACGACCATGAGAAGTGCACCTGAGAAACAAAGCAGAATCATGTGGGCTAGAGTGAAAGCCAAGAGATGTAATCACAATGGAGAACTTCTCAAACCAAGCGCGGGGAGCTTGTTTGAGCCCGTAGAGAGCCTTCTTCAATTTACAAACTTCACCTGGATTATGAGAAACACCTTGTGGAGGAACCATATAGACCTCTTCTTGAAGATCACCATTCAAGAAGGCATTTTTAACATCCATTTAAGAAATATGTCACTGGCGTATAGATGCGACTGCAATAAGAGTACGAATAGTAGTCATTTTGGCAACAGGAGCAAAAGTTTCTTCATAATACATACCATATTGTTGAGAAAAGTCTTTAGCAACTAAGCGAGCTTTGTATCTCTCAACAGACTCATCAAACTTGGTTTTGATCTTATATACCCAACGAGAACCAATTGCAGTTTTTCCTGGCGGAAGAGAGACAAGGTCCCAAGTATCTGTCTTGTACAAAGCAGAAAGTTCCTCTGCCATAGCCTACTACCAAAGGGGATCAAGAATAACCTCTTTATAGGAAGATGGCTCAGACAAATTGTGAATAGAAGTTAACAAGGAAGGAAAAGAAATGGAATAACTAGAATAAACAAAATCTGGTAATTTAGTGGACTTACGATCACGATGAAGATAACGAGGAGGAGGAGGATCCACGATCACAGAAGGTTCTTGGGGAGGCGCGAGGATAAAGGAGGCATCTGGATCTGCAGAACTACTAGTGTCAACCCTGCTAAGCTCAACATCAGAATTATTTTGGTTATGGGTCACAAGAAGAGGAGCGATGTCAGAATCTGTGTGAAAAGGATCAATGTGGATGAGATCAGATTTGGTAAGGACATGCTGATGAGAAGGAATGAAATAAAAAGGAATATGCTTAAGAAACACTACATGACGTGAGATATAAAGTTTTTGATTTGCAAGATCATAATAACGATAACCCTTCTGACCATCATCATAATCAAGAAAAACACAAATCGCTGAACGAGAAGACAACTTACTACGTTCTACATGAGAACAAAGAACAAAGCAAGTAGAACCAAAGACTCTCAAGGCTGAATAATCAGGAACACAACCATATAATTTCTCAAAGGGAGACAAACCTGAAGTAACAGAAGAAGGAATTCTGTTATTGATATGTACTGCAGTGAGGACAGTTTCCCCCTAAAACTCACTTGGAACAAAGGCAGATAGAAGAAGGGAACGAGTAGTTTCAACAATGTGACGATGTTGCCTTTCAGCAACTCCATTTTGTTAAGGAGTGTCAGTACACGAAGTCTGGTGAAAAGTCCCATTAGAAACAAGTAATTCAGAGAATTTATTAGAAGTATATTCACCACCTATATCACATCGAAAACACTTGATAACAGCATTATGTTGAGTTTTAACAAAAGCACGAAACATATGATAAATGCCAAGAAATTCAAAACGATGTTTCATAAGATAAACCCAACAATAATGAGTGCAATCATCAATGAACGATACATAATATCTAGAACCACCTTTGGTAGCAACTGGTGATAGTCCCCATACATCAGAATAAACTAAGTCAAAAGGTGCAACAGAAACTGAAATACTTTTAGAAAAAAGCAAAGCAATAAACTTAGCAAGTTTGCAACTATAACAGTCAGAAATATCATTAGATTGTAACTTTCCTAAAGCCCCTATAGAAGCTAAGTATTTCAGCCGGGAAGAAGAAACATGTCCAAGACGAGAATGCCATAAATAAAAATTAGAAGACGAGGAATTCAAACGAAAAAACGACGTGTCAACACTAGAAGCTGCAACATCTGGAACTCTCAGTTCATCCAGAATATAAAGTCCCCCCTGCCTACAGCCTGTCCTAATCAGCCTCTTAGATTGTAGATCCTGCACAAAACAAGATGTGGAAGAAAATAAAATTGAGTAACCAGAATCACATAATTGACTAACAGAAACAAGACTCAAAGTGAGATTAGGAATGTAGTAAACATATGAAATTGACAAATGAGATGTGAAAATAGACCCAGTGCCTGCTAATGGCATAGGAGTACCATCAGCAGTCATGACTGATATAGATGCAGTAGGATGTAAAGACACAAATGATTTAAAATCAGATGACATATGATGAGAGGCTCCAGAGTCAAGGATCTATATGGGTGAAGCTATACCTGATGAGTTAGAGGAGGGCAAACCTATATTGGATTGGGCAGACATGGTATGTGGTTGTGTGGTAAGAAATCTCTGGAATTGCTCAGCAAGATTAGATATTGTAGGACTAGAAAATGATGTACTCTCAACTGACGTAGGAATAACTGCAGCAACATTTGATGTTGAAGGCTTGAAGTTTCGTTGGCCAAACAGGTTGGGAGGTCTCCATTGAGATGATTGTTGTGCTTGTTGCGACTTATTCAACAATTTTGGATATTAAGCTTTCCAATGATCCTTCTGCTTGCAAAAATTACATTCATCGTAACTAACCTTTCCATGAGATTTACCTCTGTTAGAAGGAACAACAAAAACAGATGGGTTGGGGAGGATTCCTTTGTCTACATTCCTTTTTTCTGATTGAGACTTCAGTCGGATCTTTTCAGCTAACAATTCATTAACAACCAAATCAACAGTTGGAAGAGGATTACGGTGTAAAATTGTTCCACGAAGCCCTTTAAAATCATCTCGAAGAGCCATCAAAAACTGAACCAGACGTTGTTCTTCTCTATGGTCAATGTCGATTTAAAAGCTTGTAACTCAGCAGATTTAGTAAGAGCCAACTGGTCCCAAAGATTGCTCATGGCAGAGTAAAATTCATGTATGCTCATGTTGTTTTGTTGAAGAGCTCGAATATCTATCTCCAACTGATATTGCTTTACAAAATTAGACTGCACATACAACTTTTTCAAATGATCTCAAACCTCCTTGGTCGTTTCATATTTTGCTAGTTGAACCCCTATAGACTGCGAAATAGAGTTGTTGATCCAAGTAATAATCTTCGAATTATTTACCTCCCAAGTTTCTAGCTTTGTTGCATATTTCTCATTTTTTTTCATCTTTTGGCTTAACAAAAATTCCAAAAACATAACCCCACATTCTCTTTCCTTTCAAAAAATTCTTTAGCACATAACTCCAATATGAATAATTCTGCTCATTTAACTGCACACTAATGGATTGAAGAGAATCATCCTTTTCTCTAACCATTATAAACAATCACAAAATAGAGAAAAAAAATCACAATTTCTGTAAAAGGGTCTCTACAAAACCCTAACAGAGAGAACCCCAAAAGGAAGAACGAATTGCTAACAAAAAATCACTTAGGTTGCCCGCGAAAGCTGTGGCCAGAATCATCCTTGCTCTTGATACCATGTTAAGATTAGCAATGCATATGAGGAAGAGGAAAAGAATAAGGAAAAAAAGAAAAGTGGCTAGAGTTCTCTATTGTAAAAGTAAATCACCCAACATTACAAGAATAGAAAAAAAAATAAAAATATATATGTAACAAATAAAAGACTAAATTATTCTTAAAATAAATAAAATAAATAAAATATAAATACACTATATTATCTAACAAAAACTGCAACTAATTAAGACTTAGTGTAAAATAGTAGTCAATATTCAACAACTTAAAAACTCATATGATGAAAGAACAACAAAAAAAGCCCCATGAAAGAAGAGCCATTGGTAGATTAAGATAGACATGTTGCCCAATATTTGCATGCATAAAGCCAAATGGCTGCACGTATGACATGGTCGTAGCACGGGATCCAAACATTCACACTTGGGTTTGTATAAAAAAAATACATTCACACTTTGGGCAATAATAATTCAATGGGGTTGGTGCCACGTGTGCAGAAGTGGTCAACCAAATGGCTGATGATGTAAATTAATTAAAACTATTTTATGGACCTCTGTAATTTTTTGAAAATTTTAGGTGTATAAATTATTTACTTTTTAATGGGTTAGAGGACTTTTTTTATTATTATTTTGTGTTTGGGGGGTAGCAACTGGGGCAAAGGAGGCAAAAAGGAGCGATTTGAGAATGTGGAAGTTGGGTGAAGGAGCCAACTTAGACTCACCAACCACTTAAAGCTGTGTCCTGTAGGTTTTTGTAGTTTGCAAGAGTGGTTCAACTTCATTACCTCAACAGTACTAGCCATACTACTGTATAAATACGGATAAGTTATCTGATGTTTATTAATAATTAGTAATATTACTCATATACACTTTTATTCATATCATTTTATATTTTCATAAATTTTATTATTTAATTATAATTGAACTTACCTTATTTTTAGTCAGAGACAGAAAGTAGTTGAAGACTTAAAGCCAAATAATGAAATGAGGTTATTTTTTTATGTAATAATATTTTTAATAAAATTTGATTTTCCAATTCTATGTCCATGAGTAAAAAAAATCATTTGACTAGTAATAAAAAATAATTTGTAAGGATAATGATAAATAATCGAAAGATAAAATGAGAGGAAAAAATAACAATTATAAGAAATAATCATTGAGTAGTAATTAATTAGTAAGACAGAAAGAAAGTAAATAATAAAAAAATTAATTAAGAGTAAAAAAGGTGTAAAAACATACTGGGCCTTAAAATAGGCTTTATCATTAAAAAAATTATAATTTTATTTTCTAAAATATATAATTACTATATAATTAATATACGTTAAAAAAATTATGGGACATAAAATAAGTTGAGGCCTAAGATAAGGGCTTTAACAAACTTGCCCTTTAGTCGATCTTATTTTTTAAACACTTACATTTTAATTCAAACACGTAGATAAATGTGAAACAGATGTGTGTAATATTAATGTGTGAGTAACATTTTTTTTATTAATTTGCATGAGTAATACTACTCACACATTTTTTTACTTACATCACCTTACATCTTTATAATTTTTACCATTTAATTATAATTAGACTTATATTATTTTTTGTACACCTATATTATGATTTTTTCATATAAACAAATGTATGTGATACTGATGTGTCGATAGCGTTTTTGTAATTTGCACCATAATTCATTATATCCTCATGCCACAGCTCATTTAGATACCTTGTATATATTTGAACTTCACGTGTAACTTATCAGATTATGCAAATAACAGAAAGTTTATCACATTCGCTCTCGAATGTTCTCTCTCTTCTACTTCCTCAACAAGCTACTTTGAGATTAACCCTACAATTGAGTCAACAGAAGTTATCACATCAAGGCAAGTGAAAGGAATATTTTAGCTTAAGACTGCAGCTAATTAAGACATTGTGTAAAATAGTAGTCAGCATTCAACAACTTAAAAACCCATATGATGAAAGAACAACAAAAAAGGCCCCAGAAAAGAAGAGCCATTGGTAGATTAAGATAGACATGTTGGCCAATATTTGCATGCATATAGCCAAATGGATGCACGTAAGTTATGGTCGTAGCACGGGATCCAAACATTCACACTTGGGTTTGTATAAAAAAAAAAAACCATTCACACTTTGGGCAATAATGATTCAATGGGTTGGTGCCACGTGTGCAGAAGTGGTCAACCAAGTGGCTGATGATGTAAATTAATTAAAACTATTTTACGGACCTCTGTAATTTTTAGAAAATTTTAGGTGTATAAATTATTTACTTTTTAATGGGTTAGAGGACTTTTTTTTTTGTTATTTTGTGGGGGGTAGTTGGATGGTAGAGTAGTGACAACTAGCAGAATGTGGAAGTTGGGTGAAGGAGCCTTAGACTCACCAACCACTTAAAGCTGTGTCCTGTAGGTTTTTGTAGTTTGCAAGAGTGGTTCAACTTCATTACCTCAACACTAGCCATACTACTGTATAATATATATGCGAATAAGTTATCTGATGTTTAAGTTTACCTTATTTTTAGTCAGAGACAGAAAGTAGTTGGAGACTTAAAACTAAATAATGAAATGAGGTTATTTTTTTATGTAATAATATTTTGAAAAAACTCTAAAAAAATTTCATTGTACTATATGTCATGTGCACGTGCAACATGACGTATAATACAAAAAGATTTTTTATATTTTTTTCCTAATATTTTTAATGAAATTTGATTTTCCAATTCTATGTCCATGAGTAAAAAATCATGACCAATTCTATGTTTTTCATATAAACAAATGTATGTGATACTGATGTCAATAGCGTTTTTTGTAATTTGCACCATAATTCAATAAACGATAATGTGTTTTATCGAGTGTAAGATGTGTTACTTATCTTAGTTATTTTTAAAAAAAAAAGTTTAAAAGAGTTTGAAAAACTAGGAGAAATTAGTAGGTATTTTATCGGGTATCAATTTTGAAATGGTGAAATGTAAATTGTTGAAAATTTAAATGTGAGTTTTAAGTGTATATATTAGTAATGGTTGAGATTATTTTATTAAAGATAATCATTAAAGAAAGTGATTATTTCATTAAAATTAATGAAAGTGAAATTAATTAAAAATAAGTGTAAGAGAAAATAAAAATTAAGTGTATTAGATAAAAGTAAAATTAACGGTTAAAAATAAGTATAAGAGAAAATCAACTTACACTAATATAAGTTGATCCTCTCTCTAATAAAAAAAAGTCCTACATTATTTAAGAATTGACAAATTGATGATTTTATAAATGATGAACCCACGAACTTTAATGCCTTCAAGTTTTGGACATGAAGTTGACCCATTTTAATATTCTTCCTTAAGTCAATTGATTTAAATCACCTTAAGTAAAAATTCTCCTTTGTGTTAGCACTCAGCAAGAAACAATGTTCCTCAAAGTTTTATCTGAGAATGAAGGCACACATCTTGTTGGAAAAAAGTTATTTTAAAATAAATTTATCTTTAAAGTGCATTAAAGATAAGGGTATATTTATTCTTTATTTAATCTAAAGTGCATTAAAATTTTAATATTGTAAAATTTTATTAATTGATACAATATTTATTCACTTTAAAGATAAAATCAATTTAAAATAGTATTATCCCATCTAGTTTATTAGCTTTGAAAAAAAAAGTTCGTATATAATAATTAAGCATCTTGCTAAAAGGTGTCAAGGCACTTCAAAATAAAATAAATTTTTCAAATTATCCAACTTTTTTTAAAAAATATTTTATAAACTTTAGATGAGACACTTGTTAACAAGTCCCAATGCTAGGTGAATGTTGGACCATGGACGGACTTATTTGGTGTGAATCTTAAGTTGATCTAAGTCTTCAACAAAATGCTAATCTTGCTTTGATAATTGTGATTTGAAATTTAATTATTTTAATAATTAATTATTATATAATTTTTTTATTATAATTGAGAAGAATAATATAATAAAATTAGAAATTTTATGTTTAAATAAGTTAAAGCTCTAAAAAATAATTTTAAATTAATCTCAAATTTCTTTTGAAAACTTTAGATAATATGGAAAAAGAATCTTAAGTTGAATAATTTTTATATATTAAATTATTAAAATAGGTATATAATGATTATAAAAATTATTTATTAAATAAATAAAAAATAATATTTATATCTCAAATTTAGATAATATAAAAAAATAATATATAATTTAAAAAATTATAAATTAAAATTTTAACATTATAAAAAAAATTTATACTATATATAAATTTAAAATCATAAATTAAAATTAAAATTTAATTATTCCCAAACACACTCTAAATATATGTTTCTTTGTTAAAGTTTTTATACAGGATTATTAAGATGATCAATTGATATGGATCTAAGACTTCACACAGTTATGTTATTTAGTGAGTTTTTATTAAACATTTTTATTGATAGAATAAAATTATTTTAAGAATTTCTGAAAATACATATTTTCAATTGTAAGAAATAGTAAGAGTCAAGTGAAAGAAATAGGTTTTATTTTTAAATTTTTATTTGAGTATTTTTACATATTTTAAATACGAGTTTAGTGTTATGCAGGGCAATATTTTAAAAAATGAATTGAATCGACTAATTGAATTTGTCTAATTGTAAATTGGCTATCTTTTTAATTTAAAAGTTACCTAATTTAACTATAATTTAATCACAATTAATATGAAATAAAGTAGCTTATTGTGTTAAAAGATTCTTTTCGCAGTCATTTCAACATGCTACCGATTTTCGTTATAAAATATGGATGAAAGGGAGTTTGAGCATGATGATACGGATCAGCTTTTGCTTTCAAGATAGTTAAAGTTAATGCAGACCGCGATTGCAAATTGCAATAGTTATGTATTGATTATTTCGTTGTTTATATGAAACATTCTAAAAGCGTTGTTTGACCTTGAGTTACTTTTTTTTTTAAAATTTTTCTACGATGGACAGAAAAAGTAACGATGAGTGAGTCCAACAGTATCTTCAAAGAAGGGAAACGATAGATAACATGGACATGGAGGGAGTCTATATTAGCTCCATGCATAATTAGGATTACGATGATGAAGAAAAGTATGTTTTTTAAAATACGGAAGTGCGTGTGAAAGAACGACAGCCAAGCAGCACCTTCACTCAAAGATTCCTTTCCGTGATTTTGTGTTCACACATGACACAGCTACTTTGATTTGAAAGATGTCCTCAGATTCCAGGGTTACCCCATTTCACACCCACCAACTAATTCCAGCTGCGGTGACTCCACTATATTGATCATTGTTTTTTAATAAAAGAAAGTTTAGATGGAAAAGAGGTTTTTTTATTTCAAAATCAAGATAATAAATTTATATTGAGGTTGTAGATCGCCAATCAATACTATTTGTTATGGATCGGATTATGAGTTTATAAATCTGAAATAATTTAGCCTGTCAAAACAGAATTCAAACATTGATGTGCGTTCATAATTACTTATTTATTAAGTGTAACTCTTTTAAAGAATATAAATATTAATTATATTTAATATAAATAAAAATTTGGACAAAAAAAATAATATTCTTTTAAATTTTATTCAATAACATTCAATTCGTATTGAATATTCATATTCTCAACGTCCTAACACACTACTCATACATATATCTTATAAGGTTTCAAAGACATAGATCTGATCTGCAATTGCATACTTACCCTCTTTGCATACAAATTAATTTAAATGTCAGAGTGTCTTTTATAGATACTTATCTTCTCTCACCACTGTTATAACTGTTGTGCTACAAAAGTTCACTCACTATTATATTTTCAAATAATCTTTAGAATCCAATTCTAAACAACATCCATGACTCAAAATCAAATCATTTTATTATCATAAGCTGAATATCGACCAGGTGAACTAACTCATAAATATTGATGAATTTTATGTATTAGGAACACAATCAAAATATTACTATATGTAATATAAAATTTATTCCGCACTATTAAATTAACTTATAATATTTTATAATAAAATTCAACCTACTAAGTTAGTCTCAAATGTTCAGTTTTTATTTCATTATTATATATTCACATGTTTTTTATGTAAAAAAATGCCTATGGCAACGTATATTGAACAAAAATCTTGTTCCATGCCTTTTTAATTTCAATTTCCGAGCCATTAGTTCTGATTATAAACTGAATAGCTTAAAATGTATAAATTCAACACGTCTCTTGATCATTTACCATGGTTTCAAGGAAGATTGATAAAAATTGATCAGATTTTATTTTGAGCTTATATAATAATTATTTTTCTCTTGTAATATGTAAATAGTTAACACGAAGAAAAAAGATTTATTTGTTTTAATGATTTCTTGTTCTTGGAAATGCCTAAGAATGATGACAAAAATACAGATTATTTATTTAAAAAATTGGTACAAGGATTTTATAAAATACATTTATATGTAAAATAAGTAAATAATAATATATCTATCTTTAAGTTATTTAATTAGTTAAGATTACGGTACATGTAAATAAAATTAATAATAAATACATATTTATATATTCATTTTATACAAAAGCTCCTGTAGTTGTGAAAAGAACTGCACAACACAAGATGCAGCTCCAAATCCAATGATTCAAATATTTCGTATTATATTTTTATTTTTATTTTGTTATATCACAAGCTAAATTAAACGGTCAAGATCATTGCAGTTTCTAAAAGAACTACATGTGATCCGTTTCCTAAAGTCTCAATTTAGACGGTTTTAATTTTTTGCAAAAAGTTGATACTAGATTCTGACCATAGCCCCGTTCACACCTAAACATTAAACAACATTTCAATTTTGGCCGTATTAAAGTTGTAGTTTCAACGGTGACCTACTTGGAGAGTTTGGCTTTAGTTTTGGGGCTGTTCGTGGCTTCAATAAGGTACTAGCCTAAAATATGCATCAACGGTTGGTGTACCTCAATTATGCATCAACATAAAGGAAACCTATAATTCTAATATTATTTAAACATTTCGAATATGATATTTTTTTAAATTGATATATAATATATTTATTTTGCTTTGAGATATGATATATCTTAATATTCTCACGCACTCACATCGACATATTATATTTATGCGAGATATCATATAATAAGTGTTTAAAAAATATTTTTTCTTACTTAAAACAACAAATGACTGGGAGGTTCACTTCGTTCACACTCCTAGAGAAGGAAATTGCTGCGCACAGTAGCTTGCCAATTGGAGTCTACAACAGGAGTATAATTTGGTTGAGATAGATCATCTTCAAGGACATCTCAGATAGTTTCTCCAAGCTGATTTTATTGGGGTTTTCAAACTCCGTCGTGTTCCTTTAGCTAGTTATTTTTCTCTTTGGGTCTTAGCTCCATCTTGTGTATATATATATATATATATAAACTCAATATCTTTAGAACATTTTTTATTTAAGTAATTAAGAGAATTATTAAAAAATTTATTAATATGTAATAGGATAAGTATTGAATTTTTTATAACACTTACACTATAATATCATTTTTATATTTTTTTACTTTATTACTTAATTTAATAATGTCATTAATTGTTTATTAATAAAATTTTATTATGCTTATACATATATATTATTATTGTTTGAAAAAACATAATATGGCATAAAAAATAGGATATAGTTTTCCTTTAATAATTGTTGGCTTGTTGCTCTCATTATTTGTAGCTTTCTTTTTTTAAATAAAAGATCGAGACCAAAGTATTTTGATAAGGCAATGTCCAAGCCAAAGCCAAGTTTAGATATCCACAATGTTGGTGTGCGCTTTGGTCTCATCAGATCTGCTCTAGTTTTCAGGATAAGACTATTGTAAAGTAGGTGATTTTTACGGTGGATCACCTGGTGAATGGTCCACCGACGGACCATCGTATTTTACTTGTAACAATAGATTTTAGTACATTTGTAAAATGGGCCATCTTTGTAAAATAGGTTTTTTACATGTATGTTATATAATTATAAAGTTTATATGTTATATAAACTTTACACTTTACTCTATCATATAACTTTAAAATATTGTTAAAGTAAATAATTATAATAATACCATTAGCTAAAGTGATATATAACCTATTAATATTAACGTGTATTGATTCGAATGAAAAGAATTCGAATTCTTTAATTATGTGATTCTTAATTTGATCTCGAAATTTATTGGTTGAGGAAGAATATTTTTTTTTTCACCTATCGGATGAGAGAAAATTATGAGAAATAAAAAAAAATAATCCATTAAAAAAAGTGATATATAGTTTACTTTACAAAGCAAGAGAATTTAAGGAATAATTAATTTCTCATCTTAAAATGTTTAGAGATTCTTATGTGTTATAGGAATATCATTTCACTTCATTAAAAGCATAATATGTGATACTGTATAATTATATATGTTATTAAATTAAAAATAAAATATTATTAAATTAAATTAAATTTGAATAGTTACTAAAATATCAATAATATTTTTTTATTTTTAATCAATTATTTACACAATTTTAAATAAAAAAATAGTGATAAAATAAAACACAATTTAAAATGACGATTTCAAAATTTTAAATCTTGACTTTTATTATTATTTTTATTAATAAAATATTACTTTCAAAACATATAAGTATGTCCTTTTTGGAAATGCTGAGTCATAAGGGCCCACACTTGACAAGTATGAAATCCACGTGGCATAAATTAGGTTTGACCTCCTCTCTCTCACTGTCGTTTTCCATTCTTGTCGTTCCTATATATCACCCACCTCTCTGCCAACTCCAAAACCTCTCTCTCATTCCAAAGCACAAAGCATTGCAAAACCAAAAATGGGCAATTGCATAAGGCACCAATCGTGGACGAGATACGCCACCGAAGACGACGACGACGACTGGGAGGATTTCCAGGCAGTAGCAGATGAGGGTGGTGGTTCTTTTGCAGCAGCAGCAGCATCAACCAATGGTAAAAAAAAAACAATAACGGAGGTGAAAATAAAGATCACAAAGAAGCAGTTGGAGGAGTTGCTTGTTAAAGTGGAAGTGAAGGAGTTGAGGGTGGAGCAGGTCTTGGCCCATTTGGTTGCCCATAGTCGTGCCTATCACTCACTTCAGCGCCCATGGAAGCCTGCTCTACACAGCATTCCAGAGATCAATTGAGATTATGGCTAGGTTGGTTAGGTAGCTCGATTGGATGGAGCAGTGTTAGTGTATTGGCCTATTGGGTCAATCATGCTTCTTCCTTTCATGTGTGTCTCTGTGTGTGTGTGTGAGAGAGAGAGATCGGGTTTTCTACTTGTCTTGTACTCTGGAAGGGAACTTAAACCTGGGTGGCTGCTTACAGTTTTTGCTCTTTTTGTACATAAAAAAAAAAAAAAAATTGAGTACCCTTTTGTGCTACATGACATGACATGTGGCTGGTATATCTTAATTTTTTTTTTCTTTTCTCCCTTCTCACCCTCTCAAATCTCAATTTGGTTGTCTCCTTCATGACTTTATTGGAGTTTCAAATTTTGTGTGGAAATAGGACTTGCAGGTTGAAAACCCTGAGGTTTACTTCCTGCCAGACACACCATCCCTTTACTGCTCCACCTTATTGTGGCCAGGGTGGCTGCCACTTTCATCCATCAACTTGAAGGGCATGAGTGCTTTTGGGATTTGCTTTTACAATTTGGGGGAACTTTAACTTCTAAAAATATTAGTATTTGCCACCATTTTGTAGTTTATTAGTCTCTCTAATAAGAGCATTGAAGTTGACATGTTGGATTACCAATATCAATACAGATTGATAGATCTTATAAACCAATTTCATTTGGTTACTTTTAGAAAAAAAAAATTAACAGCTTTGTGAGATTTCGTTATCTTTGAAAACGATGAAAAAAGAAAAAGAAAAAGAAAAACTTTTTTTTCCCTAATAATTAATTGACTTGACCATGTTTCCCAATTGTTCCGAAAGAACCCCTCCCCCCGCCTCTCTCTCTCTCTCTCTCTCTCTCTCTCTCTCTCTCTCTCTCTCTCTCTCTCTCTCTCTCTCTCTCTCTCTCTCTCTCTCTCTCTCTCTCTCTCTCTCTCTCTCTCTCTATCTCTCTCTAATAATCAAGTTATATCAAGTTATATATATAAGTCAAAATTACTTTTACATTATTAAATATTTTTTTATTAAATCAATCATTAGATTGAAAGTTCTTATTATATAGATCATATCTATAAAATTTTATATTAATTTAAAATTATTTAAGACTTCATTAATATACATAAAGATTAATGTAATATATACTTTTGAAATATATAAAAAATATGAATCATTTGATTGCATTTTTATTGATGTTTAATTTTTTTAAAATTTAACAAAAATGATCAATGTTTTGGATAATTATAATATAAGGGTTGAATCGATAAAAATTACATTATATAAAAAATTATTAATTGGTGTAAGTATACCAAGTATTACATTAATGTACACTTGATCATTCCCTATATATATATATATATATACGAGATATCTAGTGAGATAAGTTTTTATTGTGAGAGAATGATTGAAGCAAATTTTGACCATATAATCATATATAGATGGTCAAAATTAAAAGTTACTTAAAAGTCATATAACTACTTTAAAAAGTTACATGCATTTATATTTTAATATTAATTATTCATTTAAGATCTAATAGTCAAAATTAACTTATCTCACCTATTATAATAAACATTTATCTCATGAAGTTATATATATATATATATATATATATATGGGAAATTGACTTACACTAGTGTAAGTTTTTTAACTTATACTCATTTTCAACCGTTAGATATACTTTTATATAATGATTGAGATTATTTCATTAAAAGTAACTATTAGATGAAAGTGGATCTAACAACAAAAATTAGTGTAATAAAAAAAAACTTACACTAGTGTAAGTTGATTATCCTCCACACACACATATATATATATATATACACACACACACACACACACACACACCTATTTTTAATGTTATTCCACTTTTATCTAATAATTACGATTATTTTATTAAAAATAACCATTAGATGAAAGTTGATTTAACATTTGAAAATGGATATAGGAAAAAACTTACACTTTATAAGTTAATCCTCTCCCATATATATATATATATATATATATATATATATATATATATATTATATATATATATATATATATATATAAAGATATCTAGTGAGAGGAGTTTTTTTATTATGAGAGGGTGAGATGAGTAAATCTTATTATACAAATATACATAGATGGTCAAGATTAAAAGTTATTTAGAAGTCATGCGACCACTTAAAAAATTTATGTATTTATGCTTTAATCTTGATCATTATGTAAGATCTAATGGCCAATATTTCTCATCTCTCTTATATAAACATTATCTATATATATATATATATATATTTCAAAAATATATATGATACGGATTAACATTAATCGGTGGATTAATTAGTGCTCAAATGAATCAATAAATAATTTAAGTACAAAAAAGCAAAGTGAGAAGTTAATGGCCTTGTAGCCATTCAATTTCCTGTGAAGCACATGATACCGGTTGAATTGTCAATGAATCTTAATGTTCACATTTAATAATTTTCTCAATTTCTTTACCAGGTGTAAAGTTTCAAAAACTGGTATGATTGTCAACAAATAACAGGACGCTATCACTTTCAACATACATTGCCTAATATTACCCACATATGGTTCCTCTTTGAACTAGCAAAACATTCTACCAATGAAAGACAATGCTTTGAATAGTAGAGAGATCTATATTGTAACTAAAACACGGTAGAATTGATTAGGTGAAGAGCAGCAGTGCATTCTACATTGGCAATTTTGAAATTAATTACATTATTATGTATGTCCAACATGTTGGAAAAAGCTTGGTTGGGAAATTGATTGGGTGTAATTAAGTTATTTTCTCAGTCAAAGGGATGTGAAAGTAGGGACCATATATTATAGGCATGGGTCCAACATCATAACACTAAACTGTGCAAGTGCCCGCCTAACATTTGTATTGGTATCCTTGTACTTGTTCTAACTTGATACAAAGCTTGGAGTAGGTGGGGGATACCGATTCAGCATTACATAATTTCAAATATTTTTTTTGAAAAAAACATAGTGAAAAACATTCCAAAATTTATGTGGCAACTAAATCTCTCCATCGTCACTATCGAAATCTGGTAGTTAGTTGATCAATCATGAATTAATGTGAACTTTGTGGATAGGCATAACATCTCAAGTTTAATTTATTCAATGACTTCACAACACAGAATTGTGCTCCACCCATATATGTATGTCTTCCATTCTGCCGGCCGCACTTTCAACTCAAATTCTTGCTATTAGCAAAAGGGGAAAAAAAAAAAACTCCAAACGTCAATAACTTTTGAATGATGTTGAATAAAGTATATAGACTATTTCTAATATTTTTTATTTAAATTTTATTTCGACATGTATAATACAAATATAATTGCATTAGTTTAAATATTAAATATTTTTAATATTAAAATAAAATTGTTAACAGATCTTTTTTCCATGAGTATTGCTAAAGTAAAATTTCTGCAAAATTACTTATGTGGCTGTATTTGAATAATGCTATGGTAGTTTTATATAATATAGTATTTTCTACTATGATATCTCTTGTATTAGTTATTATTAAATTTATATATATATATATATACACTGTGTGTGCGTGTGTCTGTTGTTTTTTCTATGATTCGTACGGCGTCCATGCACAATAATTGGTTCCTCAGCTTAAAAAAATAAATAAATAAAAACACAATACATCACCATCTCAAACTTAATATATAAGATGACAATATTGCATTATTGGTCACAACTACTACGATTAGGCTAGTGTTCACTTGACATGATATATCACCATCTTGGAATCGCACAACTATCTTTTTTTATTTTTATTTTAAAGAGATGACTTCTCTAGCATCATCATCCGTGATGTTAAAATATGTTGTAATTGCATTTGTCATGTATCTGCTATAATTATAAACGACTAATAGGAAACTATTAACAGCAAATGGATTCTATTATTATTATTATTATTATTATTATTATTATTATTATTATTATTATTACATGAAAAATGTCAAAAAAATAATTAAAAATTCTAAAAAATTTAAAAGGAATAAAAAAAAAAAATGAAATAACAGTATGATAAGAAACTGGTAGAATGTGATGGTGACCTTGTTTCACTTGTTGGGGCATTTTTTTTTTAAATACATGGCATTGTGGGTATTTTAATTTTTTCTTAAAATTAAAAGTATTTACTTGAATTTTTTTTCTCTCTCTTCTCCAAACTCCTTCATCCAATTCCACACATAAAGGAATGCGTTCAAGTTTTTTAATTAGATCGTGCTACCATGGCCTGGGTTGAGGAGAAAGGACTAGGCTAGTTCCTGTTAATCTCCTTTACTTTTTTTTTTCTTGTTACCAATGCAAGTGCTGCTATTCAAATTTTACTTCTTTAGGGTTTGGCTTCTAGGAAGTGCTTGTATATTATAATCAAAGATGATAGAACAAATAGATAATTTTTACGAACTCTAAATTGTTACAGGTTACTTGTCTTCTGTTATTTATAAACCCTTCTCCTTGCACTCTTTTTATTTTCTTTTTTTTTTTTTTATGAAAAGATTACAATGAGTTCAAAACTTTTTCAATGTTTTGTAAAAAAAACAACCCTAGCTAGTTCCCCACAATATAAACCAACATTTGAAATTTAATAATCAAGCTTGAAGGCTTGAACAAGCATTGTGAATTTGCTTTGTGAGGCATTATACATTCTCTAGAGGGGATTTATGCTTGTATATATAGGATCCAGAACAATCCACGTTTCTCCTTAATTTGGGTTAAAATAGCAGCATTTTATAGCTATTGCACAAAAACTAAATCAAGAAAAGTAAGTGAAACAGTGTTGACATTAAATCTTCATGGGAAAAAAAAAAGATGATTAATTTCTTCATCTAGTCTGCTGCAGGAGAAGTAAGGTGGGTTTCTTAACAATTTCAATCACCGTGGCTTGAGACTATGGAACTACAATTATTACAAGTTACAACACAACTTGATACAATAATTCCCAGGCAGAAATTATTCAGCTTAATCACTCTGAGTAAAATGATAGAGGAGTTAACGGTAATGCAACAAAGCAACTATCTTTGCACCAATGATTCATTCAAATCAACTGAGACTACACATGTAAATTTGTATCTCGCAGTGTATCATCTATATTCTTGGAAGTTAACATGACCAGTTGCTTGCGCGTGCTCCACTGCCTCCTGAATATATTCACAGAGAAGTGCTTAGAAATCATAAGAACAAAAAGAGATTGGGCTAAGATAGCTAAGCAAGCACATGTAACATAAAGCAAAGCATCAGGTACTGAGGAATGACCTTCTGACCAACTACTCCAATTTGGCATACCCCACAGCGCAAAGTGAAGTTGGCAGTGTCAGTGAAACTCCGTTTCCTGAGAAAGTGCAGCCATAATGTTAGCGTGGGCATAACATAAATTACAGGGATACTGGATGCAGAAATAATTGGGAGAGGCCACTCAGACATTGTTGGAGAGTATCTCCTATTTAGGAAGAATATCAGGGAGAATTTCATCCATTTAGGAGCTGTATATTTTCTGATATGATTTGTATATCTGTCCCTATTATTTAGTTTCCTAATATTAGTGATTGTAAATCTTGTATATAATTAGTTGTGCTGAGGCTATTTTCCTCAAGCAATTCAGTAAACAGTTTGTCCATCTTAAGATGGCACCAGAGCTAATGTTCTGGGCCTGAACCCTAGTAGCAGTCCTTCACCCTTGCTGCTGTCAAGGCTAGGCTTCCAACCAACCATCTCCACCCAACCAACTGATGGCACATCTCCGGCCAGAAACCACCGACCAACCAGCCCAGAAAGCACTATCACCGAAAGTCCCATCCACGCGCCGCCACGTGCCCTCACCGCCACAGAGCATGCAGTTCACGCGCCACTCTCTAGACCTCTGTTCGTCGAACTGCCGGCCTAGTTCCGGTCGATTGAGTCTCCTCGTGCTGTTTGTCACACTTCCAGTCATGTCCCGGTCGCCGGAGCTGCCTCAAAGCCTAGTTTTCGAGAACTTACTCGTTCCCTTAACTGTTCAGTAACCTTTAATTTTGATTCTTTTGTCATACAGGATCGTGGTATGGGAAAGATGATTGGCATCGGACATGAATCACATGGACTTTACTATTTACAAACAACGCCTCCCGTGCTGTGCACTGCTACCGAGTCTTCCAGCCTTCTTCATCAACATCTCGGCCATCCCAATTTGCAAAAGCTTCAGCAAATGGTTTCAAGTCTCGCAAAATTAGAGTCTTTGAATTGTGAGACGTGTCAACTTGGGAAGCATGTTCGTGCTTCCTTTTCTAGTCAGGTTCAGCGTCAAACAGAGTCCTCTTTTGTTATCATTCATTCTGATATATGGGTCCAAGCCGTGTCTCTACTTTATCAGGTTTTAAGTATTTTGTTACCTTTATTGATGACTTTTCTCGATGTACTTGGTTATTCTTAATGAAAGAACGTTTCGAGTTGTTTCCCATATTCAAGTCTCTCTATTCTAAAATTCAAAATCAATTTGGCAAATCAATTAAGATCTTGAGAAGTGACAATGCAAAAGAATATTTTTCCCATGACTTCTCATCATTTATGTTGTCTCATGGTATCTTGCATCAATCAACATGTCCCCACACACCCCAACAAAATAGGGTGGATGAAAGAAAAAATCAGCATCTTGTTGAAACTGCTCGTACTTTGTTGTTGCAAGCAAACATGCCATTGCGTTTTTGGGGAGATGCTATGTTAACAGTTTGCTATTTAATCAATCGTATGCCTTCTTCTGCTACTAATAATCAAGTCCCTCATGAGTTATTAGTCCCTAAAGGTCCCCTATATCATGTTCCTCCTCGTGTGTTTGGTTGCACTTGTTTTGTTCATGATCTTTCTCCTAGTCAAGATAAGTTGTCTCCTCGTGCCATTAAATGTGTCTTTCTTGGTTATTCCAGGGTACAAAAGGGATATCGTTGTTATTCTCCTGTCACTCACCGTTGGTATACTTCTGCAGATGTCACCTTTTTTGAAGAAACACCGTACTTCCCTTCGTTCTTTGATCCTAGTATCATCTCTGAGGTTTTACCTATTCCATATTTTGGCCCACCTCTACCTCCTTTGCAGGTCCAATCTGGAGAGGCTCTGTTAAGTCCACCTCAACACCCTTTTCTCACTTATCAGCGCCGTCCATGGGAGGCACAAAGATTGACGAGCATCCTAGTGCATCATGTCCGACTCCACCGGCTTCCCCTACCACGGACTTGTTGTCGCGACCGGAATCGCAGCGAAATAGCAGCTCGCGAGATTTTTTAAAAATGAAAATGGAGTCGCCACCAATTTTATTTAAATTAGGAAAAATTGAAAAACCTTTTTTAGAAAACAATCTTTGAAATCCAAATCAGATTCGGGAGTCGGTTATGGATAGGGAAGGGTGGAAACTTAATCCCACAGCACCCCTATCACACCCGTCCTGAGATGGTACCTTAAGTCAGTTGTGCAAAATTTAATAATGTCAAACATATTTATTTTACTCCTCTTGAAAACATTGTAACTATTTTTTTTTAATTTTTTTTTTAAAAAAGAAAAGAAACAACCAAATTGTGAAAATTTAATTTTTTGACTTGACAGAATAAAAATTCTACTCCTATGTATCCCCAAGTGTAATGGGGAACTCAAAGTCATGTAGTTCTTTAGAAAATAAGTGCGAGTTGGTTAATTTTAATTAAAAAAAATTTTGAAACGCGATTTTGTTTGAAAACAAAATCATCCTTGCACAGAATTCAAGATAGCACCTAGCTACTCAGTAAACCCTTATGATCCAAACGACATTGAAGATAACATCTGCCATTTAATCATCATCATTGGTCATTGCATTGATTAAAAGATTTTTTTATTAATTTAGTTTTTTTAAATTTTTTATTTATATTTTATTTTATTTTTTTTAGACTTAATAAAACACTTTAAAGTTATTTAACCAAAAAACTTTAACCTAAACAAACTCTAGCCCAAGAGAAAGGAAAAAAAATGACTCAAACCCAAAACAACTATAGCCCAAAGAAAAAAAAAAACTACAAAGACAAAAGAAACCAAAAAACGTTCAGTAACAAACACAAAAGAAAAAGATAGTAAAAGAAGTTTTTTTTTGTTAGAAAGGAAAAAAAGGGCATATTCTGACTTAAGAATCCAAAAGGGGAAGGTTCTGGAGAAAAAAAAAATGGGGAAAAGAGGGAGATTGCCCACCATTAGAAGGATGGACGGTGGTTGGGGCTCTGTTTTTTTTCGGCGAGTGGAGTGGCAGCGAGGTGGCCACGATAGCGGGCTAGTGAGGCGTGGCTGGTCCTGGTGCGGTGCGGCTCGATAAAGCTTTCTGGTTCGGGTAGTGCGGTCCAACAGAGACGACAGGGTGCTCGACGGCTATCAATTCGGGTCCCAAGCGTGGTGGGTTGTTGGTGTGCGACGGCAGCGAGGATTTGGAGGTCTAGGTAACGGCACGACGCCTGTCGCAGTGGTCTGGGGTGCTGAGTCAGTTTGGGCAGTGGACTGTGTTTAGTGTGGTTCGCGGTTGCCGGCGGCTCTGGTTTGGCTACAATGGAGGCGCGACGCGGCTGCCGATGGAGGTTAATGGTGGTCCGGTTTGGTGGTGGCTGTTTTTTTTTTTTTTTTTTTTTGGGTGGTTTATGGTGTTTGGTTTGGATGGAGGTTAATGGTTGTTTGGTAGTGGAAGGTTGAAGATGGGTGGGTGAAGGTGGTGGTTGTTTGTGGTTGTGGGTGAAGGTTGGAGATGGTGGTTTATGGTGGTGGAAATGGTGACTTAGTGGAGATGAAGATGTTGAAGTTATGGAGGATGGGTGGTGGTTTGAAAGTGAAGGTTGTGGTTATGGAGGATGAAGGCGATGGTCGGTGGAGGTTGTTTGTGGTGGTGGGTTATGGAAGATGGAGATGGAAGGTAATGGTGGGTGGAGGTGGTGAAGGTTGGTTGGTTATGGAAGATGGAGATGGAAGGTGATGGGGGGTGGAGGTGGTGAAGGTGGAAGATTGTGGTTATGGGGGTGGGTTGATGAAGGTTGGTTGTGTGATGAATGAAGATGGTGCCAATGAGGTCTTCCCCCCAAAAACAAAAAAATGCCCTCCCTTCTTAATTCTCTGAGAATTCCCCTCCTGTCTTCACGTTTTTCTTCCTGTTTTGTAAGCAAAATGTAAACCCCAAGAAAAACAGCTTTGGCAGATAGAGTGGCTAGTGCAACTGTAGGTGTTTCCATTCTCATGTATTTTCTTTACCTTCATGCTTCACATTTCTGTAATTTTGCCATTTTTGCTTCTCTTGACCCTTGTGCTTGCAAACAGATGACAAACTGCAAGATTTCCTTTCAATTTTTTTTTAAATAAACGAAATCAGCATTATTTTTCTTTGTTGTTTTAATCTTATATTTTTTTATTTTTTTAATATTTCAAACTAATAAAATAAATGGGCTTAAGGCATGAATAGAAAATTTGGTCAAGAAAATGAACAATTATTAATTTTTTTTATCTTTTCCTTTTTCCTTTTTTCTTTTTTTAAATTTTTTTGGCAATCCGGTCAAAATTGGGTGTTTACACCTGTCCAAGTCTCCTAAAGCTGTTGGTCTTTCTATTGCTCTTCGAAAAAGTACTCAGTCCACTAAAAATCCTCATCTCATTTATAACTTCTTGAGTTTTCATCGTTTATCATCATCCTATTATGCTTTTGTGCCTTCTTTATCCTCTGTCCAGCTTCCTTAAACCTTTAGTGAAGCCTTTTCCCGTCCAGGTTGGAGGCAGGCCATGATTGATGAGATGATTGCTTTTGAACACAGTGGCACGTGGCCTTTAGTTCCTTTTCCTTCAAGGAAAACAGTTGTTGGCTGTTGATGGGTATATGCTGTGAAGGTTGACTCCGATGGTCAAATTGATTGTCTTAAAGCTCGCCTAGTTGCAAAATAGTACACTCAAACATATGTTCTTGATTATGGTGATACATTTTCTCTGGTAGCTAAGATGGCTTCAGTTCAGATCTTTCTGGCCATGGCAGCTATTGGGCATTGGCCGTTATATCAGCTAGACATTAAAAATGTCTTCCTTCATGGTGATCTTGACGAAGAGATATATATGGAACAACCACCTGGGTTTGTTGCTCAGGAGGAGTCAGGTTTAGTTTGCAAGTTGAAACGATCTCTTTATGGTTTAAAACAATCTCCTCGAGCTTGGTTCGGTAAATTTAGTACCATTGTGCAAGAATTTGATATGACTCGAAGCGAAGCAGACCATTCAGTTTTCTATCAACATTCTTCAGTTGGCAGATGTATTTATCTGGTAGTCTATGTGGATGATATCATTATTACAGGTAATGATTATGAGGGAATATCTCAATTGAAGAAGCATTTGTTCAGTCACTTTCAAACCAAAGACTTAGGAAAATTGAAATACTTCCTTAGTCTTGAGGTAGCTCAGTCAGAGAATAGTATTGTGATTTCACAAAGAAAATATGCTTTAGATACACTGGAGGAAACTGACATGATAAACTGTAAACCTGTTGATACTCCAATGGATTCGAACAATAAATTATTACCAGATCAAGGGAAGCCTTATTCAGATCCAGGCAGGTATAGAAAGTTAGTTGGAAAGCTAAACTATCTCACAATAACCAGACTAGATATCTCCTTTGCTGTCAGTGTGGTGAGTCAATTCATGCAATCACCATGTGTTGATCATTGGAATGCAGTGGTTCGAATTTTACGATACATTAAGAATGCTCCAAGTCAAGGGTTGTTATATGAAGATAAAGGAAACACTCATGTTTTAGGGTATTCAGATGCAGATTGGGCTAATTCACTTGTTGATAGGAGGTCTGCTTCAAGATACTATGTCTTCATTGGTGGTAATCTTGTATCTTGGAAAAGTAAAAAACAGAATATGGTTACTCAGTCAAGTGCAGAAGCTGAATATCGGGCTATGGCAATGGTTACTTGTGAACTTATATGGGTAAAACAGTTACTTCGTGAGTTGAAGTTTGGAAGTGTTGATCAGATGAAACTATATTGTGATAATCAAGCTGCTCTACACATTGTGTCAAACCCGGTCTTTCATGAAAGAACCAAACATATAGAAATTGATTGTCACTTTATCCGAGAGAAAGTTCTCTCCAAGGAAATTACTATTGAGTTTGTCAACTCTAATGATCAGCTCGCGGATATCCTTACAAAGTCACTTCGAGGTCCTCGAATTCAGTTCATTTGTAACAAGCTGGGTGCATATGATTTGTATGCTCCAACTTGAGGGGGAGTGTTGGAGAGTATCTCCTATTTAGGAAGAATATCAGGGAGAATTTCATCTATTTAGGAGCTGTATATTTTCTGATATGATTTGTATATCTGTCCTATTATTTAGTTTCCTTATTTACATAGTTTCCTAATATTAGTGATTGTAAATCTTGTATATAATTAGTTGTGCTGAGGCTATTTTCCTCAAGCAATTCAGTAAACAGTTTGTCCATCTTAAGAGACATGATGTCCAAATTAAATTGAGAAGAAAATTTAAAAAGACATCATGTAAGATAAAAATAAGGAGCAGGGGGGTGTTTCAAATGACTTCCCTTCCTATTCTCACAGGGTTAAAAAATGTGTTCCTATTGGCAGACACATTATAGTCAAACTAATCATTTTCACTTAAAAATTGTGCCTAATTTCACCTATATGGTTTGACAACATAAAGACAGAAAATGTAAAGGTCTGACAAATTTTAAGTCTTCAGTTTATCATGGTGTAGGTATATAGCTCAGCAGCTTAGTAGCACATTCATTGTTTTGCTGTGGTTCTAAGTTAAAAAAATAAGTTCTCTGGAACCTAAAATATGGAAATTCACAACAAAACTGATATAAAGAAACCAGAAAATCAATTTTTATATAATTCAATAATCTAAATATGCTACTCTTTACCTCTTTCCACATGTTCAAGCTTCATTTAAGATAAAGGTCCAATAAGAATTGAAAACTACCTCTGTTGTTCCTTAACAAAGTTAAGAGCAAGCCCCTCAACAGGTCCAATGCTTCTGTCTTTCCGTACAGCAAATATGGTCTGATCGAACTCCTCAGGAGCCCCCTCAAAGGGAGACATCTGACCCATACAAGGTGTAATCATCAGGCCCCATAAAAATGAATGGAAAATACATATGAATCTCAGTTTTGTATGTGTTTTGTGTGTGGTAGATAAATAGAAAAACCATATACCAGCAATTATCACAATTCACTTCTCAAGCCACAATAAACTTACTTTGAGGAGTTCATGAGAAGATACAGTTCAATCTAGATTCTAAGGTTCTCTTCCCCACCCACTCCCTTCTCCACTCAAAATATGCATGAAAGATAATGGATGAATGACTAGTAATTTCTGGTATATGAAATGACATACAGCTAATGCATCGTAGTGGAGACCATCATAAATCAGCATCACCCTTTCAGAATAATTTCTTTCCTGTCAAAAGTATCCACAAAAAAGAAGAGAATGGAAATTTTCAGTTATAAGCTACGTTGCACGGGTATGAGTACATCATATATATATATAAAATAAACTAAAATCTCACACAATGAAATATGACAACATAACATAAAAATTATAACACACAAATTTCAAAATAAAACATAGAAAGAAACTTAAATTGTTCAACCAAGACAACATCCACAATAAGAAATAACAATACTTAAGTTGTTCAACATGACAACTTCTAAAGATAATTATAAAAATCAGACTCCAACAGTCTCAATTTCATCATTTCCTTGCCCATCATCACTGAAAAGAACAACTTCCAAATTTGGTTCATCAAGAGAGAGACTAACAACTTCAAGAATAGCTATTTCAGTTGCATATTTGCTAGTCAAAGAAGCAGAAGAGGTTGTGCCACTACCAGTGGCAGACCCATTGCCAGACCCAGTACCACCAACACTAGCAGAGCCTTGTGAAAACATTTGGAATAATATCACAACACAACTCAAAATGTCCAGAGAACGGATTGAAGAGGGGACAGAGAACGGACTGAAAACGTCCAGCCCACGCTGCAGGTCGCTGGAGCTTAGCACGCAAGGTCGTTGGTCGTTGGTGTTGCAGTCGCCGGAGCTGGGTCCTTGGAGCGCCGCTTGGGATAGAAGCAAAGAGGAGTGGTCGAATGGGTTAGGGGACAACCGTGAAGACTTCGTGAAACAAAATACCCATTTTGTTGAAGTGAAACAATCGTGTTTTGGGAAAAAGTCGGTGGAGCCATACCCACGCCGCATCGGAGCCGAACCCAAGCTCAAAATTTTTTTTTAAAAAAAATTGGGTACGTACCAACGCATACCCGGCCCGTACTAGCGCGTACCCGGTACTGGTACTCCTTCCTGACAAAACGTACCCCATACGTACCCATGCTTCAGAGGTTGTAACAGGTTGACAAAGTGTAAGAGCGTATAGAATGCATCAAAATGGCTAACCTGACCATACAAATCACATCGTGTTGTCTGAATATCATATGCTGCAATTTCACGTCCATAATAATCTGCTAATATTGAAAGTTCAATTGCACCTTCACAAAGGCATATAGCTTAATTAGCGCATCGAACTAACGAAAAACTAATAATGATCTATAGCTAAATTTGCTACTAAGTATGCAACAGAGTTTGAAAGACCCGTCATGTTAAACTCATCAACTACAAAATCTGGACCCACAAAATTTTTATTAGAAGCCTAATGTTAAAAATGAAACATCTGAAGTTTACGTAGAAGATTGTCTGCACCACTTGGTTTTAGATTGGGTAACCAGATGCAATAAATACAATGTTTGTAATCTTAATTTAATCTTTATCTTTTAAAATTTCAGGATAATATATACTCTGTATTATATTTATGGTAACAAAGTTAATTAAAAGCCAAGAAATTAAAATCATAGATGCTAAATCAACCTAAATTTGAGTAAGTTTCATCACCTTCCGAGTTCCAAACAAAAATGAGTTATCCTCATTTGATGTTATACAGTCATAAATTGCACACACTAGAACACCAAAAGTAGCAGTTCCCAACTTGCAAGGTGAAAATTGACAATTCTTTCCATTAAATACTTTTATAATTAAAACAACCATGATTAGGAAGACGTAGCTAAACTAACCTCCCCACTTCTCTGAGCCAAGAATCCAGTTATAGTACTCTGCATTTGGCTTCCCAAGAAATGCTTCAGAATATTTCTCTGGATCACTTGCTACTGTTGCAGCTATAATCTTTAGCAAATCAAACATCACAGAATGTTTAGTCAAAGTACATAAATAAAAGATGTCAATGAGATGCTCAAAGTGAAAAGATATTAGGTAATACAAGGGTACAAAAGTACCATTTCACTGATAATTCTCAAATGTCAAACTATGTATTTTGCATATGAAAATTATATACATGATTTCATGATGACCTGGTCTTAGTTGCAAGTGGTTTCATGGACAGCATTGAGTGGTATAGCATGGGGCTGATGGAACATAGTACAGGGACTTCTGATGGATTGATGACAAAATATGGAGTTCCAACTGAGAAGTTGCTTAAGTCCCATATCAGGATTTGAGAACAACCAGAGAACCAGAGAAGGTAAAAGAATGGAAAAACACACACACACACACACACGTATACAGGCTTATATAATACTTAAAGGCCAAGTTTTTGCAAAACGATGTCCAACATGCATTTATTGATGCATCTGAAAAAATTTCCATGTACTACACAAATGGCAACATAACTAAAAATCATCTGTTTAGTGTCCATAAGAACATTCATATCTACTTTTTCGCTTGTCCTTTGCATTTGTTGTAACCATTTTATGATTCAAAAACCAATAGTCAGTTTTCCTAAATTTCTATAAAAACATGTCTTCAAGGAATATTTGTCCCACAAATGACAAATACAAAATTTCTGTAGAGATTTTTTTTGGTTTCAGAAACTAATTCAAATGGGTACAAGCAAAGAGATATGCAAGATATATAAGCAAATTACCTGTCTCAACTCATAAGCTTTGTTTTGGTCATGATCCATAACATATCTGAAACAAGTAAACATAATAAAATGGAAAAAAAAAAAAACATTACAAGTGGAATCATTGCTATCACCAATATCGCATGAAAAAAGAGACTGTATTTCATTGCTTACCCAACTGCATTAAAGAGGCAACTATTATCCGAGGGAATAACTCTCCTCACAACAATACCTTCCATGATGTAGATTGTAGATAACTAGTACCCTGAAAATCAATCACAATCCTTGATCAAAATCCAAAATAAATTATAAAAAACAAAGGCAAGCAAATGAGGTATTGCATTAATCTTAATAAATAACAAAATCAACAGCCTCAAGGCTACAGATTGCTGAAAGAAATGTTTTTACACTAGGTAAGACTGTGAGAATATGCACTATATATTGAGATAAAAAAAAGAGGTAGCCATTTTTTTTAAAAGGAGGATAAAAGCAATGCATCAAACTTGTTACTAGTATAAAACGGCTGCCCCGGGAGATTTGTAATTACGTAATAACTGTAAAAAGGGCAGTTTGGTGCTATAAAACTCCTTCTATGTGCGGGTCTAGAGAAGGGTCATACCCACTATGTGGGTTAGACATATGCAAGAGGCTGATTCCATGACTCAAACTTGTGACCTGCAGGTCACAGCAATAACTCCAACCATTGCCCCAAGGCTCCCTTTCAATTACATAATAACCGTAATCTCTAAAAAACAACATTATATATGAACTCTAACATCTTCCTCCAATAATTTGTTTTTCTCAATTCTTTATCTAACATGCAGTAACCCCATGATTCCCCTAAAAAGAACTTGTTATCCGTATACATAATTATTAAGAACCGAGGAAAAAAATAAAACCTAAATACAATCAGGGTTTTACTGGAACCCAATTTGATTAATGAAAAGAAAATCCTAAATTTTCAGCTACATGCAGCAAACATTTTGAAATTCAATACGAGGGAGGAAGAAAAAAAGAGAAACGATAGAAACCAGGATATAAAGATGAAAAGTCTACAAATTGGAAGAAGCTAGAGCACAAATCAGCAAGAAAAAGCAACCCCAGATGCAGAATCACAGTACATATCCAGCTACAGAGCAGAAAGACACAAGCAAGACAATACAAGTATTTTCAAAAACCAAAAAAAGGGCATCCAATGAAATTTCCAGATCTATGGGAATTGCTTTGAAAACAAGAATACCAAGCAAAGATAGCTTTTTTTACGTAAGAGAAACGTGGAACGGATTATAGAGGCAATGACATCTTACTCTGCTTTTGGAAGCGGTGGCTTGTGCCTTGTGTTGTGTATTGGATTTGGAAGTAGGAATGGTTTTCTTTTATGCGTTTTGTTGTCACAAAATTAATGGATGTGACCCTTTTTGGGATGCTACCGTCCCTTTCACCGGTAACTATTCTCGAGCAGATGCCTTATCGCCATGCCCAACTTAGATCCTTCCACATAAAGCGTTCACATTCGCATTATTATTAAATATTAATTATTAATTAAATAATAACGTTATTCGTATCCAGTTGCACACATTTTTTCTCGAAGACACCTTCGTTTTAATTTTTGAAATTATATATATCGATTACATTCATTTTTTATTTTAAAAAATTTACAACTTAATCATTAAAACTACAAAACATCAATTACATTAGTCTTTACTTCGATTGTCGTCAGTTAAACTTAACGGAGATACACATACGACACGTTAAGTACTAACTTAGATACTGATGTGACTTCTTACTTAATCTAAAACAACATAGTTTCGGAATACACCTTCACTTTAGTTCTTAAAGTTTTATGCATAAGTCACATTAGTTTCTAAATTTAAAAAATTGATAACTTAATATTTGAAATCTCAAAACGTCAGTTACATTAATCTTTATGTCTTTTGTCGTTAGTTGAACTTGATGGACATGTACCATGACACGTTAAGTACCAAGTTAGACCTAACAAATTTTCCTCTCATAATATATGTAATGTGTTGCTCTAGCTTTGAAATAGTTGCTCATCATTTTTCACAATCCCACTGTTAGGTTCACCTCAAATATTTTGTTTGGTGTGTTTGCATAATGTTATCTCTACTCTCTTATTCTGTCTTAGTTTCTTATAATCAATTTCAAGGGTTTTGATTAGACAAAGGAAGAAAATGTTCTATGGCAATTCGCTATTTATGATTTTCTTTGTTTTATTTAGCTTGAGAAAACACTTGTATTTTTTAAGAAGTTTTTTTCTCAGCCAACAACTTTGTTATAGGACAATCTCTTTGGTGCCCATCGCATAATCTCTTTATGGGGGAGTCATAACAGATATACAAATGGATTGAAGACCTTTGTTATTTTAACATGTTTGTCTATATTTGCTATGTTTCTCTTTTGTGCTTCCTCTTTGGAGGATTTCTTATCCTTCTTTTCCATTGTATTTATTTTTTTCTTTATGTCTAATATTGCTTTATAAAAAATGAAATGAAATTTATTAACACAATTTATATGTGACTAAAATGACTACAACTTCCCTTTTCTTTGTTAACTATGTCAATTATATGATATTTAACTTCAATATATCCTGGTTGGAAAAAACTAGTCCTCAAAATTTAAGGTGACTAAGAAATAATATTATGGAATAACCACACATGGTAGCACAATGTTAGTCATGGCAACCATCACACAAGAGATGGGTGAATTGAGTGATTACAAATTTTTAAAATAACTTTGAGAAATTATGCATTTTGATATTTTCAATCAATACATGCAGCGAAAAAGATACAACTCTTAGAGATTTCTTAAATAATTAAAGCACAAATATAAAGAAGATAGAGTTGAGAGAAGCAAACACAATATTTATCCTGGTTCAGCCACCAACCACTTGTGACCTACGTCCAGTCCTCAAGTAAACCACCCGAAATTTTTCACTATCACTTCAAGCTTGAATAAATGCTTGAAACCTTTACAAACTAGAGCACTCAACACACCTTGAGATACCTCACCCTTTGTGTTTAAGCCTCAAAACAGGGATACCTCACTCTTTACAACCTTTAAGGGATACCTCACCCTCTTTACAGAAAATCAAATAGAGATAGAATGATAAACTCTCACAAGAGTAGATTACATAAGTTGAAACTCTATAATGCTCTTCAAAGATATCTCAAATATTTACAAAAACAGAGCACAAATAAATTGAAAGATTGATCTTTGGATTAGTGCAGTAGAAATATGTTTCAAGATGTTGGTTAGCCATTAAAGATGACTCAAGACATGTATTTATAGAGTATTTGATCAAAGGAGCCGTTGAGTACAATTAATGGTAGCATTTAATGCCAAGAAACTAATCATTGTGTGTTTTAGGGTCATGTTATTCGAATAACACTTTTGTTATTTGAATAAATCCACTTATTGCGCACTAGAAAATGTTTTCTGGAACGTGTTATTCGAATAACACTTTGGTTATTCGAATAAATCACTAAAAATACATTCTGCAACGTTTTTTGGGTGTTTTATTCGAATAAATATGTGGTTATTCGAATAAATCACTCTAGTTTCGAAATCTAACTTTAAATTGTCATAACTTCCTCATTTCTTATCTGATTAGAGCAAATGACCAGTCATTGGAAAGGTATTTGAGTCTATTTTCAAATGAAATAAGTTTCAGAACAAAACTCAAAGTATTTTAAAAGATATGATTAAAAGAGTAACCAAAGGTCAGTTTTTCAAAACTTAAACTTAGCTATTTTTCATAAATTTGAACTACCACCATAACTAGCCTTTCAAAACTTGTTTGTTGGGTATTTTAGCATGTGAAAACCATTTTTAAATATTTGACAATATATTTGAAATATCCAGAAGGCTTCTTACAAAAAGACTCTAAGTCCTATAAGCTATACCATTTAATCTTCTTTTGGACTTGATCTTTGACATGATTTTGTTGTTATCAAAATCTTCATGAAATAGACATTCACATTCTCTTTGAGTTAAGCATAATTGAGATCTTTTGCTTTCTTGTTACAGTGCTCACTCTTGGTACTTAGACTATCTTACAAAGTATTGCTCACTTAAACAAACATAGTCCAAATTCATAATTCAATATCTTCATATGCATGATTCATAAATGTACAACTCTAATTAGTCTGACATACATATAAGACTTTCATAGACATATTCAAATAAGATATTTATCAATTATTAATAGATATGCTCTATATATGATGCAACAAAGAATATTTTGCACATTTTCATTTAAATAGAGTCACATCCAATATTAATTCATTATAACTCATATAAAGCATTATTGGATATATTGTATAAAGAATGTTACACATATTTCATTGCACGATCATTAAGTGAAATATAACTAAATAAAGTACATAACCATGCATGAACAATATAATCTATTAAGTACATCTATGTAGCATAGGCATAATTCTTTTTGCTTGTATTTGTTATCATCAAAACTTAACATATTAAACTATTAGGATAAACTTATTTCTACAATCTTATCCTTTTTTATGATAACAAATCACCAAAGAAAAATATATTGAGCAATATAAGAATATCAAACATTAAGCACAAGAACATATTTTTCTTTTTAATTCTCATTCCCTCTATTTGACATCAACAAAAAGGTTTAGGAAAAAAAGATAATACTTTCTCTCCCCCTATAGATAAAACTCATACTGTCAAAGAGAGTAGGATCATTAAAATCAAAAACTTCTTCAAGTTATTCAAAACATAACTATCTCCCCTTATTTGATTCTACATATGATTCAAGAATAGAGAGATGAAACAAGTATGCTTTTAAGATATAAAAGAATATTCATGTAATGCTTGTCACATTTTGGTACATTAACATTTAGCATATGATAGCAATAAGCCTAAGAAATTATGTCTAACATATACTATATTGCATACCACATGATAAATAAGTACCACTTGATCAAAGTTACAAAATATCCATAGAAGTTCATCCAACTTACCACATATCAAGCATTTCTCGATAAAAGAATCAAAAGATATAAAGTTTAAGAATGTTTACCTTCTTTCATTGATAGAGAGGAGGCGAATAAAAGATGGTCTTCATTGACATGTTGATAGTATTAACAATAAAACACTTCATGTCAAACAAAGATGTAAGCCAAAATATATAAGCAACAATTTAAGAGCTAGGCTCCCTCTCAAAATATGCACAAGATGCATAAAGTGAAATATATATACCAAGACCATGTAAGCACATTACCATAAAGTAAAACAAGGTAAAAGATACTTATTCTAATCCATCAATCAAAAATCATTTTAAAACTTCTCCCATTTTCAAAAAGAATTTTACAAGAGCACATTATATTGTCAAAAGCATTTTAGAATAGTAGAGAGGTTTTATATTAAAACCACATATTCATTGAGATAAATCAAACCAAGTAAAAAGAACATAAGTACATCTCCTTGATGAAATATGCTATAGGGATCAAAACATGTATAAAACTAACATCATCTACTCTATATGCAATGACAAAAAATAGCAAGTTAATATCCAATTAAGTACTTTGTCAAAGCTAAGTATACTTCTCATCTCATGTAAGGAAAACATCAAATCAGTTTAAGATCAATTTATCAATAAGTATCATATACTTCATATAGAATATCACAATAACTTGGGGATAGAGATACTTATTGAGTTAGACAGAGAGTGATGCTTCTTTAGAATGTTCTTCGTTTATTGGTCCTTTGAGTTTGAGTTTTCTTCCATTGAGTATTTCATTCCATTGCAATTGAAGAAAGTCTCCTCATGTCCCTCTTCATTCAAATCTTCTCTTTATCCATTTATGCTTAACATTTCAATATTTGATGGCTATATTTGAAACACATAGAGACACTTCCTAACTCTAAAAGTTCTCTAAAACATAGGTTAGCATCAAATATCATGTAAGCCCATTTACAAGCATAATTTAGGTTAATATATAATTTAAAACATGTACCACATTTTCAACCATGCAATGTTAGTTCTAACAAGAACAAAAGAATGACATATGCACTTGAATCTAAAAGCATTGTTTAATCATTTTCAAAGCAAGATTCAAGTTTATCAAGAAAAACATGATCATCATCAAAACATATATAAGCATTTTAGGGCAAATAATGATCATATAAGGCATGTAATATCAAGTAAGGAATTCTAGTATGCACATATGTCAAGTTTTCTTACATTGAACTTCAAAGCAAAGTTCAAGACATAAGATGAATAATTTACTTCTTGTTTTTAAGATATGAACATATCAAGCAATTTCAAACAAGAAGACATATAACTTTTAACTTTCTAATCTCCAAGTAAGTATATAAGACAATTAAGCATCAAAGAGAAAGGATTGGAACTACTTATGAGGATGTGAATTTTTATATTTGAATAAAGAGAATAAGTCACAAACTCAAGAACAAAGATATTACCATAAAACATGACATTCTAAGCAAAATGTGTGCATATCTAGCTTTTTTGCATATGTAAAGACACTTTTGAGGCACAATGCTAGAAAAGCACAGCTTAAGGCATGTTAAGGCATAAAACAACTCTTTACTTCTCCAAATATTACATGATATTCAATTTCAAAGCATAAGTAAGGATGAGAGATTGATATCACCAAAAGTGTACTCTTTGAGTTTTTGTAGGTGACTCTAACTTCCAAGCTTCAAGTCTCCATGAGTGAATAGAGATTCTTTGCACCCCTTTTAGAAGTTTAATCCTTTTAAGCTTTACTAACCTCAAGTTGAATAATCTTATTCTATTTATGTCGCGACAGATAATCGCGGCGGGAGCGGCGAAACAAAATAAATTAGTTAGGAATCACCATCAAATTTATTTAATTTAGAAAAAATTAGAAAACTTTTTTAGAAAATGGTTTTTGGAACCAGATTGGATTCGGGAGTCGGTTATGCATAGGGAAGGGTGGAGACTTAACCCCATAGCACCCCTAACACATCCATCCTAAAACGGTTACCATAAATTAATTATGCAAAATTTAATAATCTTATAATATATTTGTTTTACCTTTTTTATAAAAAATTAAAAAAAAAATAATTTGTGAAAATTTAAACTTTGGCTTGACGAAATAAAAATTCCGCTCCTACGTACCCTCAGGTGCAATGAGGAATTCAAAATCATGTAGTTCTTTATAAAATACTTGTGGGTTGGTTGATTTTATTTAAAGAAAAGATTTATTTTTTTTAAAATTTAAATTAACAGGTCGTCACGACTCTGTTAATCAAATTAGGGTTTGAATAGGTGAAGGTTGCGTCACGCTAGAGACGTCACCCACTGATCATTTATTTAAATGAGATTTTTTTAATTAAAAAAAACAAATTTTGAGTATTTATTAGATGACGTTTTATTTTTAAAATAATTTGAATTATTAGGTTGTCACAACTCAAATGATCTAAATAGTTACAAGACTAATAAGCTGTCACAACTCGGTTAATCATGTTTATTTCTTAAGAAATAATTATTTTATATTAACCCTTTTTAATTTTTAATTTTTATATTAACCCCTTTTAAATTTTTACCATTATTTTTAGTCTTATTCTTGTTTTTTTTATTCTTTTCTGGCCCAAGTTGCTTGCTTTAGGCCCATTATTACCATTTAATAACAAAAAATAAGACAGTAACTTACAAAAAACAGAAAAAGGGATGGGGTATTTGCTTTTCTTCTTCTTCGGTGGTGTTTCGCAGAGACCAACCAGGGGAAGACAAATGAGGCAAATGATGGCGGACGGTGAGCAGGGATAGAGGCGCGGCGGCGCCGATCTGAGTTGGGGCGAGGACTGCTGGCAGGGATGGGCACGGCTGGTCAATGAGATCCGACTGGGTGGCGACTAAGCGGGTTGGTGGGTTTGCTCGTTGCAGGTCGTGCGGGCGGTTGCGGGTCACCGGATCAGGACGAGCAGTGGCTTGGTTCGCAAGGGTGGCAATTTGTCAGATCGGGTCTGGTGGATTTTCGTCATCGCGGGTGCAGTGGGTGCAAGTCGGCTCGGTCTGGACAACGCAACTGGGGCGGATCGGCTAGATTTGGATGGCGGTCTGGTGCGGCGGTGCTATCGGCGGCTCTGGTTTAGGCTGGGCAGAATGGGTTCCGGATCTGGGTCACGTGGCTTGGGATCTGCGGCTTGTGCTGGGTGGTTTCGGTTCAGAACAATGGTGGTGCGAGGTCGTCGGACTGCTGGTGCAACTTCTGGCTGGGTGCGGCAGAACAATTCTGGCGTGTGTCTGCTTTGATGGCGGCGTGGAGCTCAAACGGGATCCGGTTGTGCTTTTCTGTTTAGTGTGGTTGGATAATGAAGAATAGAGATTAGTGTAGTGAGTTGGAGAAGATGATGAATAATGGTGATATGATAAGGTGGTGAAGATTGTGAGGAGATGTCATGAGGCTTGAGGGTTGAAGATGGGTTGTAGAAGAAGATTATGACAAAGGCTGTTGGTTGAAGATGGTAATGGAGGGTAAAGGTTCTTTGTCGGGGAGGCACGTGAGTGCAAAAGTATTAAGTTGAAAGTGAAGGTGTGTTTTGCTGAAAAGTGTTAAGCTAGAATCATGTAAATTACGGTCAAAGTATTGAGCTACGGGTCCCTTTGTGTGTGGGGTTATGGGTTAATATAGGAAGGGTTTAGGTTGAACTATTTGAGTTGAAGTGTGATTAGGAGTTGTTAAGGATAAGTGATCGGGTTTGTTTCGGATGAGTGTTGGGGTTGGTATAGGACTAGTATTGGGATTTGTTTAGGATGAGTTTGACTAATGGGATTTGTTTTGGATAAGTTATAGAGTTAGTATAGGATGGGTAAACGGGTCAAGTTATGAATTGATGGGTCATGGGTGGTTAAATGGGTCATGGGTTTGATAATGGGTAATGATTTAATGGGTAGGAAAATGGACCAAAGATGAGTCTTTTTTTTTTTTAATTTTTTTTATTTACAAAATGCCCCGGACAAAATTAGGCGTTCACAGTTGCTCCTCTTTACTTTTTTCTTACTAGATAAAAAGAATAACTGTAGCTTTTTATTTTATCATAGTAAGGAACGAGTAAAGAAATGAACCCAAATTTTGTTCAGGAGAAACAAAAAACAAAGTGAGAACAAAAATGTAAAGAGCGATGTGCTCAAAAATTAAAATGCAAGGAGCCGATGCGCTCAAAACTTAAAATGCAATGAGCCGATGCGCTCAAAACTTAAAACGCATATGCAATGAGCCGATGCGCTCAAATTAAACATGCAATTGTAATGAGTCGATGCGCTCAAAACTTAAAATGTAATGAACCGATGCACTCAAAACTTAAAATGCATATGCAATGTGCTGATGCGCTCAAAACTTAAAATGCAATGAACCGATGCGCTCAAAACTTAAAACGCATATGCAATGAGCCGATGCGCTCAAATTAAACATGCAATTGCAATGATTCGATGCGCACAAAACTTAAAATGTAATGAACCGATGCGCTTAAAACTTAAAATGCATATGCAATGTGCCGATGCGCTCAAAACTTAAAATGCAATGAACCAATGCGCTCAAAACTTAAAACGCATATGCAATGAGCCGATGCGCTCAAATTAAATATGCAATGAGCCGATGCGTTCAAAACTTAGAATGCAATGAGCCGATGCGCTCAAATTAAACATGCAATGAGTCGATGCGCTAAAAAATGCAAGGAACCGATGCGCTCAAAACTTAAAATGTAATGAGCCGATGCGTTCAAAACTTAAAACACACTTGCAATGAACCGATGCGCTCAAATTAAACATGCAATGAGCCGATGCGCTCAAAACTTAAAACGCATGAGCCGATGCGCTCAAAACTTAAAGTGCAATGAGCCGATGCGCTCAAATTAGACATGCAAAATATTTATACCAGTTTCTTAAAATTTTTCTTCTCTTTTTTTTTCTCTTTTTCTTTTTTCTTTTAATCATTTGAACCAGCGACGACTTTGGAAAGCTTTGACTAATCAAACCCTTGTTCACATGTTTTTCTTCATCGGACCCTTTGGTTGATTTGGAATCCTCTTGACCCTTTTTCTTCTTCATTTCTTCATTTTTACTTTTTATTGTTTCGACTCTTCCTTTCCTTTTTGACAACAGATCACTTCAACCAAATGTCACATTGCAATCTATACTTTGAGTTACTGAGATCTTTTAATCTAACTCAATCATTGATGGATTGTTGTAGAATTGTCAAAATCAAACTGTTGACCTTAAATTCATCTTATTTGAGACATAACTTAATGAGTTAAGCATACATTCATGAATGGATAGAAATTTGTTGAATGAACAAACTTCCTTTTATCATTTGAATTTCTAGTAAGACACATACTTGAAAGATGAAAGCATAAATAAAATTACAAGGAAAAGAAAATTTGCCCCAGTATTGGTTCCTTGATCCTCATTCAATTGATTCCCTGCAACTACTTGATAATTCTACCACTGTCTTTGTTGATACTTTCTTCAGCGCATCTTTCCCTTAATCCTTCAGCAATTTTCCCCCAGTATAGCCAATTGAATGCAAATTAAAATTACCCCAGTTTGGTTACTCTTTCAAAGAGCTTCAGACCTTCTTTCTTTGAGATTTTGCTTATTTATTTGCCCTAACTTTTGCTTAGGCCACCCTTTCGGGTTTTCGACCTAATGGACCTTTTTTTTTATTGCTCTAACTTTTACTTAGGCCTCCCTTTCGGGTTTTCAACCTATTGAACCTTTTTTTTTAGGCATAAAATCTCTTAACGGCATCAGTGTTTATTGGCCTTGGCAATTCTTCTCCGTCCATATTCTGCAAAATTACTCCTGAAAATGCATGCTTGACTATGTAAGGGCATTCATAACTTGGAGCCCATTTTCCTCTAACATCCTCTTGATTAGGGAGAATCTTCTTCAAAACCAAATCTCCTGAACATAATTCTCTGGGATGAACTTTTTTGTTAAAGGCTCTGGTCTTTCTACTTTGATACAACTGTCTATGATAAATAACTGTCAGTCTTTTCTCTTCTATCATATTCAACTGCTCATACAGAGTCTTCACCCATTCAGATTCCTCTAACTCTGCCTCTATCAAAATACATCTTCCACATAGACTCCTCTCCTTCTTCTTCTCCTTCTACCATCAATATTTTTCCATCCGAGAACTCGGACGTTATTAGTTGTCCACCCTCAAGAGGGTTTTCAGCTAAATGGTCCGCGATTGCACTTCCTTTGATGGATTTTCGAGTCATGTACTTGATATCAAACTCTGATAATATCACTTGCCATTTTGAGACTCTTAATGAGACATGAGGGCTTTCAAATATGTACTTCAGAGGATCCATTCGGGAGATCAACCAAGTAGTGTAATAGAACATATACTGTCTTAGCCGTTTTGAGGTCCATACTAGAGCACAACATGTTTTTTCCATTGCCGTGTATCGGGCTTCACAGTCATTAAACTTCTTGTTCAGATAATAAATTGCCTGCTTCTTCTTTCCTGATTCATCATGATGTCCTAGCATTGCCTCCATCACAGTTGACAGTACGGTTAGGTACAATATCAATGGGTGACCCGCTGTAGGGGGTACCAACACCGGATGATTCATTAAAAAGCTTTTATCTTGTCAAAAGCTCCTTGACATTCTTCATTCCATTCTCCAAGTTGATGCTTCTTCAATAACTTGAATATAGGTTCACAAGTGTTGGTCAAGTTAACGATGAATCTAGCAATGTAATTAAGCTTCCCGAGAAAACTTCTCACTTCACGCTCTGTCTTAGGAGGAGACATCTCTTGTATTGTTTTCGCCTTATCCAGGTCCATCTTTATTCCTTCTCTGCTAACGATGAATCCTAGCAATTTTCCTGTAGATGCTTCGAAGATATATGTATTAGGATTAAGTCTCAACTTGTACTTTCTAAGTCTTTCAAATAACCTCTGCAAGACCTCTACGTGGCTTTCCCCTTCTTTAGATTTGGCCACCATATCATCTACGTACACCTCGATTTCTTTATGCATCATATCATGAAATAATGCGACCATAGCATGTTGATATGTAGCCCCAGCATTCTTCAACCCAAAGGACATTACTGTGTAACAAAAAGTTCCCTAAGGGGTAATAAAAGTCATCTTTTCTTTGTCATCGACATCCATGAGAATCTGATTGTATCCATAATAACCATCCATAAACGAGAACCTATGATTTCCTGTTGTATTGTCAACAAGAACATCAATATGAGAGAACGGGAAATCATCTTTCAGACTGTCCTTATTTAGATCCGTATAATCCACGCACATCCTGACATTCCCATCCTTCTTGGGTACTGGCACAATATTTGTTACCCATTTTGGATGTCTCGACACCTCTATGAATCCGGCTTCTAATTGCTTGGTCACTTCTTCCTTGATCTTTAGTGACATGTCAGGATGCATCCTTCTCAGTTTTTGTCTTTTCGCTTCTGCATCTGGATATAATGGGATTTTATACGACGCTATCTTTGGGTCTAATCTAGGCATATCTCTGTAGGACCATGCAAACACATCCAAATATTCCCTAAGTAGCGCCATCATTTCCATATGCTCAGGATTATCTACTATTTTTAACTTCTTCTTGTCTTCTTCGGTTTCCATGTTAATCACTTCAACTACTTCATTATCCACATCAAATTTTCTTTCTGAGTATTCCAGTATCTTTTAAATTTTTTTAACAATCTCTTCCTCTTCATCAGATCCAGGGTTTTCCTCATCAAACATAGTAAGGGAATTAATTGATAAGTTTTCAAGGTGCTTTTCATGAGGCATACCTTCTACAAGATTCAACTCCCTGTAAAACAATTTGTGTGGAGTTGGTAAGGCAAAAAGAATAGGAATAATAAAACGAAAGCGAGAGATTTTTTTTTTAACGGAAATATAGAGAGAAAACTGACAAATGCAAAGAAGATAAGCTAAAAGTGTGACAAGGAGGAATGCTGAATAAACATGCAACTTTATTTAGTTAATATCTCAAAAAACATAAATATAAGCTCAAAACATAGCTAGACTCAAATATCTGCCCATTACAGTATAACTAGACAATTACTTGGCAATAATAACATCAATCATTAGTTCAGATTGCCAGTTCTTCAATGGCTCCTCATCAGCAAAATGACGGATTGCTTTGCACTCTTCTGGGTCTTCTTCATGTAGTGCATTAATAATGAGAAGGTATTGGGGACGAAGGACTTCTTCGGGCATGATTACCTCAGTTGGTGTTGGAAACGTTTCCCTCAGATGAGGAATGTGCTTCATTTTGCCCTTATCACTCCTTTTTCCCAAAGTCATATTCTCTATTCTCTCCTCTAGAGATGCTTCGTATCCCAACCCAAACTTGTCTAGCTTTTCTGGAAATGAGACCAGTGTTCGAGTACCTTGCAATTTTGAGCCCAAGCCTTTTCCTTTCTGGTACCCATTATTTGTCATAATTCGGGCCACCACTTGATTCACAATTAGCATTGAAAGTTCATTCTCACCGAGTCCAGCCTCAATTATCTCAAAGTTGTGTCACAAATTCTCCTTATCTTTCTCTGCACTTTCCACATGCGGCACTGAAACTGGTTTAGTTAACATCATTTCTTCTTCTCCGTGTATAGTGATGACTGACCCATTTTCAATGTATTTTATACTCTGGTGTAGTGTAGAAGAAACAACACCAGCAGCGTGGATCCATGGTCTTCCTAGGAGCATAGTGTAGCCAGACTCAATATCCATGACTTGGAATAGCACTTGAAAATTACTCGGGCCAATCTCTAACTGTAACGTTATCTCTCCCAAAATGCCTCTCATATTTCCGTTAAAGGCTCGCACTACCATTTCTCGAGGGGAGAGTTCTTCCTCACTAATTGACAATGAGGTTAGAGTTGACTTTGGTAGGATATTGAGCGCAGATCCCCCATTAATTAGGACCTTTACGACTATATACCCGTTACATTTGAGGGTTATGTGTAAGGCTTATGGATTTTTCTCAGATCGAGAGGTGATTTCTTCATCCATAAATACAATCATGTTGATGCGCTTCACCGGGTCCACCATGCTGATAACATTCTCAGGGGTAACATCAGGTTTGACATAAGCTTCACTTAGTACTCTTAGCAATGCTTTCCAATGCAACTCAGATATCAAAACGAGTGACAGAAGAGATATCCTTGCTAGAGTCTTCTTCAACTGTTCCATCATGTCGTATTCACTTTGTTTCATGATCTTCAAGAATTCTTCCTTCTCTCCTTTTGAACTTTCCTCCTCACTCTATTATTTAACATTCTTCTTCTTTTCTACTTCTACTGGGCCATAGCATCGCCTACTCCTTGTAACTATATTGGTCACATACCATTCATCTTGGAGTATTTCAACAACTTGGGCCTTTGAAGTCTCTTCCCCAATTCCCTTCGTTTCCATCTTAGCTTCATAATTCCACGGCACTGAATGAGTATCATTATAAGCAAATGGCACTGGCTTCTTGATTGTTACAATTACTTTCCCTGATGTCGGGGCTTGGTTGAGAGGTGCACTTTCAGCACAAAGCGTTCTACTACACTGATCTCTTCAGAGTAAGCTACCCCTTGTCTGGCCTGTATTACTCCCAAAGTAAGTAATCCTTGGACTTGAACCTTAAAGTCTCAACAGTTCTCAATGTCACGTTCGATTTCCCCATAATGGTAAACACACCTTGACTCTTCATCATACTTCTCCTCATCTTTCATTGACGAAGCTGGTGCAGTGATAACAAAACCTGTTTTCTTTAATCCCTCAAATATCTGAGTCATTGGCTCACGCAGGCTCATGACATTTCTTATTGGTGGTCTTTCAATCTCCACAGCATTCGCCTCATTCCTTCCACTATGGTTAGGGATTGGGTTGTTAACAATACTAGGTCCAGCCTTCTTTTGAATATCTAGTTTTTCATAAGCAATAAGCTTCCTTACCACAGTCTTAAAAGACTCATAGTCTTCGATTGAGTGTCTTGGGATATCCATATGATACTTGCAAGTTAAATTCAGGTTGTACCATGCTGGAAATGGTGGTTGTATGGGACGTACAGGATTCCCTGAGATTAGGTGGGCATCAAACAACCTTTGCAATAAATCTGTATTTGGAATGGACAGTTTTGGGAAATGGGGTAGGTTTTGGGGACAGAAACGACCTTGATTTTGGAAGTTTGGTCGAGACTGTGGGTAGTTTGGAAAATTTTGCAAAGGTGGAGGTGGGTATTAAGTATAGATTGGGCGAGTTGATGCATATGGTTGAGGTACAAGAACATTGTTGATTTGGAGTGACTGAGCTTGAGGTGCGTTTGTGGGAGGGGCGGTTAGGCCATGTAGATGAGACGATGCAGATGTTTGATAGGAAGGGTAAGTGTTTGGGTTATATGGGGATGCTCGGTATATGGGGTAGGATGGCGAATATCAGGGTTGTAAAGGTTACAAATTTTGCACGTAACTCACTTCCGCCTCCTTTTTCTTAGGGGGAAACCCCTTCTTGAAACCACTTTCATTATTGTCAATTAGTAATTTTTCAGCCTTTACCAGAATTTCAATCCTTTCTCCGACTACAATTAAATTAGCAAAGTCTCGGTAAACGGCACCTGCCATTGTCCCAATATAGGGAGCTCCTAAAGTCCCCAAAAAGTATGAGCACATTTCTGTCAGAATCAACGACGGTTGCACTTGTGTAACTAGAGCCCTCTATGATAACAATGTATTTATGCATTTTATAATCCTCTCACTAGGCTTCTTAAGGTTCAATTTGACTTAATTAAGTTGATTTTGTCACATTTTATGAAATTAAGCTTAATTGGATCATTGAAGAAATTATTGCTTGAATTATCATTAATTTGGGTGATTGCATTCTTAAGTAAAGTGGCCACAACTTGAGTTGTAATTATCTGATTAATGAGATTTTAGTCTTGTTGGAAAGTTAAGATAATTCTCTAATAATTATTCACTTGATAGCAAAAGCCACATTGATACCAATGTATTTCATTCATTGTATAACCTTCTTACTTGACTTTTTCAGTAAACTGGCTATAATTTGAGTTACAAATATCCGATGGATGTGATTTTAATCTTGTTTTTAAGCTAAGATAAATTTCTACAATCTTCATGAAGGCCTCAAGACCAGAAACACATGTTTGGATAACTCAAATTAGAGTTGAAGCAAAATCTAGCGTTTTGAACCTGACAGCTTGACCTTTATGTACTCATTAGGCTATATCTGGAGCTATAGGAGTCAGTAATTCTGAAATTTTGACAGAGGAAGGTTAAGACCCATATCTACAACTTTCATGCAGAACACAAAAGCTAATTCGGATTCCTTGAATGTGATATTGGGTTTGGAAATCAGAACAAAGGTGCTGGATTTAGGCCTGACCTATGAGCAGTAATTGGGCCATATCTCAGGCTGTGATTATTAGATTTGGCTAAACTTGGTGTCTCTGGAAAGCTGAGACAATTTCTTAGAACTTTCATGAAGACCACTTGGTGCAATTCTGACGCATGCCATGAGCTAAGAGCAGAGACATTTCGGAGCCAAGAAAGTCCATAATTTCAACTCATTCATCATCTATTTTGATTTTACTTCTTATCATCAAACAACTCCATTGTCTTCTTGCACTCCTTGAACTCTATAAAAGGAGGCAAAGGCTGAACATTTAAGGGTGTTAGTTAGCTTAGAATTTAGTTTATGCTATTGTATTATTAGTTTTCCTTTGTGTAATTTTCTATTATTCTTAATTGAAGTTATGTTCATCATCTTCTTCTTCTCTCTTTCTTTCATCTTGTCTATGAGTAACTAAATCTTCATCTTGCTTGGGTGAAAATGTGAAGCTCTTGGTAATAAGTTAAGGTTAGATTAATTTCTTTCTTGTGCTTTAAATGATATATTTTTATGTGATCTTTATATGAATTGTATGTTGTTTCCAATTAATTTAGAAACTCTTCTTGTATAATGAATATCTTGATCCATTGTAGACAATAGGATTGGCACAGTGGATGCTTTTGACGATTTACAAGTATTGGTAGATAATTATTGGAACTATTATATAATTACATGATTGAACTTTGAATGTTAAATCTTTCGATTGGAATCTTCATTATGCATGATTTCAATTGAGTTATAAAATGAAATAATCTTGTTTTTAATTTATTACCAAGAGTGGATCTCCTAACCCAAGCAAATCTTTTTCATCTGTGAACAACTTATATCATTTTTAATATTGTGACAAATCTTCTCTGTACCTCAAATAATTTTCACTTCATTAATTCCCTGTGGATCGACCTCGGACTCCCGAGAATTTCCTACTTGAAATAACCTGCACTTGGGTTTGAAACTTTTAATTTTCCCATCATTCTATCTCTGGACATACTGCTTGAATGTCTTTTCATTTTTCTTTTATAGTGTTCCCAATTGCTCTCGGGTTAGGACCGTATTGAGATTAAACCGGTACTGTCTCATAAACAAGTTTGCCAAGTCATCCCATGAGGAGATCTTGGAAAGGTCTTGTTGGATGCACTATTCTAAAGTAGGCCTAGTCAAACTTTCATGAAAGAAACTAACTTTCATGAAAGCAACTGACGAGGAACTTCCAGTCCTTTGATCAGATGGACATTTTGGTGATGTAAGTTTTTAGATGGAAAAAAGGATTGGAGCTCCCATCATACTTGTCAAATTCCAGGATCTTAAAATCCTTGGAGATGATGATGTTAGCAATAGGGCATAACTCTTCTATCCCAAGAGGACCATAGGTGCTAAGACCCTTGATCGCCTTGATTTGCTCCTCCATTTTTTCCATCCACTCTTCTTTTATCTTATTGTTCTGAACAGTTGCATATCCAGTACCAGCAGAAAATCCATTTGGCATCGAGATGGACATATGTGGTGGTTCCCATGTGAACTCGGTGTTACCATGAACCTCATTTCGAGTACCCTTCAATGAATGATACCCTTCTCCGATAAAAATCACTAACGATGCAGCATTTGAGGTTACTCCCACGAAAGGCATTTCAGTGGTGACCCCAGGATTTGTGCCCATAGTAGTAATATTTGGAGGGTGTGAATGTGCTCCAGTTACTCCTATACCTCTGGCTGCCCCAATCAAGGAGAGGGTATCCCTCATAGCTGACAACATTTCCTCTATTCTTCTTTGAGACTATCATCTATTTCCATACTCAGATTTCTTCCTTCATTCTCAGCTGTCATTGCTGCAAGCTTTGTTCGAGCCCTTGTGTTGTGAAATCTGGTTTGATTGGTCTATTCTTTCTTTGGTCGCGCAATGATTCCAAGTTTCCTATGAATAGTCAAAATACAATTTGTTAAAAACAACCATGATTATTATTGATTTGTTAGAGAATCATTATTAGTTTGTGCCAACGAACTTGAGCGAATATCTTTGATCTTTTCTTTAGTCATGAGTGTTTCTTAGAACGTCTCGTTCAAAAGTTGTTTGTCATGAACATTTCTTAGAACGTCTCGTTCAAAAGAAATGGGTCTCCAGTAAAACGTGGGATCAGAACAATAATAATGCATACTTTATTCATTCGAAAAGAGTCATCAATATCATTTGAGAGGAGTACATCTTTTTTACTTTATTCGAAATACATCATTATCTAGTCTAATTCATTATTTTCAACCGAGTGGGCCTTGATCATCTGCTTCATTTGTCCAACAAGACTCTTGCAATACTCAATAAAGTCAATAATCTCTATCGATGTCTTAAGAGGATTGACCATCTTATCAGCCACCCTTAAATAATATGGAACGTCCGCAATTGCTGTGTTGGCTAGGCATGCTAGTTTCACAAAGGAGTCCATCCAAAATTGGGTTTCCTCTTTCCATTCATTTATGTCTCTACCTTATTGTTTCACCTAATCTATCAGATTTTGCAAGTCTTCTTGTCCCTATTGTAACGCTGCTTCAAACCATGCAATTGTTTTGTCAGTGTGTAACCTTTCAATTTTGATTGTGTCTTCATATCTTGTTGATACCTCTTTCATTTATTGTTTCATCCTATCCATTTACTAAAGAGCATCATTTTGCGTTGTTTTAGCATTCACGAGCAACTCTTTAAGTTATTGATTTTCGGCTAGTGCCCTATCTCTTTCCTACCCTCGGAGTCCTAGTTCCTTGTTTGCAGCTTCCAAGCATCTTCTGGTCCTTGACATTTGTTCTTGCTTTGTCTTTAGCCTCTTGTTAGCTCTTTCAAGAGCATAACTTTTTTCTGAATTTTCACATTTTAAGACTGCATATGCTTGACGAGTCTTTTCTAATTCTGCTTCTAATTTCCTTTTTTGTTCATTGGCCTCTGCTAGCTTTTCTTTTACTTCATCTTCTATCGGAGCCAGAGGCAAAGATTTACCAGCTGAAATTTTTAAGGGTAACTTGACCTCTTGAGCCCGATCCTTGACCCACTGCCTGTAGCTTTCTTTGACTCCATAACTTCTTTCTCTCAGTTCTCAACCTTTTCTGATGACTTTCCTCCAAGCGTCTCGCACTCTCCTAAGTGTCTCAATATACTTCGTTTGCATATCATAAATAAAAGGAGTGGTCTCCAATTCCGAGGGTGGTCCCATCATGGGATAGCCAAGTTGTCGCAATGCCAAAGTGGGGTTGTAGTTAATGCACCCTTGAGTACCCATTAGAGGAACATTAGGAAAACCCTCACACTGATAAATCACAGTTTGCCCCTCTTTCCGCCATGGGTACTATGCGATCTTTCCATCTTTAAGCTTGGTCAATTCTTAGGCCCATTCACAGCTGTTCTTGGTCTTAAATTGGAGCATCTTGAGACTTATAATGGGACATGGATCCTCATACCCCCTCTTGAACATGTGAGACGTGAGCCATACAAACAACATCGGTAGACAACATAAGATTCGTTTACCCTTCTTTTCATGACATAAATTCAAAATGTAGTAAACATCGGCAAGAATGGGCGGGACAGGATTAGCGGTATCATTTCGTCGAGCAAGGAACACATTGATTGTTGCGAAACCTACCAAGTCTTCACTATTTGGAAATATGATGCTACCATAAATGGTGAGGGCTAGCACATCCATAAAGGTATTCCAGTCTTCAACCTTGGCTAGGTGACGCATGTGCTCTTCCAAGTATCTACTTGGGAATCCTTCTATTCCTTTCCTGTTTTGCTTTGCTTTTCGTAAATCCTTTACATGAACTTTCAAGACCTCTGCTATGGTTAGCAATGATGCATAGTGACCCTTATATTGGTATGACTTTTCCTTTTCCAATGATAAGCCCAAGATCTGCTCAAACTCCTCTAATGTGGGGGCTAATTGAAAATCTTGAAATGTGAAACAACGTAATAGTGGATCATAATATTGGGCTAGCGCAGTGATAGCTTCTGTTTGCACGTCCACTTCTAATAGATTCAAAATTTTCCTATATCTTGCGGTGAAAGTCAAACGCTGTGTCTTTTTTAGCATTCGGCCCAAACCTACTAGGCTCTTTGTATCCACTTTCTTGGCCTTAAGTTGCAAGGTCTTTTTCAAAATTGCCTCCTTGTGATTTGATCCCATGTCACTTTCTATTTTTAATCAAAGATACTCACTGCTAGTTCTTAGACACTAAATTTCAAATGGTTCTCCAACAAACCTGGGGATGAAGAATTATCCATGCATGGTTTTAAAAAAAATGACTTTACAATTTAATAATGAGCGAGTTGTTAGTCCTTTAAAAGTGATTCGCCTCCTTTTTTTTGGGAAAAACTTTTTATTTTTTGCTTTATCAAGAGGGACACCAGTATGGTTCATCACCTTAAGGGACTAAACAACTCACAAGGCATGCAGATAAGTCAAAAGATAACGAAAGGTACGCTCCCTTTATGTCCTAATGGGATTTCCTTAACTTGGGGATTTCTATTCTGAGGATCTACGGGTCTTTACTGAAATCGTGAAAACCTTCATTGGGTGGCTCTTCTATTCTAAAGGTTTTTAGAGCCAAGTCCAATTTCAAAATGTTAACCACGAAATAGTGGGTAAACCACTAGGTGTGGAACATTCGTGAAAAAGGAGCACTCTAGATGAGATTTTCGCAATAACCAAACAAGATGTACATTCAAAATGACTATCACTATACAACCTCTTCTTAACTTAGGCTTCACTCAGACCCGGATATAGGGCTCCACTCAGATGTGTGTGATAAGCATGTAAGTGCAGTGGGTGTAGGGAGCATACAAACCTTCATTATCCTAAAGACTACCCGCATCCTGCAAAACAAAAACAAAAACAACCAAAAATTCCAAGAGAAATTCTCTATCCTAAGGTTTTAATAACAAAAATAATTAAAATAATTAAAAAAGAAAAAAAGGTAAAACAAATATACAAAGATTGCAAAATTTTGCACAACAAACTTATATGAGCTTGACTCTCAACCATCCCCAGCGGAGTCGCCATTTGTCGCGACAGATAATCGCGGTGGGAGCGGCGAAACAAAATAAATTTGTTAGGAATCGCCACCAATTTTATTTAAATTAGGAAAATTAGAAAACCCTTTTAGAAAATAGTCTTTGGAACCAGATTGGATTCATGAGTCGGTTATGTATAAGGAATTATGGAGACTTAACCCCACAGCACCCCTAACACATCCGTCCTAAAACGGTTATCATAAATTAATTATGCAAAATTTAATAATCTTATAATATATTTGTTTTACCTCTTTTATAAAAACTAAAAAAAAAAATTATGAAAATTTAAACTTTGGCTTGACAAAATAAAAATTCCGCTTTTACGTACCCTCAGGTGCAATGAGGAATTCAAAATCACGTAGTTCTTTATAAAATACTTGTGGGTTGGTTGATTTTATTTAAAGAAAAGATTTATTTTTTTAAAAAAAATTGAATTAACAGGTTGTCGCGACTCTGTTAATAAAATTAGGGTTTGAATAGGTTAAACTCGCGTCACGCTAGAGACGTCACCCACTGATCATTTATTTAAATGAGATTTTTTTATATAAAAAATGAATTTTGAGTATTTATTAAATGACATTTTATTTTTAAAATAATTTGAATCATTAGTGTTACCCAAGTGGCTTCAGTACTCAAGAGGAGGGGGTAAATTGAGTAATTAAAGATTTTTTGCAAAAGCCTTAAACAAATAAACTATACTGAATTTAATTATTAAAAGTCGTGAATAAGATGAAGATAAGAAGAACAATTAATAATTAAATTGCAAGAATAAATAAAGTGCATAAATATAAAAGATTAAGGGTAGAAAAGCAGTGCACGATATTTATCCTGGTTCGACCACCAACCACTTGTGGCCTACGTCGATCCCAAACACACGGTTCGAGATTTTTCACTATTCAATACAAGCTTAAAACCAGGTGCTTGCAACCTTTACACAACAGGATACCTCACCCTATTTACTAGAGGGATACCTCACCCCTTTGAAGGATACCTCACCTTCTTTACACCAAGGGATACCTCACCCTTTTACTAGAGGGATACCTCACCCTTACAAATTCACTAAGGGATACCTCACCCTTTTACAGAAGCAGAGAATAGATGAAAGATAAACTCTCACTTAGAGCAGATATTACAAATTGAAGTGCTAATAAGCTCTCTAAAGGATATCTCAAGGTTTTGGCAAAAAGAGCATAGAAAATATGAAAGAATCACGTTTTAATCACAAGCAAATAATTCAAAATGGTTGGGGCATTTCAGAAGAGACCCAAGGTCTCTATTTATAGAGCAATGAAAGACACTAGCCGTTGGAACAATTAAAGGCAAGTAATTATTGAAATTATGGCCGTTGCTGCCATTTTCGAAAGCTTCGTAAAATCCAATTCTGGAATACGGTATTCGAATGCCTTATGAGGTATTCGAATACTTCTTGTCAAAACACTTTTAGAAAAGCGATCGAAGTGGGTTATTCGAATACCGAGTTAAGGGTATTCGAATACCTTAGTTAAAGAGGTATATCATGAAATCAGGTTATTCGAATACCATAAGAGGTATTCGAATACCTCTGTTTGAAGAAACAGAAACATTCGAGTTGGAATCAGGTTATTCGAATACTTTAGAGGGGTATTCGAATACCACTTTGAAAAACAGAAAACGTATGAATTTGAAAACCATTCTATTCGAATACCTAACAGGGTATTCGAATACCTCTGCTATAAAAAACAGTTTTAAAAGCTTTCAAATGTCCAGAAAATGATTGTTTAATTTTGGAAAAGCAATTTTGAAAACATTTCTTTGCAATGCCAAATAATGAGATATCCAAAAAGCTCTTTACAAAGATCCTAAGTCCTAAAGCTATTCTTTGAAGATCTTGGACTTAGTCTTCTCATCATCTTCATGTTTGTCTTCACGTTTGTTATCATCAAAACTATTGTTCATGATAGCTAGCCAATTACATTCTCCCCCTTTTTGATGATGACAAACTAGCATTTGAGAAAAACATTAGTTCATATAAATTGGAATTCACAAAGTTAGTATGAGAAACTTACTCCCCCTCTTTTTCATAAGAGGTGATTTACATCAGAGATATACACAGCAGCTCCCCCTTATTTTTGGAATTCAATTTCTATTTTTGTTTTGACTTTTTCTCCCTGACTTTTCTCAAACAAAGACATTAAGACATTTAAACTTCTTCTCCCCCTTTTGTCATGATAAAAAAGATGGGGCAAGTATTTTTCTCCCCCTTTTATCATATTGAAACAATATATGCATGTCCTCAAGTTGAATGAATTTTGTCCATCAAATTTGTGCTTGAGGTAGTATTCTCCCTACAACAAAATTCAGAGTGCTTTCATTGGTATCCATTAATGTTGGATCCATAGGGGTTAGTCAAACTCATAAGCCAATAAGCATTTAAAAAACAATGAGGCAAAAGCAGCAAATGATTCTCAAGGGCAAAAATATATTTATCGATTAATTTGGCCAAGTAACCACTTGTTTGATATCATTTGTTATTACTTGTTATTACGTTCATACCACTTTGTTTGATACCACTTGTTTGTCAAAATGTAAAGCATTTACCACTTGTTATCAATTTCTTATAAATCTGCCATATATTAAATATTTCATATACCACTTATTGCACTTGTATATTTTATTAAAATAGTAGCCAATTACATTGAGCATTTACCTTACAAAGAATTTAAATATGCAGCATATTCTAGAAAAAGGAGGTGAAAGAGCAAGCAAAAATGTGCATTTAAGAACATCATGTGATTTCTATTTAAGGTGCAAAAAAATAGTTTCAAGAACTAAGATGTATTTTATCTAAAGCATGTTATTCATAGTTGGAATATATTTTCATTGCATATGTATAAGAAAAAGGAACAGAAACGAAACAGAGAACACGTCGTAAAACTTGCTTTCAGCCATGTGGTATTCGAATACCTTTTCTTTGTATTCGAATACCCATCACATTTTATAAACTCCAGAAGGAGCAAGTATTCGAATGCCTTGGAAGGTATTCGAATACTCAGATAACATGTGAGAAATCGATGTGATAGTTATCTGGTTATTCGAATAGCTATATAGTTATTTGAATACTCTAGCTTTATAAAGGCATAAAATTGATGTACTGATGTATGGTATTCGAATACCATGGGAAGGTATTCGAATAGACCTATCAGAAAAACATGGATTTTCACGTACAGATGCAATGGTATTCGAATACCACAGGGAGGTATTCGAATAACTCAAACATAAAAACATATATTTTACGTCCAGAAGGCATATTTGAGATATGAAAACTTACTTTTGATGGAAATACTCCTATATAAAATAAATGCAAGTCCAAGCTTGATAGAGACAAGAAGGAGAGCTTGGAATTCATTATAGTCTTGTGCTTGCAGCAACCACTTTCAAAAAAATGCCGAAATGAGCTCTTGGCTTTCAAGCACATCTGCAACACAATTTAATTTTTGATTTTTGGTACCCAAATTTTCTTGGGTCCTTGAGTGTCAGTTTTGGGCAATGTACCCTTTGGAACCCAAACCATTTTTGTCCCAATTTTTGTGTTAACATTCTTTCTTGCATTGCATGTTGAAGCACTGTGACCCTTCTTTCCACAGTAAAAACATTTGATAAAAGGACTACAAGAAGTGCTTGAATAAACAAAGAAGTTTTTATAAGATTTATGCTGATTTTTCGGGTTATAACCAATTCCACTTTTTCAAAAACAACCCTTTGTTTTCCTAATAAAATATTTAAATTATCTCTTCCACATGTGAATTTGGCAAGGGTGTTCTTTAAATTTTCAATTTCATTTTCAAGCAAATGACATGAAGAACAAGAATACGAAGTAGAAGCATGTGAGGGATGAGATGAGCATGCATCAATAATTCCCAAAGTTTCATTTTCAATTTTTAGTTCTTCAATCTCTTTATTTAAAATAAGAATTTGATTTTCTAGAGAAGAGATTTTTTTCTTAGAAGAAGAAATTTGTTTTGTGAGTTTTAAAGTTTCGTCATGCAATTCTTCAAAGGCATATTGTAACTCATCATAAGCAGGGAGTAAAGTAGAGTTAGAACTTACCTCATTTCGCTTTCTTCTTCTTCTCCTTTGGCCATGAGACAAAGTTGAGCTTCTTCGCTATCTGAGCTATCAGTGGAGTCCATGTCGTTGTCATCCCATGCTATGTAGGCTCTTCTTTCTTTCTTTTCCCTTGAGTGCCTTTTCTCATACTTCTCCACTTTCCTTTGATAGGTTGGGCACTCCATCTTTATGTGTCCCAATTCTCCACATTCGTAGCATTTTGGAGGAGTGGAGGATCCTTCTCCTTTGTGATATGCCTTCTTTTGAGGAAGGGGTGGTCTTCTTTGAAATCCTTTTTTCTTTAGGAATCTTCCGAATTTTCTCACAAGGAGACTAAGATTCTCCTCACTTAGTTCAAAGTTTTCAGTATCCTCTTTACCACCTTCATCATCATCTTCAAGTATGGAAGAGGTGGCTTTGAGTGCAATTCCCTTCTTCTTTTTATCATGCTCTTCACTTTGATTGAGCCTATTTAGTTCTAGCTCATGTTCTTGAAGCTTTCCGAATAGGGTGGCTAGAGACATTGTTGATAAGTCTCTTGATTCTGCAATAGCCGTTACTTTGGGTTGCCAAATCCTGCTAAGACATCTCAACACTTTGTTAATCAAATCTTCGTTAGTAAAATTCTTTCCTAATGATGCAAGATGATTAGCAATGTGGGTGAACCTCTTTTGCATTTCTTGAATGCTTTCTCCTTGGTTCATTCTAAACAATTCATATTCGCGAGTTAGAGAATTGATTCTCGACCTCTTTACCTCACTAGTACCCTCATGGGTAACTTGTAAAGTGTCCCACATTTCTTTAGCGGTTTTGCAATTTGAAATTCTAAAAAATTCATCATACCCCAAAGCAGTAGTAATAATATTTTTGGCTTTTAAATTATATTGAACTTTTCTTTTATCCATATCAGACCAATCACTTCTAGGTGTCTCGGTTTTTACACCATTGACAACGCGTGTAGGTATAAATGCGCCATTTTCGACAGCATCCCACACATCTAGATCAATAGCCTCGATAAAGATTTTCATTCTTTCCTTCCAATATGCATAACCATCCCCATTGAAAAAGGGTGATCGATTTATGGAAGTTGCTTCTGATAAAACATTTGATGAAGCCATGTACTCTTGAAGCGGCTAAGCTCTTTATACAAGAGTCTAGCTCTGATACCACTTGTTACCCAAGTGGCTTCAGTACTCAAGAGGGGGGGTGAATTGAGTAATTAAAGATTTTTCGCAAAAGCCTTAAACAAATAAACTATACTGAATTTAATTATTAAAAGTCATGAATAAGATGAAGATAAGAATAATAATTAATAATTAAATTGCAAGAATAAATAAAGTGCATAAATATAAAAGATTAAGGGTAGAAAAGCAGGCACGATATTTATCCTGGTTCGACCACCAACCACTTGTGGCCTACGTCCAGTCCCCGAAACACAGTTCGAGATTTTTTACTATTCAATACAAGCTTAAAACCAGGTGCTTGCAACCTTTACACAACAGGGATACCTCACCCTATTTACTAGAGGGATACCTCACCCCCTTTAAAGGATACATCACCTTCTTTACACCAAGGGATACCTCACCCTTTTACTAGAGGGATACCTCACCCTTACAAATTCACTAAGGGATACCTCACCCTTTTACAGAAGCAGAGAATAGATGAAAGATAAACTCTCACTTAGAGCAGATATTACAAATTGAAGTGCTAATAAGCTCTCTAAAGGATATCTCAAGGTTTTGGCAAAAAGAGCATAGAAAATATGAAAGAATCACGTTTTAATCACAAGCAAATAATTCAAAATGGTTGGGGCATTTCAGAAGAGACCCAAGGTCTCTATTTATAGAGCAATGGAAGAAACTAGCCGTTGGAGCAATTAAAGGCAAGTAATTATTGAAATTATGGCCGTTGCTGCCATTTTCGAAAGCTTCGTGAAATCCAATTATGGAATACGGTATTCGAATGCCTTATGAGGTATTCGAATACCTCTTGTCAAAACACTTTTAGAAAACTGATCAGAGCTGGGTTATTCGAATACCAGTTAAGGGTATTCGAATACCTTAGTTAAAGAGGTATATCATGAAATCAGGTTATTCGAATACCATAAGAGGTATTCGAATACCTCTGCTTGAAGAAACAGAAACATTCGAGTTGGAATCAGGTTATTCAAATACTTTAGAGGGGTATTCGAATACCACTTTGAAAAACAGAAAACGTATGAATTTGAAAATCATTCTATTCGAATACCTAACAGGGTATTCGAATACCTCTGCTATAAAAAACAGTTTTAAAAGCTTTCAAATGTCCAGAAAATGATTGTTTAATTTTGGAAAAGCAATTTTGAAAACATTTCTTTGCAACGCCAAATAATGAGATATCCAAAAAGCTCTTTACAAAGATCCTAAGTCCTAAAGCTATTCTTTGAAGATCTTGGACTTAGTCTTCTCATCATCTTCATGTTTGTCTTCACGTTTGTTATCATCAAAACTATTGTTCATGATAGCTAGCCAATTACAATTAGGTTGTCACAACTCAGATGATCCAAATAATTACAAGAGTAACAAGCTGTCACAACTTGGTTATTCCTGTTTATTTCTTAAGAAATAATTATTTTATATTAACCTTTTTTAATTTTTAATTTTTATATTAACCCCTTTTTAATTTTTACCATTATTTTTAGTCTTATTCTCGTTTTTTTTTCTGGCCCAAGTTAGTTGCTTTAGGCCCATTATTACCATTTAATAAAAAAAAATAAGACAATAACTTACGAAAAACAGAAAAGGGGAGGGGGTATTTGCTTTTCTTCTTCTTCGGTGGTGTTTCATAGAGACCAACCAGGGGAAGACAAATGAGGCAAACGACGGCGGACGGTGAGCAGGGATAGAGGCACAGTGGCGCCGATCTGAGTTGGGGCGAGGACTACCGGCAGGGACGAGCAATGCTGGCCGGTGAGATCCTACTGGGTGGCAACTAGGCGGGTTGGTGGGTTTGCGTGTTGCAGGTCGTACGGCGCGGTTGCGGGTCACTGGATCGGGACGAGCAGCGGCTTGGTTTGCAGGGGTGGCGATTCACCGGATCGAGTCTGGTGGATTTTTGTCGTCGCTGGTGCGGTGGGTGTGAGTTTGCTCGGTCTAGATGGCGCAACTGGCGCGGATCGGCTCTGTTTGGATGGTAGTCTGGTGTGGCAGTGCTACCGGCAGCTCTGGTTTAGGCAGGGCGGGATAGGTTCCGGATCTAGGTCGCGTGGCTTAGGATCTAAGCTTGTGGTGGGTGGTTTCGGTTTGGAACAGTGGTGGTGCGAGGTCGTTGGACTACTGGTGCAACTTCTGGCTGGGTGTAGCGGAACGATTCCGATGTGGGTCTGCTTTGTTGGCGACATGGAGCTCAAATGGGATCTGGTTGTGCTTTTACGTTTTGGTGTGGTTGGATAATGAAAAATGTAGGTTAGTATAGTGGGTTGGAGAAGATGATGAATAGTGGTGATATGATAAGGTGGTGAAGATTGTGAGGGAGATGTCGGGAGGCTTGAGGGTTGAAGATGGGTTGTAGAAGAATATTATGGCGAGGAAATTTGTTGGTTGAAGATGGTAATGGAGGGTGAAGGTTCTTTGTCGAGGGAGGAAAGTGAGTGCAAAAGTATTAAGTTGAAAGTGAAGATGTGTTTTGTTGAAAAGTGTTAAGCCGAATCATGTAAATTATGGTCAAAGTATTGAGTCACGGTCCCTTTGTATGTGGGGTTATGGGTTAATATAGGAAGGGTTTAGGTTGAAGTGTTTGAGTTGAAGTGTGATTAAGAGTTGTTAAGGATAAGTGATGGGGTTTGTTTTCGGATGAGTGTTGGGGTTGGTATATGATTAGTATTGGGATTTGTTTAGGATGAGTTTGGTGATGGGGTTTGTTTTGGATAAGTTATAGAGTTAGTATAGGATGGGTAAACAGGTTAAGTTATGAGTTGATGGGTCATGGGTGGTTAAATGGGTCATGGATTTGATAATGGGTAATGATTTAATGGGTAAGAAAATGGACCAAAGATGAGTCTTTTTTTTAATTTTTTTTATTTACAAAATGCTCCGAACAAAATTAGGTGTCCACAATTTAAATGTTTGCTTGAGGTAGTTATCACCCTACAACACAATTTAAAGTACTTTCTTTGATACCACTTGTTAGTCATTGATTATATTCATTTAAGTTCAGCATCAATTTGATATTCAATAGCAATTCAACAAGGTTAGTGATAATGCCAAACTCATAGGCAAATAAGCATTGAAAACAATAAGACAAAACAACAAATGAGTTCACAAGGGTATAAGATATTTTGTTTCATTGATCAATTTAGTCAATCACATATATTCATAAAAAAAATAGCCAATTATATTTAGTTAAGTATTTACATTTTCAGTCCAGTTACAAAGAATTTAACATATACAACAAATTCTTGAGAAACGAAAGGGAAAAACAGCAGAACCTTCCATAAAATATGTGTTTATTAGAATATGATGTTCTTTATTCGAATAAACTTGTGGAAAACAACTAGACTAGGCTTTCTGCCAAGCATTATTCGAATAACAATGTTGTTATTCGAATAACAAAGCATTCAGACTTAGCTTACTGTCAAGCTTTATTCGAATAACCATTTAGTTATTTGAATAACACCAACGAAAAACAAATTTAAAATGCTTTTGTCAAACATTATTCGAATAAGGGTTTCCTTTATTCGAATAAAACAATTAAAAAAAACAAATACTAGGGCTACTGTGTTTTGTTATTCGATTAAAAATTCTTTTATTCGAATAAAATACATTTTCAAGCAGATTTTAGTGGCTACTAAAGGAAGTTATTCGAATAGAATATCCATCTATTCGAATAAACATATCAAAAACACAACAGTAAGCATATGTAGCAGGTTAAAACCAATAAGCAGACCAAGATAAAAACAATCAAAGATTAAGAGAGACTTTTCAATATACATGTTATGTAAGAACATAAAGATATGATCACAAAATTCTAATTCTTATAAAGCCATTTTAAATAAACTAGAAGATCATGTTAGATATGAAAAAAAAAAGAAGATAAAACCATCTAACACAAACACTCATGATTAATAGGTGTTGGATTCCGTCCTTGTGTTTATCACACTTCAAAGGGGTAAATAAAAAAATTTAAGAACAAAGATATCATTATCAAACATGTCATTTCAAATAAGAAGCATACTTATATAGCATGTAGAGATATTTTCAAGATATAGGACTAGAAAACAATAACACAAGTATCATCTTATCCAAAGATTGCAAGTCCATGCTTAATGGAGACAAGGAAGAGAGCTTGGAATTATTTCTAGTCTTTGTACTTGGAGCAGTCACTTTCAAGATGTCAAAGTCAGCTCTTGTCCTTCAAGTACACCTACAATACACTTCAATTTTGAGCTTTTGGTACCCAAATTTTCTTGGGTCCTTGTGTGTTAGTTTTTGAATATTCATCCATTATGTTCTCATATAGATTAACTTTTCTATAGTATTTAAATTGAGCATAACAAATTAAATAACCAATTGTCATTAAGCACATAGCTGATAGCATGCTTACTTTCATGATATATAGACAATTTAAAGCATAGCAAGCATACCTAGGTATTGTAGAACCTTATGTACCAAGATATATAACAATTTAATGAGTTATGGTACAGTAAGAATGAACATAATCATGTGCTAAACATAATATTCAAATTTTACTAAGTGCACATGATTCTATCAATTACTTAAGGCATACAAGGAATATACCTCAAACGCATTGACTTTACAAGTGAATGTGTATAAGGGATAAAAGCATTTGATACCTTGGCCTTGGTAATCAAGGAAACTCTTTTCCTTACCCATTGCTTCTGTTTTGATGTTTTGAACTTTGCAAGTTTCACATTTTGTACTTGAAAAGGTTTGGTTGAGGCCACCTTCGTTCTTTGATTAAACTTCTACTATTGGGCTTTGGAAGCATTCTCCTTGATGATTCCTCTTTCATTTGACCAATTAGTCCATCCTTTTGAGAAATTTTCTGCATAATTGAAACACTAGGAGGACATTTTGGTACCCACTTCATCTTGGGTCCTTGAATGTTAATACTAGAGCCTTTGAGATCTTTAGGAGCTCATACTATATTATTTCTCATATAAGGATTTCTTCTATAATTGCATAAATAAGAAATATGTCCTAGATGACCACAAAAATTGCAAACAAATGAATTTAATGATGACTTGGCCCTTTGAAGATCATTTTTGAAAAACTTAAGCTTTTTATTGTTATTACATTCTATACTATTTTTTTCATAAGCCTTGCTTGAATTTTTATGTGGAATAACATCAATTTTATTCTTATTAACAAGCATGTAATGTACGCAATTAGAATCATTAACTTTGGCAAATTCAGAATATAAGTCCTCAACTTGATTTTCTAAATCAATGCACTTTTCATAAGAAGTTGAGGTTTCACATTTCAAAGATATTTCCTCATCAAGAAAAGTATATTCATTTTTCAAAGTCTCAATTTCATTTTCAATGGAGGAAATGTTTTCCAAACAAGATAAGTTTTTATTTTCTAAATTCAACAAACCATCATACAATTCATTATATGTACATTGTAGCTCATAATAGGAAGGACTATAATCTAGTTTAGCATTATTTACCTCAAAGTCCTTTTTAGTCATATAAGTAGTAATCTCAATTTCTTGCATACTTAGCTCTTCCTCATTGTTGTCCATCAAGGATTCAAGAACATCTTCTTGAGGACATTTTTCATGACAAGCTTCCTTCAATGGCTTTTGCTCTTCTTGCATTCTATATACAACTTTATGCAAAAAATCATTGTTAGCAACATAAAGAGCATCAAGGGTGTCCAAAATTTCTTTGGCACAAGAGCAATTCTTAATTCTAGCATAAGTATCATCGTTCAAACTACTTCTCAAGATTTGCATTACTCTAATGTTCAAAGAAAAACATTTTTTGTCATAAGCATTCCAAGTTTGTTTTGATTTGCAAGTAAATCCATCAAGCATAATATCCCACAAATCAAGATCAATAGATTGTATATAAAATTCCATTCTATCTTTCCAATAAACAAACTGCACACCATCAAAGAATAGTAGTTTATCAATTTCAAAACCTTCCATTTTAAAAAGCTCAATGGTTGCCAACAAACAATGATCTTTAACTCTAAGCGGTTAAGCTTTCAACAAAGCACGAAACTATGATACCACTTGTTAGTCATAGTAACCATCACCCAAGAGGGGGGTGAATTGGGTGATTACAAATTTTTAAAACAACTTTGAGAAATTATGTATTTTGATATTTTTAATTAACACATGCAGCGAAAAAGATACAACTATTAGAGATTTCTCAAATACTACTTGGGCTATAGGATAAATCAAACAAATAAGCTAGATATTAAATTCAATTCAAACATATATAATTAAAGCACAAATGTAAAGGAGATAGAGTTGAGAGAAGCAAACATAATATTTATCCTGATTCAGCCACCAACCACTTGTGGCTTACGTCTAGTCCTCAAGTAAACCACCCGAGATTTTCCACATCACTTCAAGCTTGAACAGATGCTTGAAACATTTACAAACTAGAACACTCAACACGCCTTGGGATACCTCACCCTTTGTGCTTGAGCCTCAAAATAAGGATACCTCACCATTTACAACCTTTGAGGGATACCTCACCCTTTTTACAGAAAATTAAATGGAGATAGAATGATAAACTCTCACAAGAGTAGATTACACAAGTTGAAGCTCTATAATGCTCTTCAAGGATATATCAAATATTTACAAAAACAGAGCACAAATGAATTGAAAGATTGATCTTTGGATTAGTGCAATAGATATATGTTTCAAGATGTTGGTTAGCCATTAAAGATGACCCAAGACATGTATTTATAAAGTATTTGATCAAAGGAATCGTTTGGTATAATTAATGGCAGCATTTAATGCCAAGAAAATAGCTGTTGCGTGTTCTAGGGTCGTATTATTCGAATAACACTTTTGTTATTAGAATAAATCCATTTATTGCGCATCAGGAAATGTTTTTTGGAACGTGTTATTTGAATAACACTTTGGTTATTCAAATAAATCACTAAAAATACATTCTAGAACGTTTTCTGGGTGTTTTATTCGAATAAATATGTGGTTATTCGAATAAACCACTCTGGTTTCGAAATCTAACTTTAAATGGTTATAATTTTCTCATTTCTTATCCAATTAAAGCAAATGACCAGTCATTGAAAAGATTTTTGAGTCTATTTTCAAATGAAATAAGTTTCAGAATAAAACTCAAAGTATTTTCAAAGATATGATCAAAAGAGTAACCAAAGGTCAATTTTTCAAAACTCAAACTTGACTATTTTTCATAAATTTGAACTACCACCATAACTAACCTTTCAAAACTTGTTTGTTGGGTATTTTAGCATATGAAAATCATTTTTAAATATTTGAAATTATATTTGAGATACCCAGAAGGCTTCTTACCAAAAGACTCTAAGTCCTATAAGCTATACCATTTAATCTTCCTTTGGACTTGGTCTTTGACATGATTTTGTTGTTATCAAAATCTTCATGAAATAGACATTCACATTCTCCTTGAGTTGATCATAATTAAGATCTTTTGCTTTCTTGTTGCAATGCTCACTCTTAGTACTTGGACTATCCTACAAAGTTTACTCACTTAAACAAATATAGTTAGTCCAAATTCATAATTCAATATCTTCATATGCATGATTCATAAATGTACAACTCTAATTAGTCTGACATGCATATAAGACTTTCATAGACATATCCAAATAAGATATTTATCAATTATTAATAGATATGCTCTATATATGATGCAACAAAGAACACTTTGCACATTTTCATTTAAATAGAACCGAATCCAATATTATTTTATTATAACTCATATAAAGCATTATTGGATATATTGTATAAAGAATGCTACATATATTTCATTGCATAATCGTTAAGTGAAATATAATTAGATAAAGTAAATAATTATGCATGAACAATATAATCTATTAAGTACATCTATGTAGCATAAGCATCATTCTTTTTGCTTGTATTTGTCATCATCAAAACTTAACATATTAAACCATTAGGGCAAACTTATTTCTACACACAAAATCAGAGTTTGCAATAATCCTTGATTTGACTTACAAAAAAAAGAAAAAAAAAACGTTTGTGAAACAAAGATGTGCTTTCTATTTAAATATATATGAAGATGGCAAATTTACTGGATGAAGCATGTTAAAGGAAAATTCAGTTATTTGAATGATTCATCTTTATTGATAATGATAAAAGTGTAGCCTATCTATAGATCTAGACTTTTGCAGTTTTAATTTAAAAATTATTTCTATCAAATCCCCTTTGAAAGAGTGATGTGTACATTTATAAAGTGGTTTTGCTAGAGATACTAAGTGGGCGTAGTGTTGTTGAATCCCATATTGGAGATGGACAACATATAGTTGAGTGGGTGAAGAGAAAGATGGGAAGCTTTGAACCAGCCGTATCAATACTAGATACAAAGCTTCAAGGTCTACCAAATCAAATGGTGTAAGAGATGCTTCAAACACTTGGAATTGCTATGTTTTGTGTGAACTCTTCCCTAGCAGAGCACCCCACCATGAAGGAAGTGATTGAACTACTGATGGAGACGAAGAGCCAGCTTGAGGAGATAGGCAAGACCCTTCAACATCTAATAATGCAGTCCTCAAATCAAAACTGAACCAGATTAGGAACCTCAGTCAGTTATTTAGCTTTAGGAATTTTGGGCCCAAACAACGTCGTTTTAGGGTTAAGACTTTTGTTTCTTTATGCACAAACGAAATTATGTCGTTTTGGACCAAGTAGGAAGCTACATCAGCATCTAACTTGGCACTTAACGTGCCACAGTGCATGTCCATCAAGTTTAATTGACGGCAAAAGACGCGTGGACTAACATAACTGACATTTTGAGGTTTCAGGGATTAAGTTATCAATTTTTTAAATTCAAGGACTAATGTGACCGGTGCATGAAATTTCAGGGACTAAAGTGAAGATTTACTCTGAAACTACGTCATTTTGGACTAGGTAAAATGCCACATCAGCATCTAAGTTGGCACTTAACATGCCACATGTGCATCTCTATCAAGTTTAACTAACGGCAACTGACGCGGAGACTAACATGACCGAAGTTTTGAGGTTTCATGGATTAAGTTGTCAATTTTTTAAAATCAATGGCGAATATGACCGGTGCATATAATATTATGGATTAAAGTAAAAGTTTACTCATTTTTTCTCACGTCATATTTGATTAACTAATTAGTAAGCTTTGTCTAAAAAAAATTAATTAGTAATCTTATTAAATGAAAAAACTTACGTATATTTAACCACAATATTGTGATAATGTGTTATAACGTGACTTAGAGTAATTATCATCTTATATAAAGGATCTTACCACTAATCTTTGAAGCTAATATAAACAGGATTATAGTAATATGTTACAACTTAGCTTAAAAGTATTTATTATTCTATACGAAAGATCCTACTATAGATCTTTAAAGATTTTTACAAAGTAAATTTTAAAAAATAAAAAATAAAAAGATTTATACAAAGTAAATGAAAGAATGAAATTAGTATTTAAGTGTATGTAAAATTTTGCTTAAATATGTTTGCTAATTAGATGATCAAGTGTGATATAAGGTGATAAGTGTTTAAGTGCATGTGAGTAACATTATTCTTAAATAATTTGTTTTAAGAAGTCTTAGTGTAATTTTGGAATAATGCATTTAATGATTTAATTTTTTTTATAAAGATAATTTAACCGTATATATTTAGGGTTTAATCCACAAGTAGTGACACAAGTTGTAAGTAAATTTGAACTCAATAATTGAGTGATGTCTCCAATGTCAATAGTTCAAATACTCTAGAGGTTGTGTTTGGAATGAATAAAAATGAGAAATGATTTGAATTGAATTAATTTGATTTGATTTAAAAATAAAACTTTGTGTTTGGAACTTTTTTTTAAAAAAATAAGATTTGAATTGATTTAGAAATCAAATTTTGCATTTAGAATTCAATAAAATGAAAATTGATTTTATTTTATTTTATTATTTTACATTTTAATCTTTATGAAAGGTTGTTAGAACTTATAAGTAATTACTAAGGGTAAAATAGTTTATTTATTTCAAATCAAATTAAATCTTAACAAATCCTATCAAAATTGATGGAATTTCAAAAACAAAATGAATGAAATTTATTAAATTTTAGAAATTAAATCATTTCTCATTTCTAAACATTTTAAACACAAAATTTAATTAAATTTGATTGACAAATCAAATCTTTTCCTATTTTTTCCCATTCCAAACACACTTAGAAAAAATTAATCATTGTAACACCAAGAGAAAAAAAAAATCTAACCTAATAATTGTAAACAACACTTAATATTATTAATGAATAAAGAAGTGTCACATTATAATTGAGTTAGTTTATCGACAATCTATTTACATATCCCATCCCATTATAAACTAAAACTTTTTGAAACATTTACTTGGCAATGATATAATTATAAACCTTTATCCAACTTGAACTCTTATCCTTACGCCTTACATTATTGAGCTTTATCCTGATTTTAAAGAGAATATTCACTATTATCATTAAGGAGCGACTTCACTCCACAAGTTACACAGGCGAGATCTGTTAAATGTGGTTTTGTAATTTGACACCCTACTCTTAAAATAAGTCCAAATCTCTCGAGTCTCAAGGGTGCACCGTGGATAATCGAATTCTGGCTTTATGAATTTCTTAAAGTTCAAGCCACAGATTTTTTCATATGAACCACAAGTTAGCTGGATCACTACCTAACTAAAATACAAATACTGACAAGATCAGAACTCATGCCAAGGCTTTCTTAGTCAAACAGCAAGAAATCTAACCAACCAAACACGAGAAGTTGTACTGTCGTAGTCGTTGATGTTAGGTGGAGAAAGTATAATTAAATAAAAAAGTGAAACATCTTTCACTCGATCCAGTTTTAATAAGTATTTAAGACAGTGACCGACAAATACATTGCATATTTAATCTTCCACTTTTGGCGTGCATACATGCATTCAGCAGCAACAAATTGACTGCATCTTGAGGAAAGACAAACACTTATGCATTGGCAAAGTAGCTGCATATTGACCCCTTGTGCATGTGCAGTAAACCGTCTAATAGGAAGTCAATATGTATGATTTGATGAGTTTCAAAGTGCAAAGAAATTTTCTACACTTGAACCATAGTTGGAGAGAGTTTGTTCAGTTCTAGCCAAAGATCTTTTAGATGGTAGAAATGATCTTATTTGAACAATCAGCGTTGATATTCAATCATAGCCCATCTTATGTGATACAATATTACAAAAACTGTTAACAAGAACATTTTCGCCTAGTTTCTTTCACTTTTAATGGGCACATAATCTTGAGAGAGAATCCGACGATTAGAGTCCTTCCTATTAGGATACTAGAGTAATTGTAATGATAAAAGCAACATCATCTAAAGGGAGCAAACAAAAGTAAAAATCCAATACAAGGATATCTCCCCCCCTGCATTATTAACGTGAGTTTGCTGAAGGAGCCAGGTATACTATTAGAAGTGCTTATAGCGCAGCTATGCACTCGATTTCAATCTTGGCATCCAATGGCAAGGCAGCTACTTGATAAGTTGAACGAGCTGGGGCAGGTGAAGGGAAGTCTGAAACCATTTAAACCACAGGTAAATGAAGATTATTGAAAATTTGAGATTACTAATGGCACTAACGAAAAATACAGAATACCGACTGATGGGGGAAAACCTTATCATTTCAGCATAGTACTACTGGATTCTCTTGCATCAATCTAGTTAGCACCCTTAGCATATATTACAAGTTTATAACCTATTACCTACGACAAGCTAACAGATGAATCTTCAAGACTTCAACTACTGAAAAAGCAAAGATTTTCAATATAAAAGCTGGTCAGTGGCCAGCCATGGTACATGCATGTTACCTAACACGTTCTGTGCCCCATAGTCGGAGAAGGATCAATTTTTACAGCTCATTATAACTTGTTATCAGAAGTTAAATTCAATGGTAATTAGCACAATTTAGCAGTTTATCCCTATGGTGATTTCATAACCTGCAATATGAAATGGATGGCTAATTATTTTTATTAAAAGATACCAATTAAAAAAAAGTGCAAAAGCCTAGGACAGTGGTACTTGTTTTTTCACCTGAACAAGCGCTATTGCATGCCTCAACTTTACTCAAGAATGTAAACTGTGTCAAGGAAACATTAAATTCACTACTACAGAACTCACATTTAGCATAGATCTCATTGACTTTCTTAAAGTCCTTCAAGTCAGCCAACCTGCAGGAAATAAATGGTAAAAAACAAGTCATTTTGCCAGAATTCAACACAATCTGAACCATGGAAGAGCGAGGAATTCATACATAATTGTTGTCTTAACAACCGATGAGTAGCTAGCACCACCAGCTTTAAGGATTTCCCCTATATTTTTTAGAATCTGCGATGTGTAATAATTTCGAATGTCAGCAACTGAATCATCAGTAAGTGCACTTTCACTTGCAGTGATATGGAACATCAACAAAACGTTGCCAGCGTAGTTTACTGGGAAGTGAGATAGTGGTTTACACGCATACAACAATGACATTAAAAAACTGTAAGCCTTTTGTGGCCCCCGGGGGAGGGACATGCATAAAAATTAACGCACCATCATTTTATTGGAAATTGCCAAAGCTAGCTCCTATAAAACCTAAATTTCAAAAACCCACCATCATTTTTATTGGGAATTTCTCATTCTTAGCAGTTAAGCTTAATTATTAAGAACTTTCATATAAGTGTAGTTAATGTAGATGGAGAATTTCCCACTTCAAGATTGTCAACAATTAAATTACACAAAAACAACTGAACATTAGGAGTCAGCCTTTGTAGAAAGCAAAAGAAAGTCAAGTCCAAGTAAATCACAACTGAATCCCACGTCATAGAACCAAGCAATTAGAGTCCTGATTGTTGATACCAAGATAAAATCATGGGGGTCCATGATTTTAGGAACCAAGAGAAAATCGAGCCATAAATGAGCAATCAAAGCTCATATGCATCAAGGCTCAAGTCATGAGAAATGCAACAAAGTACAACTACTAAGAATTAAGAAAAGTCAACTGCCTATGTCATAAAATGAAATGTTGCAAGTGCAAGGGTCACTTGTAGTACCTGCTCTGTTTGATCTTCAACATCATCAGAGATGAACTTCCCCGACTGCATTAGACAGGGAAAGACAGATATTATCAGGGCACAGTTTGATGAAGCAGGTAGCATAAATGCATTGCACATATATACAAACGTTGAGAGATTGGTAGAGTGAAGTTGATGGCAAACCTCAGGCACAAGGCCAAGAACGCCTGACACAAACAGAAGGTTGTTGGATTTGATTGCTTGAGAATATGGCCCCAATGCCGCAGGGGCCTTTTCAGTTTGAACGGTTTCCTTGATACCTACAATCAACGGGAAAAAAGATATGATTGATAGCATAGGATCTCGACATATGTGAAAAGGGCAATGCAAAATTTCTCCCATTGGAATTGGAATACAAAAGACATGTGAATAGAGCCAGTGTGTTATGTATTGGGAATGGGACCCTTGTTATTCCTATTCCTAGCACAATAGTATAGTATGACCAAAGTATTAACAATAGACCAAAAACAGAATACACTCAAGTGTCAAAATTGTTGATTTTTGCAAATTTTGAGTTTTGATCAACAATAACGCTGGTCATCATTGGGGAAGTGTACCCCAAGAAAAAGGTATAAATTTGAAGAGCTTTGAATTGCTTTGAAAAACCGTTGGTATAAGGAGCAATCCAGTTCCAGAAGAGAGAAACAGTTAGGGTTACTTACGGGCATCAGTGGAAATGCTCAAGCAAGTGAATGGCAAAGAGCGCTTCGATTTCGATGAACGCCACAAGGAGGTGCCGGCCACCGACACGCACCCTAATCCGGCCACTAATGAAGCCCCGTTGCGCACTGTGACGCCGTCCATCGCCGGAATCTGGAAGCACCTCGAAGCACACCACGACGCCATTTCTCTCTCTCTCACTCACACTCTCACTGTCACTCTCTAAATTTATACAAGACAACCTTCGTCTTTGTCTTTGGTCTGCGGAAGTGAAATGGTCATTTTACTTTTCCATAACTACCCTTCACTGAGCCACGCATTTACGGTCTTGAGTTTTCAACCCTGAAAATGGCTGGGCTCCTTGGGCTCTGCTTCGTAATCTTGCGCCAGGCCCACCCTCAGCCCAAACAACACCTTGGATTTTGCTTCTTCTTTTTTTTTTTTTTTCTCAAGTCTCAACATAAGGAATTATTTTGTACTAAAGGGTTGAACATTAGCGAGCTATTTAGATATAATAACGTGCATACATAAAGTAAAATATTAAAGTAATAGTAACGTGTATTTGTTTGAATGGAAAAGATTTAAATCTCTTAAACATATGATTTTAGATTTAATATTAAAATTAATGTGTATAAAAATAATATCGTTAAAAAGAATCGCTTAAAAATCTGACTATCCTATTAGAATGAAAAACAAAAAAGAAAAAAGTAATTATTTCTTTCAAATGACCAAAACTATAGAGATATCTTGTAGTATCAGATAATATTTCTTTAAACCACTTTTATGATTGTAAAAAAATTATACGGTGAATCAAAATTAAAACTTTTTTTAAAGTAAAAATAATTAATTTTTATTTTATTTTTTAAAGTATTTGTTTAAGCGAGAATTCTTCTTGTACGAAATAGTAACTTACAAGAGTTTAAAGATGAAAATAAAAAATAAAATCATCACTAATTTATTTGAATTTGAAAAAAATTAGAAAATCTTTCTTGAAAAATAGTTTTAGAAATTAGATTGGATTCGAGAGTCAGTTATAGATAGGGAACGGTGAAAACTTAATCTCATAGAACTCCTAACACACCCATCTTAATACAGTACCTTAAGTTAGTTGTGCAAAACTTGATAATCTTGAATATATTTATTTTACTCCTCTTAAAAATACTTTTAACTATTTTTTTAAAAAAGAAAAGAAGGAAAAGAAACAACCAAATTGTGAAAATTTAAATTTTGACTTGACAGAGTAAATATTCTACTCTTACGTATCTCCAGGTGCAATGAGAAACTCAAAGTCACGTAATTTTTTATAAAATACTTGTAGATTGATTATTTTTAATTTAAAAATGAATCATCACACTATCAGAATTTAGATGATTATAAAAATTATAAGATTAACAAGCAGTCACAACTCAGTTAACCCCATTTTATTTTATTTTTTCAGAAAAAAGGTTCAATTATTTTATAACTTTAGTCTTTTAATTTTATTATTTTTGAATCATCAAGTTGTCATAATTCAGATGATTACAAAAATTACAGAATCAACAAGATGTCACAACTCAATTAATCATATTTTATTCTTCAAAAAAAATTAATTATTTTATTTTTTTATTTTTTATCATTTTTTATTTTTTATTTTTTATTTTTTTAGATTTTTATGTTGTTTTCCAACCTAATGAATCCTTAATTTAAATCCATTTTCCCCAAAAAAAAAAACCAACAAAACTTTTAAAATCAAACACATAGAGGCTTACAAGGAAAAAAAAAGGATGAAGGGATAAGTTGCAGAGACACAGTGGGTTCAGCAAGTCCGGTGGCGCGTTGGTGCTGGCAGCTTGGGATTCGACGTCGCACGGTGGGGCAAGGTGGTCCGCGGGTCACGGATCTGGTACGGTGTAGTTCGCGAGCGGCAACAGGGACGCGACACAGGTTTGGTTTGTGCGGCGGCTCAGGCGACGGTGTGGTATGGAGTCGGCAGTTGCTTCTAGGTGGCAAGTCGGCGAATCGCGATAGATGATGCTGGTCCGTCCTGGTTCGGGTTCGCGGTTCTGGGAGAAGTTGGTTTTGGGTCACAGACCAAATTTGATGCTGGACGTGGCTCGATCTGGGTTCAGTTCAGGAGAGTGTGGTCATGGTCCTAGTGCGGTGGAGCGAACGACGGTGGAGCGTGCATCGGGTCTGGCAAGCTCGGACGGCTAGTGGGCCGACTTTGGAAGGCTAGTACGGTGCGGGTTGCCGGTGGGGTCGCGATGCGATTGGGCAGTCCAATCGTGGTTGGCTGAGATAGGCGGTCTGGTTTGATCGTGTCCGTTTTTTCCATGGGCCTGGAATTTCATCAAGCCAATGACTTAGAATTTTTTAAAGAGACAAATAAATGTATCTTTGAAAGGTCTCTTAGTAGAATTGAGATTTCCTTAACCTTTGCGCTTCCTCAAAAATTTTATGCAATTAAATCCACTTTTATGCTCTTCTTCTATACTTTATTCAAAAATCTCACTTCCATATCTTCTTTGTTCGGGTACCTCTCATTTTTTAATTATCCCTTGAAATAACATTATCCTTCAATTGGAATTTCCAAGTTCTCTTCGATTTGAATTGTTCATCAGGTGATTACCATTAAATGGTCAAATCATAATGTTGTACTCATATTCACTTTACCTGAAGCATTACATAACAAACATGCATGGATTCAAAAGCACAACAAGAAATAAATTACTAAGCGAACAACTTCCAGATGGGTTTTGGAAGTTTGACTACACAAAATGATATATTTACAAATGATGAACATATGAGAAAAGACATAAACAATAGTATGAGATTCAAAGAGGTGTTGCCCCAGTATAGATTGGTTCAACTTTCATGAAAATGATTTTTAGTTGCCTACTAGGCATTATGGCTAATAATTTTCTTCTGTTGAGGATGTACATCAAGCCAAATTAAATCAAAAAGAAATTTGCCCAAGTTTAGGATTGAATTGAATAGGACAGAAACTCGTCCTAATCACCAAAAGATTTACCCTAGTGTAGGTCAAATTGAACTAGGGAAAAAAAATTTGCCCCAGATTGGAGTCAAATTGAACATGGTAGAAACTTGTCCTAGTATAAGGCCAAATTGAATCAAAAAGAAATTTGTCCCAATCTTGGACTGAATTGAATAGAGCAGAAACACGCCATAATGATAAAAAAATTTGCCCCAGTATAGGACTAATAAGTACATCCTCTTTTCCTCTTCTTCCTTTTTTTCTTTTTTTGTTGTTTTTTTTAAGAGCAAGGAGATGAAAACTCGAAAGAGCACGAACTTTTTGTCTCAAAATTAAAGTTAACGAAAATGACAACAACCTTTCATTGATCATAATGGACTTTTTAAGGCTTGTAACGTGGTCAAGACTAAAGGTTATAAAAAAAAAGATATGCGACTCAAACAAATGTTTAAGGGTTAAATGAGACCAAAGATCCTTAGTAAGCTTTGTCAATTGCCTTTGGCATTATCAAGAACACTAACACCTTTGCTTACTTTTGTATTCTTTTCCCATTTCACTTCATCATTTGCTTTTGCTACTGAGTCATTTCATTTTTCTTTTCCTTTCCTTTCACTTTTTTTCTTTTTCACATAAATTACCTTTTTCACTTTGTGTTAACCCCTAATGTAGGGGTGATCCTTGTCCAAGGTTCTTTTAAAAAAAAATTGAAGCTTAAAAGGGTGTAACAAGGGATAATAAAGAAAAGATGAATTCTTATGAATGATAAAGAAAGATGGTCAATCTTCATTTAAAATGATGAATGCTCATTTTTTAAAAAATTAAATTAGAGACAAAAGGTTAATACGCACCAAGTGATTACTTATTTGTTTCCTTTTTTTCTTTTTTTTTTGTTGCATTTTTCCTCTTTTTTTTTTGCAAAGGGCATATGCATATGTGGAATTCATAACCACCAATTTTTTTCCAGAACAAGAGTCCTATGAGATCCGAACCAAAAGAAAGCAAATAAAGGAACAAAAAGAATGACAAGAAAGACATAACAAGAGCATGAGTGCCAAGAACATAGGAAAAGAAAATAAGGTATGCTGAGATCCATACAAATCCATTACATTAATGCTTCAAGAAAGTTTACATAAATTCAACATCACAAAAGTCTAAGATGACAATCACACTAATTAACGCCTCAGATTGTCAATTGTTTAGAGGTTCCAAGTTGCAGGAGGGCGATTGATATAGACAAGGCGGGTTGTAATATATGGAGGGGTTCGGTAGGCAGAGTAAGATAGTGGAAAGCGGGGTTGCGAAGGTTGTTAATTTTGCACGTAGCTCACTTCTAACTCCCTTTCCTGAGGGGAAAATTCCTTCTTGAAACCACCTTTATTATTGCCAGTAGACAATTTGCCAACTTTTACTAGAATTTCAATCCTCTCTCTAGCAACTATCAAGTCAACAAAATCTTTATAGGTTGTTCTGGTCATTGCCTCAATAAAAGGATTTCTGAGGGTTAATAAGAAATATTAACACATCTCAGACAGAGTCAATGAGGGTTGAACTTGAGCTGCTAAGGCTCTTCACCTCCGGGCATACTATTTGAAAGTTTCCTCGCTTCCTTTGTGCATTGAGCTCAATTATTCCCGGGGTAGGAGCTGCATCCAGATTAAACTTGTATTGATCCATGAATAAATCAGTCAATTCCGTCCAACAAGAAATCTTAGAGCGGCTTAATTGAAGATATCACTCTAAAGTAAAGCCAAAAAGACTCTTGTGGAAAAAACTAATGAGGAACTTATCATCACTGGACCAAACAGTCATCTTGGTCTCATAACTGATCAAATGAAACCGGGGGTTGCCACTCCCGTCATACTTCACAAAATCAGGAATTTTGAAGTCTTTGGGGATTACTACATCCGTGATAGGACACAGTTCTTCTATTCTAAGAGATCCATAAGCGCTGGGACCTTTGATTGCCTTGATCTATTCCTCCATTTTTTCCATTCATTCTTCCTTGATCTTGTCATTTTGAATGGTTGCGTGACCAGTCCCAACAGGAAATCCCGTTGACATTGAGATGGACACATGCGTTTGTTCCCACATGAACTCAGTATTACCATGAACCTTATTTCGAGTATCCTCTAACGAACGATAGCCTTCTCTGATAGGAATTACTAGCAGTGTAGTATTCGAGGTTTCCCCCACAACAGGCATCTCAATGGTGACCCCAGGATTTGTCCTCATGGAAGTGATAGTTGGCAGATACGAATGCACTCCAATTACTCCTATACTTTCGGCTGCCCCGATCAAGGTGAAGGTCTCTCTCATGGCCAACAACATTTATTTCATTTTTCTCTGAGACTCCATCATTTCATTCATCCTCCCTGTCATTTCATCCAATCTCTTTGTCATTTCATTGATTTCTCTGCTCAAGTTTCTTTCTGCCTCAGGATCACTAGCAGTTATTCTAGTCCGATATCTGGTATTGTGAACTCGAGTTTGATTAGTTTCTTCTTTCCTTGGTCGCGCAATGATTATGAGTATGGTAACATCAAACAAAAAAAAGAGATGAAATGAATGAGATGCATGAGATGAAATGAATGAGATGCATAAGGTGAAATGAATGAACTTTGTAAACATTTTTTTTTTAAAAAATTGCTATGAATGTCTTGACAATGCATGATGGTATGCTTTTTCTTTTTTTTAAGAATACTTGGAATAAAAATACAAGATGATGTATTTATTTGATTTTTTTTAACCAAAAAAAATGCAATTGATGCAATGAAAATACATGATGTATATTTTTTTTTATGCTAATTTTTTTTTAAAAGGAATGCAAGAATGAATGAGATGATAAATGAATAGATGAAGAAAAAGTACGCTCCTTTCGTGTCCTGATGGGATTGCCTTAAACTTGAGATTTATGTCCTAAGGATCTATGGGTCTCTGATTTGTGAGAACTTTCATTGGATGACTCTATTATTCTAAAAGTTTCTAGAGCTAAGTCTCATTTCAGAATGTTGACCATAAACAATGGGTAAACCACTGGGCATGGGACATTTGTAAAAAAAGGCACATTCTAGATGAGATTTTTGTGATAACCAAACAAGATGTATATCCAAAATAGCTACCACTACGCAACCTCTTCCTAACTTAAACTTCACTCAGGTATAGTGCCCCACTCGAATGTGTGATAAACATGTAAGTGCAGCGGGTGTAAAGAGCATACAAACCTGTACAATCTTTAAGACTAACGTGCATCCAGCAAAATAAAAACAAATGCAAAACAAAATTTCAAAAGAAATTCTCTATCCTAAAATGTGTATAATAAAATAATTAACACTATAAATCAATAATTAACAAACAATTTAAGGTGAGGAACAAAAAACATAAAAAGAAAAAGATAAAACAAACATATAAAGATTACAAAAGTTTTGCACAACCAACTCATACAGGCTCGACTCTCGAGGGTCCCCAGTGGAATCGCCATCTGTCGCGACCGAGATCGTGACGAAATAACAACTTACGAGATTTTAAAGATGAAAATGGAAAATGGAATCGCCACTAATTTTATTTGAATTTGAAAAAAATTAGAAAACCTTTCTTGAAAAATAGTCTATGAAACTAGATTGAATTCGGGTGTCGGTTATGGATAGAGAAGAGTGAAAACTTAATCCTACAAGACCCTTAACGCACTCATCCTAAGACGGTACCTTAAATCACTTGTGCAAAACTTGATAATCCCAGCCATAGATCAAGCCGAGCCGCACCGTCCCGAATCCGTCGTTTCCCAGAACCCGCGCAGATCGTCGTCACTCCTCAGGACCTGGTTTCGTTGCCGTCGATCCTGAGCCCGTCGATCCGTGAACCGTGACGTTGAACGCGCCACTCACCACTAAAAACTGCTAACGCCGAACCAGCGATCCAACCGCACCTCGACCCCGCACCATCCTGGATCCGCCACACCCAGCCGTCCCCTCATCCATCGCACCACCTCCCAGCCTCCCCATCGTGCATCATTTCAGAGGAGAAGAGAACCCTTTGTTCTGTTGGTTTTCTTTGTTTAAAAGATTGAAGGTGAGTTCTTGAGTTTTATGGCTTGTTGTCTTTTTTTTTAAAAAAATAAAATAAAATATAAAAATAATGAAAATAAAAGAAATGATGAAAACGTAAAAGATGGAGGGTCTGGAAGTGGTTTCTAATAAGCTTTCTTTCGTTTGTTTTTTTTTCTCTAAAGAAATATGATAAGAAATAAAAATTAATTAATTAAAAAAAAAAAAAAAAAGGTAAAGAAAATGATAAAAGGTAGAATAAATAAATAAAGTAATTGGAAATTTTTTTGGAGAATAAAATGAGATTAACTGAATTGTGACAACTTGTTGATCTTGTAACCTTTGTAATCATCTAAGTTGTGACGACTTGATGCTTCAAGTTTTAAAATAAAAATAAAATAACTGAATCCTTTTTTAGAAGAATAAAATAGGATTAACTGAGTTGTGATAACTTGTTGATCCTGTAACTTTTATAATCATCTGAGTTGTGACAACTTGATGATTCTTTTTAAAGTTAAAAACAACCAATCCACAAGTATTTTATAAAGAACTACGTGACTTTGAGATTCTCTTTGCACTTAGGGATATGTAGGAGTAGAATATTTATTATGTCAAACTAAAATTTAAATTTTCACAATTTGGTTGTTTCTTTTCTTTCTTTTCTTTTAAAAAAAGAAATAATAATAGTTATAATGTTTTTTAAGAAGAATAAAATCAATATATTTGAGATTATCAAGTTTTGCAAAACTGACTTAGGGTACCGTCTCTTGATGGATGTGTTAGTGATATTGTGGGATTAAGATTCTACACTTCTCTATCCATAACCGACTTTCGAATCCAATTTGATTTTCAAAAACTATTTTCTAAGAATGTTTTTCCAATTTTTTCTAATTCAAATAAAATTGGTAGCGACTCCATTTTCATTTTAAAATCATGAGAGTTGCTATTTCGCCACTATCTCGGTCGCGATACTTCTCAATAATGTTATTTTCATACATGTGCCCTAAACTTCACACCCATTTTTAATTCAACTTTCTAGTATCTGCAATAATTATTATATTTTAACAGTGAATAACTTTCGTATTCACGTAAATGTAAGCCAAAACTATTTCAATTATCTTATTTAAAATTGAGTTTTGGATAGCACTAAAGGAAAATAGAAGAGAATGAAAAAAAATAGAGAGAAGATCTGAGAAAAAGAAAAGAGTTGATCGAATGAATTGAATCATTTGAATCTTGATCGTTTCTTACTATTCAATTACAACTCATCATAATTAAGTAACCATTTTGGCTTAGCATAACTAACTTCTAACTGTAAAAAACTGCATAACTAACTCAACTGATACTATAATCTAATATTGTCCCCTTAATCACAAATGGAGTCTATAACAATAGTTCTGATATGTTCCCTTGAACCTCAAGTTAGATGATGTGAAGCAAGATCTATGTGATCTTTCACTGTGAGTAAAGCTCTCAAATGCTAAAATCTATTAGCAGACAAAAGTTTTGTAAGTGTATCAGCAATTTGATCTATGGAAGGTATGTGCTGAACATCAAGCTACTTCTGAATAACTTGTTCTCTAACAAAAAATATATCTAGCTCCATGTGCTTTGTTAGAGAATGCATAACAGGATTATAAGCTAAGAGAACAGTACTTTGGTTATCACAATACACTACTGGTGAGGTTGAAAGAGGAACCTGAAGTTCTTTCAACAATGGCTGAAGCCAAATAATCTTAGCAGCAGTATAAGCTAGTGCTCTATATTCAGCTTCAGTGCTACTTCTAGCAATAGCTTGTTGCTTTCTAAACCACCACGAAATGAGATTAGGACCAAGGTAAATACAGGACCCTAGAGTGGATCTCTTATCATCAGAGTCTGTTGCCCAATCTGCATCACAAAATCCATACAACACTAACTTCTTTGCTAGTATGATATGAAGTCCACAGTGTAAAGTGCCTTTGAGATATCGTAGTATTCTTTTGACACTTTTCCAATGCTCCTCCAAGGGTTGGCTCATGAATTGGCATACTTTATTGACACTATATGAGATTTCTGGTCTAGTAATAGTAGCATATTGTAATGCACTTATTATAGACCTGTAAAGAGAAACATCTTGCATGTAATCAACACCATGTTTAGTAAGCTTTACACCAAATTGCATAGGTGTTAAAATTCTTTTTACTTCTAACATTTGAGCTTTTGTAAGAATATCTCATATGTATTTCTGCTGAAAAAGATGAAGAAAGCCATCACTGAGCCTAAGTACTTCAATACCAAGAAAGTAAGTGAGTGGACCAAGATCTTTCAAGGCAAAGACAATATTGAGATTGGATATCAATGTCTGAATACTGGATTGTGAGTTGCCAGTAATTATAATATCATCAACATACACCAACACATATAGACAGGATGTCCGAATAGTTTGAACAAACAAGGAAGGATCACATTTACTGGGAACAAAGCCAAGATTCTGTAAAGTTGAATCAAGTTTCTCAAATCATGCCCTTGGGACTTGTTTATGTCCATACAGTGCCTTCTGCAGTTTGCAGACCAAGTTACCATCACTAATTTATCCTTGAGGTTGGGATATGTACACCTCTTCATGAAGCATGTCATTTAAGAATGCATTATTAACATCAATTTGATGGATTGACCAGTGTGCTGTAAGAGCCAAAGTAAGAATTAACCTAACAGTTGCAAGTTTGACTACTGGGGAAAATGTTTCTGTATAATCAAGACCTGGTTGTTGATGAAATCCTTTAGCAACAAGTCTTTCTTTGTACTTCTAGACTGAACCATCAGGATTTTCTTTAATCTTATATACCCACTTGCAACTGATTGTTTGCCTCTGTGGAGGTGGTGGAACAAGTTACCAAGTATTGTTAGCTATTAGTGCATTATATTCCTTTTCCATAGCTTTAAGCCACTTTGGATTTTGTAGAACTTGTTTAACTGATGTAGGTTTAGTTTCTGTGTGGACTAGATAGGCTTTATGCTTGAAAATAACTAATTTTGCTCTGGTGATCATTGGATGACAAGATTGAGTAGAATACAAGTGAGGTGATGAAGGTACATATGTCATTGCAGATTCGGTATGTGAGTGATATTCAGATTCTGGTGTAGAATTAGAATGAGATAAGGAATGTGGTAGAAATGGCTAAGAATGTGGTAAAGATAATTGATCAGTACTTGCAGGAGGCTGAGTAGAAGAAGGCTGAGTCAAGGGTAAATGAGGTAATGATATTGGTATTAATGTAGACTCAATATGATGCTCAGATGTTAGATGAGACAAAGAGTATGATTGAGCAGGAGATCGACTAGAAGGTAATATGTGATGAGAAAAAGATAAAATGGGTGGAATGAAGGAGATATAAGACTGATGACAAAACATAACAGTAGAAGGAGAGGTGGAGGCAACAGTAGCAAATGGAAAATGTTTTTCATTGAAAACCACATCTTTAGAAATAATAATTTTACCATCAGAAGTCAAACATTTATATCGTTTATGAGATGATAAGTAACCAAGAAAGGTACACTAAGAGGTTTTGAATGCAAACTTGTGCTTATTAAAAGCTCAAAGATATGGATAACAAGCACATCCAAATACCCTTAGGAATGAAAAATCAGGAATCGTCCCAAATAATTTGGTAAATGGAACAACAAATGAAATAACAGAAGATGGAATTCTATTTATAAGATAAATTGAAGTGAGAAAAGCATGATCCTAGAACTTAAGAGGTAAGTGTGCTTTTGCTAAAAGAGTAAGTCCTAATTTAGTAATATGCCTATATTTCCTCTCAACTAGACCATTTTGATGATGAGTATGTGGACAAATGACCCTGTGATTAATAACATGTGAAGAAAGGTAAGTAGAAAATGGTCTATACTCACCACCACAATCAGTTTGTAATGACTTTATTCGGGCATTAAACTAAACTGCAACCAGTTTTTGAAATTGAATAAAAGCTTGCAAAGCCTCTGACTTCTTTTTAAGCAGAAAAATCCAAGTGAACCTTAAGGACACATCTATGAAGGCAACATAATAAGAAAAACTAGTGGAAGAGGTTACTGGCGCTGGTGATAACTCCATAATGTGTAATTATTTGTGCCCCATTTCTGTATTTCTCTGATTGCTAAAGTCCTTGTATTCATGCATATTTAGAAAGTTTTGTGCTTATATTTATTACATCCAATTCTGATACCTTCCCTATATGATATTAAGCAAACTGTGTATATTTGATATGTGATCAAGTGAATTTATAACTCTTACTGATTTGTTGTTTTCTCTATTATAGGAAGGGTTCCAAACAAGATGATATATGGAGCAATTAAGCTGGAATGGGAAGAAGAAGCCAAATTTGCATTTCAGACCTCAGCGCTGCGGCATGGCATGTGAATGTCGCGGCACGAGCCTCCCCTGCATCAAAAGTCAGAGAGCACGAAGAATTGAATGCCGTGGCGTGGCATATTAATGTTGCGACATCCCTGACCCAATGGACACACGCCGCGGCGTAAGCATGTTAATACCGCGGCGTGCCTCTGTTTTTCTGAGTTTATAAATAAATTTTCAATAGAATTTTAGAAAAGAGCTCTATTTTTAGTTTCTAGGTTTTAGAGAAGCTGCGACCTACTCTTCATTTTTGGGCTGATTGGAGGCCTAGGGATGTTAGGTTGGATGACATCTTCCTCATGGAAGGAGATTCAAGCTTCAAGAATGCTATCCATGGATTCCTTCCTCTTCTCCCTTTGTTTCTCTTCTTTTCCTTATCTTTTAAGCATGGTTTTTTATTGTAATTTCGTGTTCAATGGATTAGCCAAGCTGTATTTAGGAAATACTTTGGATCTTTCTATGAGTATTGATGTTTATGTTATCTTTTGAGTATATATTGATGTTTAGCTTTGTTCTTCCATGCCTATGCTTAATGTTTGCTTCTGTTTGATCAACAATTGCATGATCTTAATTGATGTAAATGAACTAGACATAGGGATTTATGGAGATGGACATGGTATGGTTGATGCATGTTCGACGAGTTCAATTGGCTTGGATGAGTTGATTCACTAACTGGATAGAAATATACCTTTTAGCCATGTATTAGCATGTGTTTGAGAATAGATCGTTCATTAGTGGAGTTTACACTAGTCCTCATGCAAACATAAGAAATATAGTAGATTAGGTAAATGACACCAGGGTTGATCGACCTAGACATAGGCTTTTGACAAAATCAGATTCTTAAGTTAAACTAACTAATTATTGATGTTGCTGATAAGGATTGCATATCATTAGTATGAAGTAGAAGGTGAAGAAAGATTCCCTAGATCTCTAAACCTTTATCTTTATTGCTTTTGTAGTTTAGATTTAGATTATTTGCATTTCTTTATTTTATATGTTCTTGGATAGAATTTAGCTAAGCTATTGGTTGTTACTTAGTAATGGAAGCCATATATCCTCGTGGGAACGAACTTTTACTCCATATCTGTATTACTTGAACGACCTGTGCACTTGCGGTACACAAATGGTCTAACAAGTTTTTGACACCATTACTGGGGATAATAGTGTATTTCCAAAGAGTTTAGCCTTATTCCTTGGCAGTTGCTGGGGGATAACAATTTAATTTCATATTGCCAATATCAACAATGAGTTTGGTTAGTTCTAATTCAAGTTGTATATAATCTATGTTAATTTAAGTCTCTTTATGTTATTGCTTTAGGTTCAATAAAGAAGTCAGATGATCCTAATCATATGAGGTCCTTCAGGGAATTCGCGACTCCTTAAAAGGATAAGCCTTGGATCAAGCTTAAGAAGACTACTCATCCGCACAATTCATTTTGGTGACAAAGTCCTGTTGGGACTATAACTCAGACCCTTCTTGGGAGGAAACCAATGTTTTTTATGTTTTTGTAAATTAGTATGTGTTTAGTAAGTTTTAAGTCATAAATATGTTAGTAAGTTTAGTTTTGTAGCTTTAGTTAGTTTTTAGTCTTTTATTGTATTTTAAGTTATAAGTATGTTAGTATGTTTAATTTCTGTAGTTAAGTAGTTAGTATGTTTGATTTTAGTATCTTTAGTTAGTTTTAAGTCTTATATATGTAGTATGTTTGATTGTAGTAAGTTTAGTTAGATTTTATGTTTATGTTTAGTTTTAGGTTATATATAGGTTAGTAAGTATGATTTTGAGTTTTTATATATTTTAGTTGTCCATTTTATGTTTTAGCCTTTTGGACAAGTTTTAGAGGTGTTGAGGGCCTCTTTGGGTAAAATTCAGCAATAAAACTGAATTTGCTGCAGAATTCTGTAGGTTGGCTCCTCACGCCGCGACGTCAGGTTGTTGCACGCCGCGGCGTGATAGTTATTTATGCGCATTTGAGCCAAATTCCAGAGACCTCAGCGCCGCGGCATGGAAAGTGTAATGCCGCGGCGCTCATCTACTGAACTTGTTAAAAAAAAAACTTGTTTTGGGTGCTACTGAAGGCACCCATTTTGATCAAATACCGTGGCATGGATTCTATGTGTTGTGGTATGTTGTGCTGTAATGTATATATTATACATGATTAGTTTATTTTGTGGTTATTAAATATTTATAGTATACTCAGCTCTTACATTTTTTATGTTTATAGGCTCAAGTACCCTGGACACCATGGAAAGTGAGGTTGTTGTCTCACTTAAGTTTGGGAGAGTGTCATTACATAATTTGATTACTATGATATATTAAGTATGCATGTGATGATATTTTCAAGATGCAGTTGTGATAGCCACCATGTTTCAATGAGTTTTTATTTGTGTTAGTTATTACTGATGGGTTTATAAAGAAGTTTCAATTTTTACTCTTATGCAAATGATGTGTGCATATCATATTGAAAATTTTCATCTAATTGAATGCATGCTTTATTGCAAAAGACTGCTGGTGTTGTTTTGGTTGTTCATGATATGAAAGGTTGCTATTTACCCCCTTTATAAGTGAAACCTTATATGATCTTGAAGCATGTGAAACAGTTCAATTGCTATTGATGCATGATTTACATTCCACTTAGATGCAAGTGTAACTTTGAATATGATATGAATACATGTTTAGAGAAAGTTTATGGATGTACATGTAGAGTTTCGATGATCCTAGAAGTTGTTTTTAAACTCTCTTGAGACGAAATCCTAGATTGTGCATGACTGAGAAAATAATTAGGGCATTGTTTGGACCGATTGAGCTTTTTAAGCCTACCATAAATGATGATATCTTTAGGTTCCATTTTGAAGCCTGTTAATTGTTTGGCCTTATATGTTTTTCATTCACCCATCGTATTCCTTACCCTGTTAACCGTTCTAATGCATGTGAAAGCATTGCATTTTCTTCCTACCTTAATGTCTGTTGAGTACATGACGTGTTATTTCTTGAAGTGAATCCAATGAGTAGGGGTATGTATGTTTAAGAAAAATGACCCTGAAGGAACCAAAAGCAATAAAAAAAAAAAAGAAATTGCTTTGTAAAAGTAAAAAAAAAAAAGAAAAAGAAAAAAAATGAAAAGAGAGAAAAGCAAAGCAAACAAAGAATGACGAAAAGCTAGAAATGAAAAACATTGAATGGTTCTAATAAGTTCTGATCTTTCAATGTCCTTTTGGAATATCCTGCGAATCTCTCTTGGGCTCAAATCTTGAAATCATATGTGTATGTATCTCAATGTTTGTTGTGTATCATTTCCCTTCTTTTCTTACACCCATACCATGACATAACATTACAAGCTGTAAAGACCCTCTTAATCCTCAGTTGTGTGTGGTTTACATTAGTGAATAAAGAATTTAAGATCAATTTTACAGATTTTATGATTCATATATATGTATGTTTATAAACTTATCCGGATGTGTATGATTTGAATAGGAGAAGTTTATCTTGCATGTTCGTGGATAATGTGAATTGCATGGAAGGAAGCTAGATTGTTAGCATGTGACGGATTATGTATGTATGAAGCTGGTTTTGGGGCATTTGCACTTTTTATGGATTGAAGTAATGTGAACACCCAATTTTGCCTGGGTCAAATAAAAATAAAAAATTAGTATTTGTTCTTTTTCTTGACCAAATAACTTAATCATGTTTTAGCTCATTTATTTTTATTTTTTTTCATTTTGTCTATTTTATTTTGAAAAAAAATAATAAAAATAAAATATTTTATAGCTTGCTTGTCACACACTCACTTTCACTCATTCACGTTTCACTTTACACACATGTTACACTCACTGCACACACGTAACTCTTTAGTCCCAGGCACGTGGCTGCATGCAGAGGATTACAAAAGGGGGTAACATTTTTTTTTCTTCATTTTTTTCGCTTCCCACGCATAGACTGCTTGCTGCCATCTCCATCTAGACCTTCACTCTCAAACCACTTCCATACTCACCTTCCTATTCATCACCATCTTCCCCTCGCCTCCATAATCATAAACAACCACCTTCATTTTCTTCCATCACCATTAACAAATCACAACTTCCATACTCACCTTCCTCACCATAACCCATAGCAACCCCTCCATCAACCCACCATCCTCTAACCTCTAAGCCACCCTTCCACCCTTGACAAAACCACTCACCTTACCTCACTTGCACAACCTTCACGTTCTCAACCATACCCCGGATCTTCACCATTCTTCATCCTCTACCATTTCAACCATCAAACTTCCATCAAGCCACCCATACCCACGCTAAACTCCACCCTCAACCTTCTTCTTCAACCACCTTCAACTCCTACCTCCACTCTTACCGTCACCCCTTCCACCCAAACAAACAAGCTCCTAAACCACCTTCAACTCATTTCCACCTCCCATAAACCACCACACCCCCAAAACAAAACTCATCTTCATCTTGCCACCAAGCTCGTCGGCCACCACGCTGGCTGGTGACACAACACTAGGACCCCGTTGCCGAAACCGCCGTCCGTCGCTGCCGTACGCGTCCCACCTTGGCTCAGATCCAAGCCGCACTTCGTCCCAGTCGTACAGCTGCCATGAACTCCCTCACTGTCATCGTTCGTTGGCACAACCCAACGCGTCGCTGACCACCCAGCACTCCGCCGTCCAGTCGTGCTACCACCGCTCGAACAGCACCAGGCTCCGCCCTCATTGGGCTCGTTTCAGACCAGTGACCCAGCCCCGGAAAAGCTCAGACCTGCTCCTCCTTTCACGTCCGCGAGCCTGCCCAGATCGACCCGCCTTTGCTGCGTCGCGCACCACAGTTTGCCGTCGAACACCGTAAGCTGCACCTCTCCATTTCTGCTCCACGGTGCGCTACCAGTTGCACCGTCGCGCAGCCCCTCGCATTGTTTGCTTCGTTCGGATTTGCCTTCACGGGAAGCCAACCGTCCTCTGCGCCTCTGCCTCGCCGTCAACACTGCCCAGCAGCTCCACCATCACCGAATCCGTCACGTCCGAACCCGGCACCACTGTACGCGCCGCACACCGAAGCACCACCACGAACCAGCCGGACGCGTCTCTGCCGACCCAACCTCCGTTTTCCCCCCTGGTGAGTGCTCTGTTGTTGTCTCCAGAAGCCATTATGGCTTTTCATGGTTAATGAAGTTTGTTATTTGGCTTTTGTTTTGAAAATTTGAAACTTAAAAATTGAATCACGTGGGCTGGGTTGCTGCTTCTTTTCAAGTTAGGGACATGGTTGTCTTTTCTTATTTTTTTAAAAAAAATGAAGGGAAGCATGATGGGCTGCAACATGCATGAAGCCCATACGACGTGGGTTGGTGTAGTGAAAATAATGAAAGGAAAATGTGGTTGCTGTAGTGATAGGTTCTAAAAAAGGAAATGATAAAATAAGAAAAAAAAAAAAAAAAATATAAAAAAAATAAAAAAAAATGAAAAGATGGAAAAAAAAAAATAAATAAATTTAATCAATGCAATGGTTAACGATGGTGATTGAATAGCGGATGCTATCTTCAATGTCGTTTGGATCATAAGAGTTTATTGAGTAGCCAAGTACTAACTTGAACTCTGTGCAAGAATTGGTTTTATTTTCAAATAAAATCCATTTTCAAGAATCTTTTTTTATTAAAATCAATCAACCCATACTTATTTTATACAGAACTACGTGACTTTGAGTTCCTCATTGCACCTGAGGGTACGTAGGAGCAAAATTTTCATTCTGTCAAGTCAAAAATTAAATTTTCATAATGTGGTTCTTCGTTTCTTTTAAAAAAATAAAAAATAAAATAAATAAAAAATAAAAAATAAGAAATAATTACAAGGTCTTTTTAATAGGGATAAAATAAATAAATTTAAGATTATCAAGTTCTTGCACAACTGACTTAAGGTACTGTCTCAGGATGGGTGTAATAGGGGTGCAGTAGGATTAAGTTTCCACCCTTCCCTATCCATAACCGACTCCCGAATCCGATTTGGTTCCAAAGACCATTTTTTAAAAAGGTTTTCCAATTTTTCCTAAATTTAAATAAAATTGGTGGCAACTCCATATTTTCTAATTTTTTAAAATCTCGTGAGCTGCTATTTTGCCTCGATCCCGGTCGCGACAGATGGCAACTCCACTGGGGACTATTTGGAGAGTGAGGCCTGTTGTGGTTAGTTGTGCAAATATTTAATAGTCTTTGTTTATTTATTTTACCCTTTTTTCCTTTGCTTTTGTTTTCTTATTTGTTTCTAAATAATTTTTGTTTAATACTTTGGTGTAAATATTTGCTAGCATTATCTTGTGTATATTTTGACTTGTATATATTTTTGTACTTAATTGTTGAAAACTTAGGGTAGATGATTACTGGCTGGTTGTTGTATATATGCTTTTGCAGGTTAGGTACTAGTTTTATCTTTTTAAGTTTTTGTATGAGTTTGTATGCTCCCTTACACACATCACTATCACTTACCTCACACACTTTTTGGGCTCTATACCCGAGTCTGTGCAAACCCGAGGAATAGGAGGGGTCTTGACTTTTGTTATTGAGGGGCTTCATGCTCACTTGACATTGGTTGGGACACCACTCAGATTGTTACTAGTGTAGTGGACTAATCATATTGAAAGGGTCTATCCCTACTTGTGATTAATTTATTAATTGGATCCTTGTCTTTTGAGATAGAGGCAATCTGAGGACCATGACTTTTAGAGGTCTAGATCTGTCCTAAAAACTTTGCACTGATAGATTAAATATAGTGATTGTCAAAATTAGAGTCGTGACTTTAAGGAAATCCAACCTTTAAGTTTCACCTGATTAGGGCACAAAGGGAGCATGCTTCTTCTTGATCTATCCATTTCTCATGTCTTTTATTCTTGCATTCCTTTTAAAAATAAAAAAAATAAAAAAATACCTCATCTTGCATTTTCTTGTCATTTCCTTGCATAAAAAAAAATACATTGCATTTTCATAGCATTCTAAAAAAAATCAAAATCATGCATTTTCATGTCATTCATAACATTTTTGAAAAAAAAATGCATCATCTTGCATTTTCAAGGCATTCATAGCATTTTTTTTAAAAAGAAAAAAGAAAAAATATTTTTAAAGTTCATTCATTTCACCTTATGCATCTCATGCATCTCATTCATTTCATTTTATGTTTCTCATGCATCTCATTCATTTCATCTCAGTCTTTGTTAATAAATCAAACTAGTTTAGGATCCTTTGCGCGGCCTAGGAAAGAAGAGACCAATCAAACCTGAGTTCGCAATACCAGATCTCGGACCAGAATGGCTGCAAATAATCCTGAGACGAGGAGAAACTTGAGCAGAGAAATCGATGAAATGAAAAGGAGAATGAATGAGATATCTGAGAATCAAGAAAGGATGGAAGCAATATTGGAAGATGTGAGGGAGTCTCTCCGCTTAATCAGTGGAAATAGAGGTACGAATGGGGTTGAAGAATATGTAAATGTGTCATCGGTGACTGTTCCGATTTTCCCAACTGTAACCTCAGGCATCGTTATAGGGATACGTGAGCAACCACCTCAAATGACAACAATGGGCATGCCTATTGGGGAGGGGTATCGCACCTTGGAAGGAGCTCGTGGTGAAATTCCTGGTTATACTGGCCCTACATGGGAACAACCTCATGTGTCTGTTCCGGGGCAGGCGACATTACCTTGCTCTGGAAATAGTCATGTCATGACTGAGAAAGATGAGATGAAAGAAGAGTGGATGGAGAAAATAGAGGAACAAATCAAGGCAATCAAGGGCCCCAACGATTATGGATGTCTAAGAATAGAAGATCTGTGTCCTACCACGGATGTCATAATCCCTAAAGGTTTCAAGATTCCCGATTTTGCTAAGTATGACGGATGTGGTAACCCTCGGTTTCACTTGATCAGTTATGGAACTAAGATGGTTGTTTGGTCCAAGGATGATAGGTTCTTCATTAGCTTTTTTCACGAGAGTCTTACAGGCCCTGCTTTAGAGTGGTATCTTCAATTAGACCGCTGTAAGATTTCTCGTTGGACGGAGCTGGCTAATTTATTCATGGATCAATACAAGTTTAATCTGGATGCAGCTCCTACCCGAGAACAATTGAGCTCGATGCAGAAAGGAAGTGAGGAAGCCTTCAAGCAGTATGCCCAAAGGTGGAGGGTTCTCGCAGCACAAGTACAACCACTGTTGACTCTGACAGAAATGTGTTCATACTTCTTGGGGACTTTGGGAGCTCCATATATTGAGATAATGGCAGGTGCTCTATATCGAGATTTTGCTGACTTAGTAGCTGCTGGTGAGAGGATTGAAGTTCTGGTAAAAGCTGGCAAATTGGAAACCGACAGCAATGAAGGTGGTTGTGAAGAGTGAGTTTTTCCCATAGGAAAAGAGAGTGGGGAGTGAGCTACATGCAAAATCAGAAGCCTTCACAACTCTATTTTCCAGCGTTTCATTCTGTCTATACCAATCGACCTCCAGTGGTTTGGAACTTCTGAACAGCTGATGATCTGAGGCGTTAATTGATGAGATTGCCATATTAGATTTTTATGATGTTGAACTCATTTTAACTTTCTTGAAGCATTAATGTAATGGATTTGAATGGATCTCAGTATGTCTTGTTTCATTTTCTTATGCTTGTGACACTCATGTTCATGTCACGTTTTTTTTTATCATTCTTTTCTTTCCTTTACTTGTCGTCTTTTGGTTCGAATCCTATAGATTTCTCGTTCTGAAAAAAATTTGGTGGTCACGAAGGTCATATGTGTAGGTGTTATTTGCAAAAACAAAAAACAAAAAAAACAAAAAAAAGCAAAAAAAAAATAACAAAAAAGGAACAAAAATAACAGGGAGCAAGGAAGTTATCATTCGGCATGCACCGTCTTTTGTCTCGAAATTAAAGTTTTTAAAAATGAGCACTCAAGATTTGAATTGAAGTTTGGCCATCTTTCTTTATCTTTCAAAGGAATTCATATTTTCAGTATCTCTTGTTGTCCCTTTTTGAGCTTGAAAATTTTCTTCAATTTATCCATGGACAAGGATCACCCCTACACTAGGGGTTAACACAAAGTTAAAATTGTGTTTTTTTTCTAAAAAAAAGGAAAAAAAATGAAATGAAAGAGGTCACTACAAAGGTGAATTATTAAAGTAAAAAGAAAATGGGAAGAAATGAAGAACAATAAAAGAAAAGTGTGCTTGAAAGCGCAAAGTCAGTTGACAAGGTTTAATTTTGAACAAGGATCCTTGGTCCCATTCAACCCTTAAACACTTGTTTGAGCCTTATATCCTTCATTTCATAACCACTAACCTTAGCCACGTAACAAGCCTTAAAAAGTCCATTCTGATCAATGAAGGATTGCTGTCATTTTCATTAACTTTAATTTTGAGACAAAAGGTTCGTGTTGTTTTGAGTTTTCAATTTCTTGCTTTAAAAAAAAAGGAAAATGAAGAAAAGGAGGTACTTGTTAGTCCTACACTGGGGCAAATTTCTCTTCGGTTCAATTTGGCCTTGCACTAGGATAAGTTTTTACCCTGTTCAACTCAACTCCAAACTGGGGCAATTTTTTCATTTCCCTGGTTCATTTGACCTACGTTAGGGCAAATCTTTTGGTCATTAGGACGTCCGCCCTATTCAATTCAATTCTAAACTGGGGCAAATTTCTCTTTGGTTCAATTTGCCTTGATGTATGTGCTCAGCAGAAGCCAACTAAAGATCATTTTTATAAAAGTTGAACCAATCCATACGGGGATGACACCTCTTCGAATCTCATATCTTTGTTTGTGTCTATCCTTTGTAAATAATCCTTTTGTGTAGTCAAAATTTTTAATTCCAGATCGGAAGTTGTTCACTTGGTCAATTTCTTTGTTGTTGTGCTTTGGAATCCATGCATGTTTGTTACGTAATGCTTCAGGTAAGGTGAACATGAGTACAATACTATGATTTTACCATCTAATGGTAATCTCCTAATGAAAAATTCAAATTGAAAAAAACTTGGAAGTTCCAATTGAAGGAGGAAATGATATATCAAGGGATAATCTAGAAATCCCAAGTCCTTGGCTTGACGGCTCTCACAGAGTTTCAGGTCCATGGCTTGATGGTTGTGTCAAAAAGAATCTCCAAGTCCTTGGCTTGATGGCTTTAGAAAGTTTCAGGTTTGTCGCCTGATGAGAAAAAAAGAGAAGAAAAAAGAAAAAAATGATGAAGAAAGGGGAGAATGAAAGAAGTAGGAAATAAAGAGGGGAAAAAGGAAGTCAAGAGGATTCCAATCCAACTAAATGATTTGATGAAGAGGAACACTTGAACAAGGGTTTGATTGGTCAGAGCTTTTCATGGTCGCTGTTGGTTCATATGGCTTTTTGAAGAAAAAAGAAAGATAAAAAGGAGACAAAAGAAAAATGAAAAAAAATGAGAGAAAAAGAGAGAAAGGAGAAAGAAAAATGAAAAAAAAAAAAAAGAGAAAAAAAGAAAGGAGAGAATAAAAATGAAAAAAAAGGACAAAAAAGGAGAAAAAAGAAAAGAGGAACAAAAAAGGAGAGAAAAGAAAATTTAAGTCCATGCATTTTGAATTTCTGTCATTTATCTTTTGAGCGCATCGGCTCCATGCATTTTATTTTTCTGTTGAGCGCATCGACTCCATGCATTTTAAGTTTTTGTTGAGCGCATCGGCTCTTTGCATTTTAATTTTCTATTGAGCGCATCGGCTCCATGCATTTTAATTTTCTGTTGAGCGCATCGGCTCCATGCATTTTAAGTTTTTGTTGAGCGCATCGGCTCATGCATTTTAATTTTCTGTTGAGCGCATCGGCTCCATGCATTTTAATTTCCTGTTGAGCGCATCGGCTCCATGCATTTTATTTTCTGTTGAGCGCGTCGACTCCATGCATTTTAATTTTCTGTTGAGCTCATCGGCTCTATGCATTTTAATTTCTGTTGAGCGCATCGGCTCCATGCATTTTATTTTCTATTGAGCACATCGGCTCATTGCATTTTAATTTCTGTTGAACGCATCGGCTCCATGCATTTTAATTTTCTGTTGAGCGCATCGGCTCCTTGCATTTTAGTTTTCTGTTGAGCGCATCGGCTCCATGCATTTTTATTTTCTGTTGAACGCATCGGTTCCATTCATTTTTAATTTCTTTGAGCGCATCGGCTCCATGCATTTTTAAATTCCTGTCATTTATCTTTGAGCGCATCGACTCCATGCATTTTAATTTTCTGTTGAGCGCATCGGCTCCTTGCATTTTAATTTTCTGTTGAGCGCATCGGCTCCTTGCATTTTAGTTTTCTATTGAACACATCGGCGCCATGCATTTTTATTTTTTGTTGAGCGCATCGGTTCCATTCATTTTAATTTCTTTGAGCGCATCGGCTCCATGCATTTTTAAATTCCTGTCATTTATCTTTGAGCGCATCAGCTCTTGTCGTTTATCTTTGAGCGCATCGGTTCCATGCATTTTAATTTTTGTTGAGCGCATCGGTTCCATGCATTTTAATTTCTGTTGAGCGCATTGGCTCCATGCATTTTAATTTTCTGTTGAGCGCATCAGCTCCATGCATTTTAATTTTCTGTTGAGCGCATCGGCTCTATTCATGTTTAATTTTCTGTTGAGCGCATCGACTCCATGCATTTCAATTTCTTGCCTTGTTTTGCATTTGTCATCTTTTGCATTTCCGAGCAAAATTTGAGTTCATATCTTCACTTGCTTCTATGAAAAATTACAATTTTTCTTATTATCTCATAAGAAACAAGCAAAGAGGGGCAACTGTGAACACCCAATTTTGTCCGGGTCAAATAAAAATAAAAAATTAGTATTTGTTCTTTTTCTTGACCAAATAACTTAATCATGTTTTAGCTCTTTTTTTTTCATTTTGTCTATTTTATTTTGAAAAAAATAATAATAAAAATAAAACATAAAAATAAAATATTTTATAGCTTGCTTGTCACATACTCACTTTCACTCATTCACGTTTCACTTTGCACACACGTTACACTCACTGCACACACGTAACTCTTTAGTCCCAGGCACGTGGCTGCACAGAGGGGATTACAGAAGGGGGTAACATTTTTTTTTCTTCATTTTTTTCTCTTCCCACGCATAGACTGCTTGCTGCCATCTCCATCCAGACCTCCACTCTCAAACCACTTCCATACTCACCTTCCTATTCATCACCATCTTCCTCTCACCTCCATAATCATAAACAACCACCTTCATTTTCTTCCATCACCATTAACAAATCACAACTTCCATACTCACCTTCCTCACCATAACCCGTAGCAACCCCTCCATCAACCCCCATCCTCTAACCTCCAAGCCACCCTTCCACCCTTGACAAAACCACTCACCTTACCTCACTTGCACAACCTTCACGTTCTCAACCATACCCCGGATCTTCACCATTCTTCATCCTCTACCATTTCAACCATCAAACTTCCATCAAGCCACCCATACCCACGCTAAACTCCACCTCAACCTTCTTCTTCAACCACCTTCAACTCCTACCTCCACTCTTACCGTCACCCCTTTCCACCCAAACAACCAAGCTCCTAACCAACCTTCAACTCATTTCCACCTCCCATAAACCACCACACCCCAAAAACAAAACTCATCTTCATCTTGCCACTAAGCTCGTCGGCCACCACGCTAGCTGGTGACACAGCACCAGGACACCGTTGCCGAAACCGCTGTCCGTCGCCGTCGTACGCGTCCCACCTTGGCTCAGATCCAAGCCGCACTTCATCCCAGTCGTACAGCTGCCGTGAACTCCCCCACTGTCGTTGTTCGTTGGCACAACCCAACACGTCGCGGACCACCCAACACTCCGCCGTCCAGTCGTGCTACCACCGCTCGAACAGCACCAGGCTCTGCCCTCATCGGGCTCGTTTCAGACCAGCGACCTAGCCCCGGAAAAGCTCAGACCCGCTCCTCTTTTCACATCCGCGAGCCTGCCCAGATCGACCCGCCTCTGCTGCGTGCGCACCACAGTTCGCCGTCGAACACCGTAAGCTGCACCACTCCATTTCTGCTCCACGGTGCGCTACTAGTTGCACCGTCGCGCAGCCCCTTGCATCGTTTGCTTCGTTCGGATTTGCCTTCACGGGAAGCCAACCGTCCTCTGCGCCTCTGCCTCGCCGTCAACACTGCCCAGCAGCTCCACCATCACCGAATCTGTCACGTCTGAACCCGACACCACCGTACGCGCCGCACACCGGAGCACCACCACGAACCAGCCGGACGCGTCTCTGCCGACCCAACCTCCGTTTTCCCCCCTGGTGAGTGCTCTGTTGTTGTCTCCAGAAGCCATTATGGCTTTTCATGGTTAATGGAGTTTGTTATTTGGCTTTTGTTTTGAAAATTTGAAACTTAAAAATTAAATCACGTGGGCTGGGCTACTGCTTCTTTTCAAGTTAGGGACATGGTTATCTTTTCTTATTTTTTTTTTAAAAAAAATGAAGGGAAGCATGATGGGCTGCAGCATGTATGAAGCCCATACGACGTAGGTTGGTGTAGTGAAAATAATGAAAGGAAAATGTGGTTGTTGTAGTGATAGGTTCTAAAAAAGGAAATGATAAAATAAGAAAAACAAAAAAATAAAATATAAAAAAATATATAAAAAAATGAAAAGATAGAAAAATAAAAAATAAATAAATTTAATCAATGCAATGGTTAACGATGGTGATTGAATAGCGGATGATATCTTCAATGTCGTTTGGATCATAAGGGTTTATTGAGTAGCCTAGTGATAACTTGAACCCTGTGCAAGAATTGGTTTTATTTTCAAATAAAATCCATTTTCAAGAATCTTTTTTTATTAAAATCAATCAACCCATACTTATTTTATACAGAACTACGTGACTTTGAGTTCCTCATTGCACCTGAGGGTACGTAGGAGCAGAATTTTCATTCTGTCAAGTCAAAAATTAAATTTTCATAATGTGGTTCTTCGTTTCTTTTAAAAAAATAAAAAATAAAAAAATAAAAAAAAATAAAAAATAAGAAATAATTACAAGGTCTTTTTAATAAGGGTAAAATAAATAAATTTAAGATTATCAAGTTCTTGCACAATGACTTAAAAGTACTGCAGTCTCGGGACGAGTGTGATAAAGTGCGGAGGATTAAGTTTCCACCCTTTCCTATCCATAACCGACTCACGAATCCGATTTGGTTCCAAAGACCATTTTCTAAAAAGGTTTTTCAATTTTTCCTAAATTTAAATAAAATTGGTGGCGACTCCATATTTTCTAATTTTTTAAAATCTCGCGAGTTGCTATTTCACCTCGATCCCGGTTGCGACAAGTAATCATTACATACTAGTAGCTGGGGTTAATTGAAGAATAGAAAGATTGAAACTTGTTAATTACTGAATGCATATTGAGTATAAATTGTTAAGTGAGTTTACTTGGTCATGCTTTGTTTTACTCGAGAACAAGCAAAAGGTTAAGTTTGGGGGTGTGATAACTCCACAATGTGTAATTATTTGTGCCCCATTTTTGTATTTCTCTGATTGCTAAAGTCCTTGTATTCATGCATATTTGGAAGGTTTTGCGCTTATATTTGTTATATCTAATTCTGATACCTTCCCTATATGATATTGAGCAAACTGTGCATATTTGATATGTGATCAAGTGAATTTATAACTCTTACTGATGTGGTGCTTTCTCTATCATCGGAAGGGTTCCAAACAAGATGATATATAGAGCAATTGAGCTGGAATGGGAAGAGGAAGCCAAATTTGCATTTCAGACCTCAGCGCCGCAGCGTGGCATATGAATGCTGCGGCGCGAGCCTCCCCTGCATCAAAAGTCAGAGAGCACGAAGAATTGAACGCCGCGGCATAGCATATTAATGTTGCGGCGTCCCTGACCTAATTGACACGCGCCGCGGCGTAGGCATGTTAATGCCGCGACATGCCTCTGTTTTTTTTAGTTTATAAATAGATTTTCAATAGAATTTTAGAAGAGAGCTCTGTTTTTAGTTTCTAGGTTTTAGAGAGGCTGTGGTCTGTTCTTCATTTCTGGGCTGATTGGAGGCCTAAGGAGACTAGGTTGGATGCCATCTTCCTCATGGAAGGAGATTCAAGCTTCAAGGATGCTATCCATGGATTCCTTCCTCCTCTCCCTTTGTTTCTCTTCTCTTCCCTATCTTTTGAGCATGATTTTTTTATTGTAATTTCATGTTCAATGGATTAGCCAAGCTGTATTTAGGAAATACTTTGGATCTTTCTACGAGTATTGATGTTTATGTTATCTTTTGAGTATATATTGATGTTTAGCTTTGGTCTTCCATGCCTATGCTTAATGCTTGCTTCTGTTTGATCAACAATTGCATGATCTTAATTGATGCAAATGAACTAGACATAGGGATTTATGAAGATGGATATGGTATGGCTGATGCATGTTCGACGAGTTTAATTAGCTTGGATGAGTTGATTTGCTAACTGGATAGAAATATATTTTTTAGCCATGTATTAGCGTGTGTTTGAGAATAGATCAATCATTAGTGGAGTTTACACTAGTCCTCATGCAAACATAAGAAACATAGTGGATTAGATAAATGACACCAGGGTTGATCAACCTAGACATAGGCTTTTGACTAAATCAGATTCTCAAGCTAAACTAACTAATCATTGATGTTGCTTATAAGGATTGTATATCATTAATATGAAGTAGAAGGTGAAGAAGGATTCCCTAAATCTCTAAACCTTTATCTTTACTACTTTTGTAGTTTAGATTTAGATTATTTGTATTTCTTTATTTGATATGTTCTTGGATAGAATTTAACTAAGCTATTAATTGTTACTTAGTAATGGAAGCCATATATCCTCGTGGGAACGAACTTTTACTCCGTATCTGTATTACTTGAACGACCCGTGTACTTGCAGTACACAAATGGTCTAACAAGCTGGTCCCTACAAATCACTAACAACAAGAGCAAATGGTTGGTTATAAACTGTAGATGAAGGAAAGGAAGGTAGTTTGTGCATTTTACCAAAACAACATGCTTCACAGAAATTATTAAAGGAAATAATTAGAGATCCTGAAATGTTTGACATGTGTAAAACCTTTTTAAGAACAAGAGAATGTGGATGATCAAGCCTACAATGCCAAATATCTAAATCAGTTATATCAGAAACAATCTTAGGACTAGCTTTGTGAGCAAGAAAAGCTGAAGCAAAGAAATTATCAAACTCAGTAGTAATAGAAGCAAGTTTATTACCACATGAACCAGTAGCATAATTACAATGATCAAAAATAACATTATTATAAAAATGAACTGAAGTACATGACTGAATTTGCTCATTAGGCCTCAAGTGTGTACAAACAATAGAGTTACAAACACATTTTGACCTAAGAACATTATTTTGAGTACTACATCTTGAAATAGAACTGCTATTACAATTGGACTGAAAAGCTGAACTGGTTGATAAATGAGTGAAAGGAAAACTGATGAAGCTGTATACACCATCAACACCAAGAGAGCCTTCCAGAAGGACCTCATGGGTGGCCTGTGATTTCACACAACAGTAAGTAGGATGAAATTCAAAATAAACATGATTGTCTTTGGCAAATTTACTTACACTGAGTAAATTTCTAGTGATGTCAGGTACATGCAATAATTGATACAAAGACAAAGAGATGGAGGCATTAAAATGAGATGTAAGGAATGAGGAACTAATATGAGATATGGACAAACCTTGTCCATTGCCCATTAGAAGCTTCTCAGTACTAGTGAAATCTTCCTTATGCAGTAAATTTTGAACTTCATTAGTAACATGAGTAGTAGCACCCGAGTCAGGAAACCAGGAACTACTAGAGACAATTTCAGGTGTGGTAATCATAGCATGAGGAAAACCAGAATTCTGATAAGGATAAAATGATGAAGATGTGAAGGTTGAGAAAAAGGATTATTGGAGGAAGGTAAATATGAGGTAGCAGGATGAGGATAAGAGTAAGAAGTAGATGGGAATTGTGAATGTGAGTGAGGAAATGCAGTGGAAGGTGGTTGTTGATTGGATGAACCATCATGAGACACAGAATGATAGAAGAATAATGAAGATGAAGAATGATGAGTGAATGGAGAAAAGTATGACGGAACATGTGAAGATGAAGTAGAAAATTGAGAAGGAGTAGAAAACTAAGGCGGTGGTGGTGGAAGAGGTAAAGGAGCATGTAGTGGTTGACTCAGTGATGGAGGAAATTGATGAGGATTTGAAGGATTTGGTTGAAAATTATAGTCAAATCGATGATAACAGACTGAGGCACCATGACCTGGTTTGCGATAAACTTAACATACAACTAAGGATCTAGCACCAAATCTTCCTTCACGATCCCTGGATTTGCCATTAACACCAAACCTGCCTCCTTTATAGAAACCACGATTATCAAAAGTATAAGAACCATAAAACTGAGAATCAAAATTATGAGAACTTGAAGACCATTAAATCTAGGTGGTGGTGGTGGTGTAGAAGGAAAGGTCTGAGAAGAATCTTTCTGAGATCCAATAGAAGACTGAGATTGCATCAAGGTTCTAGTAGGATTAACATGTGCAATATTTGCAGAAAACGAATCAAGCACTGACTCTTTTACATGTTTCTCTAATCTAGCTTCTTGGACAAGTAAAAGTGATTCAATTTCAGCAAGGGAATAATGTTCAATTCTACTTGAAATAGAAGTAAAAAATGGATCATACTCCTCAGGCAAGCCATCTAGAATGATTTCAATATGCTCAGAAAGTGAGATAAGATTACCAATAGACATTAAAACATCAATTAGAGCTTTGATTCATAACAAATATTCGCCAATTGATCGAGATCCTTTCTTTGTATTAGGTAACTCAGAATGATATTGGCGTGTTTTGGCTCGATTTTGAAAGCTGAAGTAATGATGAATCTGCTCTCATAATTCCGAGGACTTGATGCAGCTAACAAATCTGGTAAGCATCGATTCTAACAAAGATAACAAAAGCTACGATAGAAGGAGTTGATCTTGAGCTTCCCAATCAAGAAACAGAGAACGAAGAGTACCAGATTGTGCATCTTCTTCAGTTGCAAATGGAGTTGGAGCTTCATGTGCATTATCAAGAAAGTGATGCATTTTATGACCAAGAATTGCTACAAGAATTTGTTGTTTTTAGAGCATAAAATTGTTATCATTCAATTTGATCGAGATTGGATGAGAAAAAGAGATTAAACTAGTGTTTGATGTTGATCGAGGTGCAGCATTTGCGTGAGGATCATTTGAAGAGCTCATGATACCATAAAGTAAAACGGAAGAGAATGAAAGAAAATAGAAAGAAGATCTAAGAAAAAGAAAAGAGTTGATCGAATGAATTGAATCAGATTAAATCTTGATTGTTTCTTACTATTCAATTACAGAGAACTTCTTTATATACAATTACAGCTCATCATAACTAACTAACCACTTTGACTTAGCATAACTAACTTCTAACTATAGCAAACTGCATAACTAACTCAACTGATACTATACTCTAATAAGCACCCTTCAAAATCTTTTATCAGTTTATGTTAGCAAGTCGAAACTTGATTATAATTGCTGGTATCCTTTTATTATATAGATTTTATTTAAAAAGCGTTAAAAATTATAAGTTGAGTAACTAATTTATTCTTTATATATTAAAAAAAATCATTAACATGCACTAATTTGTCAATAACATAATAAATTATATAAGAAGATTAAAGTATAAACAATAGCTCAACTTACTTCACAACAACAAAAACACTATTATTATTCATGAATGTGATCAGGAACATAAGTTCTACACATTGGGCATGATCCTTGCTGGACTAGCCATTTGTCTATGCATTCTAAATGAAAAAGGTGGCCACATTTTGGAAGTATCCTGACCAACTCTCCATCCTCAAAATCCTGCAAAACAAAATGTAAAGACTATTGATATAGTTGCATGAGATAAATCTATTGATATGTGTGTTAGGAATTAATATACTTACACCATTTAATGATTTGTTGTAAAAAAATGATTTAATCAATATGATTATTGAACTGTATTAAGTTATCGTATTGATTTTGCACACAAAATTTAAATATCTATAAGTTTAGATCAAACTAATGAATATTTTCACTTACTTCAAAGTCATAATGTGTGTTAAAATAACGATGGAGCAGAAAATAATATTGGGTTAAAATAAAATTTGATGAGCATAATATGCATGATGCATATGTTTGGTCCAACGACAATTTTTTTAAAACACTCATCATATAAAAATGTTATTTATTGGTGCATAATCCTTGGATCGAAAGTATACATCGTGGTCACATCATTAATTCTATATTAATTTTAAGTCCAATTCTATTCTATCTATAGTTCATGGACAAAAGTGTCGATTGATTTATTGGTTACCTAAAAACAACTTCTATCTGCTTTTCTTGAACCAAGGCATTTTCACAGGGCTCTGAGATATTTCTTACCTGGAAGCAAATTGAGCAGCATGACTTATTGTATAATTTCAACATTTTGCTGGAGTTGAATTGCTGAAAAGGAAGCTTTAGAATAAAATTCTGGTGCATCCCTGTGACTTCCCTGATATCATAAATATCTGATACTTCTCTGAAAATTGTTTCTGGTGTGTTGATCTGAAACAAATGAGTTTCACCAAATGTGAGTAAAATTTTGATTCCAAGAACTCTACATAGTCTCCTGGCCATTAATGTCACACACAAGCTTTTTTATATTTTTACTTACATGCAACTGATAGGCTTGTGCAACAGCTGGACATATCCATTCCATAAAGATTTTCCCATTTAATAAACTGCTCAACATGGCAACCTGCAATTCCATACCAAAATTTAGAGGTGAGAAGAACACCATTGCCCTTGAACTAGCAGTATTACCTTGGACATTGGCTCACCAACAGCAGCAGAATTAATCAATTGTATGGCTGCAATGGCTCCTGTGACTGCTCCTTTGCCAGCCCCATCAAGAAAACCAGCTTCTGTGGTCTGGCCTTTGATGGCTCCTGCAATTGTTCCTATTATTGACCCTCCTGTGCCAAGATCAAACATTGCTCATAACACCATAATGTCCATAACACAGATCATTTCCAGTGACTTTACAATGTAACGGGTTAATGCCAAGCACTATTTTAACTTATTTTCTCACTCTTTTCTTCATCTTGCTCCTTTCAGTGTTTAGTGTTTACCCGAGCCAACTACTTTATATAGAGCTTAATATGGCTTCCAAGAGTTACAATAACTTTGAGGCATAAAACCAAATGTTTGACATAGACCTTAACTTACATGCTTAATTATGAAATGTGTAACATAAAAATATAGCAATGTTTTTGTAAGCCAGTGTGCAGATTAGTGATTTCTCTGGACAAAGCCAAAGCCAACAAATAGAGAGGGGAGAAACGCATCATACCTAGTGCCAGAATGCAAGTGAACGCAACAAAAAGAACTCTCTCCATAGCTATCATGAATAGCCCAACTGCAGAACCGCCAATGCCAGCCAAAACCCACAAAGAAAAATCTTCCTTGCACCTTGTTACTGCTGCTAACATTCCAGAAAACCACTTGGTCACAGTTGGAGAAATGTTGGTAATAGGCATTTCAAATTGAGAGTATAAGAAAATGCTCAAAATGGATTGCCTGGAAATGATGCAAATACACTAGCCTTTATAGGCTGAGTAAACCTACGTCAATTAGTTTCTAAAAGCATATCTTTAAAGCCTTGGAATTTAAGGGTAAGATATAGTATTTAATAATAAACAGCATGGTGGTGAATCAGTGATTACGTGTATGCCCCTTGTGAAGTAGATAAAGAGGGCTCATGGTCTTTTTTAAAATAAAAGAATGTTACTGCTGAGATCACTGAATATTTAAAAGATAAACTATTTATTTTGGAGTCTGCATAATTAGAATAGGCAAAATAATTGGGAGCCGCTCTGTAGATATGAATATAAAAGACTAGAATACAAGCAACCCTTCAACTATGGAGGTTAATTTTTAAAAAATTATTCTTTCTGTAGTTCAAAATTCAACTACTCAACTCCTTAAATTGACTCTCTACAATGATGTTCTACACATACACAATAGGTTAAATTTACATTACTTTACACAGTTTGTGAAATTCAAAATATCAAGTTATTAAATTTTAAATCATGAGAATTTTTTAAAATTGGCTTATAATTGAAGGAGTTTCTTTACATTTTAGCCAAAATAAAACTCTTAACAGGCTTACTTAGGCTTATACGGACATTTTGCGTCGCACCAAAGAATGTTAGTAAGAAAAAAATAACACAAGACAAACAAAAAAGAAGAAAAAGCTAGAAACAGAAATGCCACAAGGTAGTTTAAAATTACCACCAATTTTTTTTTTTTTGTTTTTGTTTTTGAATTTGGCTGCTGGGGCACTTTGTTGGTTACCTAAAAGGATCTATAAGACTATAACCAATAATTACTTTTCACTATTGTCATGAACTGTAGGTAAATTATGATGTAGAATGTAATATCAGAATCAAATCCGTTAGTTAAACCAAGTGGTGCTTCATTGGGGTTCATCTAGTTCTCATTGGTCAAAAGGTCCATCAAACGACTGGCTAGATTGATTTTGGTATTCTTCTTCTGTTGTTGTCAGTTAAACCTCCAGCAGTTCTTGAAGAGCATATCACATCAAAGTTAACTGAGTTGGTGGTTGAATTGGCTGTTCTATTGTATCTACTTTCCAGTTAATATTTCTCGTCCTTTCTTGCAATAAAGAAAAGTTTAGATATTGAGTGTCTTGATAGGCAGTTTCAACAGCTAGGTAGAGAAAAACAGGAAACTAACTAAAACAAGGTGCTGGAAAGGTGGTTCCTGGTTATATTGCTTCTGTGGGCTGAGATGTAGAGTTAGTAGTTCATAAATAAGTAACGAGTGATTGCATTAACTGATGGGTAGATATGGCTTTGATTATTTAGTCTCCTAGAGCACGTCACCTCCTCCTGTAGTTATCTTCTTTCATTCTTCTACAATAAATAATCAAAAGGGTCGACAATTTAATATATTTGATTTGCAAAATATCAGTCCAGACAAAAATTTGGTGAGATATGAAGGAATAAAACAAGATTCTTTGTTTATTAACTCAAGAAAGAAATTTAAAAAAGGAAAAAAAAATTGACTTAAAACGCATTTGTACACTACAAGTTAAGCCATAAATGGCTTTTCATCCCTAATAATTCATTTTTATTAAGGTGGATTGTGTCAGTTCATATGACCCAATTAATTGAACTGCACCACCATTTTGATACAATCCAAGCCAATTGCTAGTGCAGTCTATGTGAATTGCATCATGTAGTTTGGCACGGTTACATGGATTGCAAAATAAATTGCTGACGTGACAAAATCGATAGTATATTAGTAACGTGTTAAAAAATCAGTTTATTTTGATATTTTGTCTGAAAAATAACTATTGAAGTAGAAAACCCAGACATAAATTATTATTCCATCAATTATCTAATTCAAAAGAAATTGATGTTTGCACAGACTTGTGAGTAGTTTGTGCATAATTAAAATTTTGAACCATTTAAAAAAAGTTAAGTAGAGTTTATTATATGAACTAAATATTCACATCACACACGAATATAAACTGAATTAACTAAAAGTTGCCAAGATTGAACTCGGGTGTCCCTAAACCACTTCCCAATCTTGAGACTGAGTATATGTATTCTAGGCCAAAGGCCGTTAATAGTATGTATGAATATCATTACTCAATTCAAAAATTAATAGTGAACATCCCAATTCCAAGAAGCAGTTATCTATGTGATAAAATCCTATTTAAGGAGTATATATTATGTGAAAATATCAGTCCCTGAAGCATTGCAAGACTAGGGACAAAATATGTTTGCATCTTATTACTTAGATGGCTTGACCTTTTACATAGTATCTCAAATCTCACATGTAAACGGTTCCTTCCATTATCTATCCTTTTAACATTAAAGTTGTTTGTTTTTAAACATATGTGAAGTGTTTAGAAGGTATCATTATATGAAAAAGCTAGAACTAGAGGAATTGGTTACTATATTAGTCTTCACAATTCTGTTTTACAAGATGTCATTATATGATAGAGCTACAATTTGGTTCAAGGTGTCATCATATGATAAAGCATTTTTTTTTTACGGGATTATATGATAAAGCTAAAGTGTGCACAATGCCAGTTACCATGCTATTCTCATGAGACAGGGCCTGCAGAGCTAGTTGCAGCAGTAAGGTCGTTTCCAGTCAATGGTGGTCCTGCTCTACTTTGCTTAGTAATGCCTCTGACATATATGTGGTTGTGGAGGGCAGATGTTCAATTCATCACACCATTTTAGTATATGGTTATCGTTGTTTTTGGGGAGTTGGGGAGGGGCTACTTCACTCCACACTTTGAATGACATTATCAGAAAGAAAAGAAAATACAAAATAAAAAAATATGTTGATTTTTATTGCGTTGTGATTTTCAGCTTGGCTCATCAAATCTTAAGCACATGGTTACTCTTCTTCTCAAATAGAGATCACAATAAGTAAAAAGTTCGTCTCAATTTTGATTAATTCAAGATGTTAAAGTGATAGTGAAATTGGAAACCAAACAGACTACTTGTGTACAAGTTGAATGCAATATATATTTGTTACTTTAACTTATATTGATGTAGGAATCACTTTTGAGTCCTTTATGAAGTAATCTAAAGAACAAAGAATCTCAATCTAATGCAAATTCTGCTTATTGTTGAAGAATCAACCTTGACTCTATTGTTCATGAGGAACAAAAACTTCAAGATTACAGTCCTCAAAAGTTGTCTACAGAGTGAGTTTTTTTGCAGAAATCTGGTCTCTGCTACCATGACCCACAAGGTTTCTTCTCACTGCCTGATCTCACGAAGATTCATATGTTATGTCAACTGAATTTGATCTTCGTGATGATATGATACAATCATGTGGACAGCACCTATTCTCCATTTGACTTTATGAACAGCTATTAGCAAGGTGAGGTGAGTGGTGAGATGGATGAATTCATTGGCAGTATATTGTAGCATCAATACATCCGATGGGGCTATTTGTACCGGATCTACACTTGCTATTTTTTAATTTTCAATGAAGATTTTGACTTTCTAAAATACTTAAGGGTAAATTTTAAAAGTACAATAAAAAATGAAAAGTAAAGATTATAAATAGGCATATTGGAGTGTCAATAGGCCACCTCAATCCACCTCAATGCATCATCTTGTTAAATGAAGTTTCTATAGTTAAAATCAGTGGGAAAATGAGCTCCCTATATCTGTTAGCCATGGAATACAGAGAGAAGTTGCTGATCACTGCATAGGAAAGCTCATGTATTCTCCTAGATTGCACTGAACCAGTAACTAAACTTGAGTTGAGAATAAAAGCTTACACCATTCAATCTCACTTTGGTCCACAATCTCCTGTTAAACCCTTGAATAAACACCATCAGCGTGAAGAAATCTTATGCCAACATCATTTATCTCTTCAATAAATAGGAGAATTACACCCCGTTGTTGGCTTACGGACTAACAAAGGTTGATTCATCTTGAGAGCTCAAATTTTCATCATCAGAAGCTCAGTACAGAATCATCAAAGACAAGATAGATCAGTATCAAGGCATTAGGCTGGGGATCCTTCAAGGCTTCAGAGTATATTAAAAATTTTCCTGGAGAGTTTATAATTATAAGCTTTCTTGTTACTTTATTTTGCACATATCGTGGGATTATTGAGGCCAAAATTAGCATCACAGTCATGTTGAGGCTTCCCTTCAAGTACTCTATGAACGAGGTATCTTCTCGTACGCCCCAAATGCGATCAACTTTGTGTTGTGTAATTGTACCTGAAATGAAACAGTAAATCCGTGAAGGCATAGCGTGTTAAGGGCGCTTGAGGATTATTTCGATAAGGACAAATGCCAGACTCTTCCTGTTTGACAAAAATTCAAGAACTGCAAGAGACTTTTAACAGTGAGTAACCCAAACGAAGAGGAGGAGAAAGTGTAGAAGTGTAGAAGAGAGAAGCAGAAAACAAGGTAACTAAAACCACAGTCAGTAATCAGAATTTATAGAAAGTAAAAAAAGAGTCGTTTAGAAAATATGACTGTTGGTAAAGTAACGTTAGAAAACGAATTTGGTTGTTGAAAACTAATTGCCCGTTTAGAAACTAATTATCTGCTTGTTGAAAACTAAATGGAACGTTAGAAACTAATTGGAACGTTAAAACAGATTTGACCGTTGGGAAGACTAAGTCAAGTACGACAAAGTCAGTTTTGACTTCTTCAAAAATCTCATTTTCCTGGTAAGCTCAAAAAATTAATTAAATATTTGACAAAAAATCTAAACTTCATGATGTCACATGCAGGAGGCAAATTGATGATTTGCATTACCTATGAACTTTTCAGCCCAATCTTATACGTGCGAGCCCACCACCTTATTTGTTTCTTACAAAGCCCAAAACACAAGTTAAAATATAAACTCTCCAAAAGACTTACTTCCAACCAATGCGGGAATTATCCTTTTGAAAATACATATTTTACAACACTTTGCACGCTAGAGCTATTGAAATTATGTTACTTAGGTGTACTAGCGAAACTAAGTAGTCCTATGTTAATGCTAATATTAATGCATTGGCTGCACTACATCTTATTTTCCAAACTCTTCCATTCTCTTTCTACATCATTTTGTTTAAAAGTTGTTTTCCCTCTTTTGACAAGGAATTCTTCACGTTAATCTATCTAAACTGTTTAATAACTAGTGCAGAGATGAGAGATGGCACCTGAAACCTTCATAGATGGTTTAGTTTCTGACATTTATTTCTTGACAGCATTTTTTTCCTGGTAGACTTTCTTGTTCTTATAAACCTAAGGCTAGTTCCAGAACTTTGTAATTTAAGATAGTTGAATGCATTTCTTTTTTTATGTGATTCGATCTGTTGTTTCAAACCATCTGGTAAACTTCCACACAAATTATGGTTGGTTGCATAAAGGATGGTTTTGGGCCTTTTGGCTGTTTCAATAAGAGAGGGGGAATGCATAATTGAAATATTAAGTTCAGTTGGCCAAAAAGAATTTCTGTATACAAACATATCTTATAAGTCATGTCAAGTAGAAAAGTTTAATTATTTCTAATTCCATCTAAATCTCACTATGCTAATTATTGTCCTGTTATGTACAGGTAGTCCCAGTGATATATTTTCATGGCTTGTCAATTAATTATGAATCTCCTTAACTAGCATGAAAGACTGAAGATGAAGTCACCCTTATACTACATCAAGGCCATCACAGGCAGTCAGACACCCATCTTTAATAAGTGGTCCCTCTATGCATAAAGATTAGGTCGTCGTGTCACATGTTTTTTTGGTAAATGTATTAGCCTAGCACTTTAGCTGAAAGAGATTTAGGAGAGAAGTGAATGATTAGAAACAAAAAGACGTGTGATTAACAAGGCTGATTATGATTTGGATTCTATAGACTGTTCCCCAAATAAAAGAATAAACTCTCACTTTAATCCTTAAAATTGTATACACTGATCACATTAGTTCTTCAATTTTTAAAACTGTCAACTTAATCCCTGAAACCTCAAAACGTCAGTTATGTTAGTCCTTGCGTCTTTTTCCGTCAGTTAAACTTAACGAACACACACGCGTGGCACGTTAAGTGCCAAGTTAGAGGCTGACGTGATTTCCTACCTCTCAAAACGACGTAGTTTCACACGAAGTTATAATGTGAAAATTTGTATTTACAATTTTGGTCCAAAAAAGAAAAAGAAATTGTCTCACACTCCCTCTATTCTCTCTTTCCCTACTCTTTCGTCTCCCATTCTTGCTTTCAGACCAAGACTTGAGCTCAACCACAAGTACCCACTTGAAAATTTGAATGGATCTAAATGCTTTCAGGCCAACAACACAATCTCAAGGTCTTATTTGCTCATCAAAATCATAGACCCCTATAACTATCTCAGTTGACCTCTGCAAAATCTGGATTCCATACCATTACTTTCACCAAGTGCTCTACGGTTCTTTCTCAATTAAAAAAAGGGTACTAGCTTTGGATCTAAACACAGAGTCATATGCACGTTAAGCTATCTTTGATTTGAACAAATCCAAAAACTTGTGACTGATTTGAACAAACCCAGAAACTGCTGATTTTTCATATTTTAAAATTCAGGGACTAATGTAACTGGTGTATAAAATTTCAGGGACTAATGTGACTAGTATATAAAATTCCAGGGACTAAAGTGAATGTTTACTTGAAATTTTTCAAATCTCCACCTAATTGCAACGGCATTTTATCTCCCCATCTGATCACTCATTACACAACACAAACCAACAAAACTCCTTCAAACTCCTCCTCACTTAGCAACCTATCAAAACGTTCCAACAACAACAAACCCTCCAAGAACAACTTCTCCTTGGAAACCACCCCTGTGCCACCAGAGCACAACTCTGGTTTGGAGACGGGTATGCTGAAACAACAAGAAGGACTAACAGGGGCTATGGTATTTTCTCTGAGATTGGGAGCTTCACTAGCTTGATCATTTCCACTTCCACCAACAACGCATTGGCGTTTGGATTTGGTACCAGTATCCTTGATGCGTGATCGTTTCAATGGCATCACCAGAAGGTAATGAGCATAAACACTGATTTTCAAATTTTCAGTGTTGCAATTGGAGGGATTTGAAAAATTTCCCTCCACCTCCAATACGACGTCGTTTCATTCTTGAGACTTTTGTTTTTTGGGACACAAGCGAAACTGCGTTGTTTTAGGGGAGGTAGGAGGCCACGTCAGCATCTAACTTAGCACTTAACAGGCCACGCATGCGTGTTCATTAAGTTTAACTGATAAAAAAAGACGCAGGGACTAACATGATTGACGTTTTGAGGTTTCAGAGACTAAGTTGTCAGTTTTAAAAATTCAAGGATTAATATGACCGGTGCATACAATTTCAGAGACTAAAGTGAGAGTTTACTCCTAAATAAAATAATTGAATTTGGTCCGGGCACGATATTTTGGACGAACCCTGCTGAACCTCGCGTTGGATTTTTTATCCTATGTGAACTAGCATATAGCATAGACACATATTTTCTAAAGAATATTAAATATCATGAAACATTTCTTAATTTAGTTCATTTGTAATTATTTTTGTTATTTCAACTCTTATATAAGTACTTAAATTTATGTGGATTATTTTAGTATGTGAGTTTTGTGATGTGTATTTTTATAATAGATAGATTAATTCTTATTAATATTATAATGAGAAGTCTTTGTTCTCATCTTATATATATCATAGTTGTCTTATTAAAACGATGAACCTACATGTATATAGTAATTAAAAATAGTTTCTCTTCACATACACATAAATCTTAATCATAAGTTGTTGTGCTCTTGACTTAGTCACCGGTTCTTCTTTAATAATGTCAGCTAATTCTACACTAAAAATAAAATTATTAGTTTACTTGCATACATGCATACATTGAGGTTAAAAGTAGATGGATGAATTTTATTCATGCACCTCAATCATTAATTGCTGTTATTTTAAGAACCTAACTGGAGCACTCACTGGGGATATAATATAGTAATAGAAGAGCATCATATCACATTTTAGATGAGTAGGCTAAGTTGAAAAACTATGATCCCCTCGAACCTTACATGGTGTGTTATGTATAACTAATTTGTAAGATAACGTTACCTGCACACCAGCATTTTTTACACCTATCTAGGGCTGCTAGTAACGTTTGTTTATTTATGTTAGATAACCAGGGTGGGGTTATTGGGATTTTAATATGTCTATTTACATTTCTTACTTTTTAATTTTTATTGTGCTTTTTAAATTTGTTCTTATTTAAATTTTTCCTTTCAATAAAACTTAAATTCATTTTTTATATATATTTTAATTACCTATCCACACTCTAAATTAGTTGCAAATAATTTACAATCATTATTCAATTCATCTACTCCTAAAATGATTATAACTAACTTAAAAAATTGAAAAGCACAATAAAAATTAAAAAATAAAAGTGTAAATAAACGTATTAGTGTTTGTTTGCTTCTTAGAATTGAGTATGAAGTTAGAACTTAGAATTGGACCTTTTAATTCTAATTTTTATATTTGTAATGTCATTCAGAATTTGAATTGTAATTTCATAAACTAATTTTATGAAATTGAAAAACAACTAAGTTAAATTTTTCTCAATTCTTAGCTTATACCTTAAAAAATATTAATTCTATAACTTAAAAATTAAACTATTTTTCTCTCCATATTTTTTATGAACAATCATATTTATTGAGATTCTATATTTATATAGAAAATTATTTTTATATTTATGTACAAATTATTATAATAACTATTTTAAAAAAAAATCATGAAAATTTTCTTTATGAAAAAAAATGATTATTATATTATAAAAATATTATTGTATAAATATTTTTATTAATTTTAATTTTGTAAATAATTTTTTAATGTTTTAGATCATACCTTTAAATAATAAAATTATAATTGAATTTAGAATTACAATTTTTTATCCTAATTCTTTAATAACCTTAAACATTGAATTTAAGATTATGAACCAATTTTAATTTAATTAAATTAAAATTAAAATTAAAATTAAAATTCTATATTTCAATTCCAATTCCGCTATCTAAATGGTCATTAGAGTAATCAATGATTCCTCACAAATGATGAATTCTAAATTCAAGCATGATCCCACCTTCTCTCTATCTTTCTTTTGTTTTTTTGGGGTATACTACTGACAACTATTTCAAGCTTTATTTCATTTCCCTTTTTTTATTATTATTATTATTATTATTATTATTATTATTATTATTATTATTATTAGGACCACTCATGCAATATTTTTTTTTTAAAAAGAATAAGATAACATGATTAAAAGATATAAGGAACCCTTTTATATATATATATGATCTTTTTAGGGATGTAAATTAGTTCAGACGATCCAATGAATCTGAAAAATATAAACCAAACCAAATAATTTGGTTCGGTTCAGTTCGGGTAGTCAAGTCTAATTGGATAAAATCTAATCAGAACCAATCATGATTGGTTTGATTCTCAATTTCTATGATTTGTAACTCGAACTAAACTGAATCAACATGATTATAACTTTTTTCGTTTTTTTTTCTTATGAACTCGAACCAACTCGACCAGACCTTATTTTTATGATTTTATTTTATTTTATTTTCTCTGTATTTTTTTTTACAAAAAATGCTCTAACTCGTAAACCTGACTTGAACTAGCCCACTTCTTGTTGGTTTGGTTCGGTTTAAGTTTCTCAACTAAAAAATGTAAAATTCGAATCGTAGCGACACTTTTGATCGGGTTGAATTTTTTATACCCTAAACTCGAATTAACCCTACCCAATTACATCCCTAATTTGTTGTCTTCTTTTCCTTGTATATCTTTTTTTATATCTTTAATTAAATGATGACAAAAAAAGAAAAGTAGGAAAAGAAATTCGATACCACTATATATAACACTAATGTCCGGAACAAGTTATTAATGAATGATAAATTTTAGTCACTCAAGTGATATATGGCTGACATTCAATTAAGACCATTTTGTATAAAACAGTTTTGGCGTGAATTTTTTTTTTTAAAAAAAAACTAACGGTATATGAAAAAAATATGTAAATTTTTGTAATAATAAATTAGTGTAGGCAGATAAAAGAGATAAATAAAAAACGTGTAGGTAGATAAAAAGGGCTCTTGAGCAACAAGGGTAAAAATTTAAAAAGTAAAATAAAAATTAACAAGGGTAAAAATTTAAAAAGTAAAATAAATATTAAAAAGTTAATAGTGTGAAAATACTAATTAAAGTGTCAATAGTCTTAATATGAAATAGAATAGGTATTTTTTTTTATAAACTTTGGGGCATAGACTCAAGGAGAATTAAACAACTACATTACGAGAAAAAGAAATGACACTTACATCAATAAGCAGAGCAAAAAAAAAAAAAAAGAGGGGGCATAACCTCGAAAGAGTGCATCATAAGAGCAAGAGAGTGACAATGTTTAACAAATAAATCAACGCAACTATTCCCTTAGTCAACATGTACCATAGCATAAACATTTGTAAAAGATGAGACGCAAATAACACTGCCTTTTAATTAGTAACTACACGTTTAGCAAAGAGTAGCTTCAGCTTCATTTGAGTTTGGAAAATGCTAATTAATATGATTTTTTTACATTATTTTTACACATTTTTTATTTTGGTAAAATGATAGAGAGAAAATATATATTAAAAAATATGTTTCTCTTATTTTATTATTTAAAAAATTAATATAAAAAATATAATAAAAATAATGTGTGAATATCATTATTATTTGGGTTTTATCATGGTCAATGGATAATAACAAGTCCATGGATTACACCGTTGTACCAACTAGGCCACGCTACTCACCCTCATCCACACAAGTAATTTAAAGAAAAAAAAAAATTCGTCTAAAATGAATTTAATTATATATATATATATATATATATATATATATATATATATATATATATATATATATATATATATATATATATATATATATACATATTGTTTTGGGGAGATCCCACCACCAAGGGGAGGGGGGTGGGAGAGCATTGGATGGGTATCAAACACATCCACTCTCCAATGATGTCCCGTAGCCTTGTCACTAGGTTGCAATCAAGGGGACTATTTATCTTCTTCTTTTTTTAAATATCTTTATTTAATAAGTGAAAGATTAATATTTTGAGATATTATTAAATATTTAAGCAAATTTTTTTTTTAAAAATATTATTTTCATATACATAAATTTCGTTATCGAACTCAAACTACTTACTTAAAGAACTCGAGTTCCTTTCAATCGGACTAACACAAATTAGTATTTATCTTTAATTTAATTTAAAGTACATTAAAATCTTAATTTACTAAAATTTAATAATAAATATATTTTATTTAGTCACTTTAGAGACACACTCATTTTAAAAAGAAACTTAAATACCCTTGTGTTAATTCACTACTTTCAAGTGCTCAATCTACTAATAAAGAACATAACAAAATAGGAGGAGTCTATCATGAACTCAATAAGTTTGTGTTCATGAATAGATTACATTTTTTTTTTAATTTGACAATATCTATATATAAATTAAGTGTATAAAAAAATTATTAGTTAAAATTTGTAAGTTACTTATATATACAATTATTCATAAAAAATGATTTAATTAATTTTTGTATAAATCTAAATATTATTAATTAAAATATATAAAATTTTAACTTTTAATTTGGATCATTAATTTATTTTAATAATAAATTAATAACAAAAATATCAATATTTTATCCATAAACTTAAACTTATTAAGTTTATATTAGACTTTTCCAACAAAACAAAGATGACATCTCCACACATTACACATATAAAGGTTACTTCAGCAACTCAACTAGCCAAGGAACTAAAAAAGTTAATAATAACTTAAAAAGTCTTTTTTCTTATATATATATATATATATATATAAATAATTTTTAGCTTCCAGAACTTAAACAACAGCTTTATTGTCACGGAAGAGTTAAACAAAGCAAGACCCACCTTTGTACAAGGATAATGTCTAATATGGACTATTTATAAAATAATTTATATATAAATTATGATTTTTGAATTATTAATTTATTGTTAAGATAAATTAATAATTTAAATTAAAAATAAATTTTAATTAATAATATTTAAATTTATACAAAATTTAATTAGATTAATTTTTTTATAAATAATTATACATATAAAAAACTTAAAAATTTTAACTAATAATTTTTTTATATATTCATATTTATATATAAATACTATCAAATAAAAAAAAAAATCTATTAATAAATCAAAACTTGTTAAGCTCGTATTAACATCCTCCTTATATTAGCCAGCGGTAGTTAGCCCCAAAGCTAGCAAAAGGCATGCCCTTATCCCGTACTACATGCGATGAAAGTTTCGGTAGTTGCTTTCCAAGAAACGTGTTCCTTGTTTGAGGGTTTTAGCCTTTATGTGATGGAGATGTGTAATATGCTCTTAAATATTTTTTGACCACCAATGCTTTAGGGATTCAACACCATTGATCTGGTTTGAAATTTGATGAACGGTTGGTGTTGTTTTTCTATAACTCACGTAACAGGTGACGTAAGACATAATTGTAAATCACAAGCTTGGCCCTTGAAAAATTGAAAAATTAATTATGTGTTGTAAAATATATATATTTTGCATGTGGCAGATGTCTATCTTGATTTAAAGAATACTATTAATAAGAGTTGGTAGTTGTAATCTTTGGTGTGACTAATTATTTTATAGCCATAACACTTATTTTGTAACATTTTGTAAGATTTCTTGAAAAAGTTAATGGAAGGCTTCTTTGAGAAGTTAATAAAAGACTTTTTAAAGAAGCTATTGGAGGCTCCTCAAAGAAGTTATTGATGACTTCTTGTATATAAGGACATGATTCCCTGTGAAGAAATGAATAGAATGAGAGAATACAACCAATTCCTGAAGAATTAGATTTTGAGTCTATATTTCTTTTTCTTGATCTTTATATATTTTTCTTCTCCATTTATAATATTTATAACACGTTATCAGCATGAAACTTTATCATATGAGTGATGACTTGAACAACTGGAAAGTTCTACTGAAAGAGTTTATTTTCTTATCACTCTCTTTGAATTAATCTAATTCAATTCTTTGTTCTTTCTTATGACATTCTTCATATTAGTCTTACTATAAAATATTTTTGTGTTTCATCTATAAAAATTTTATTGTCAATTTTATTTGACTAACATAATTATCATATTTGTATTATATTAAATTTGTTACTCTTGATAAATTCTGGAAGAGATTACTACTCAAGCATCCCTGAAGGATTGCACAAAACTAATAATTTTTCATGGTCATATTTTATATAAAAGTTTATGGTATAGTTCCTGAAGAATTACACCTTTAGATCTTGATTGAATCTAAAAAGATTTATTTAATTTTAGTATAATTTGAAATAAAGAAATATGAAAAGAACATCATCAATCATTTTATGTCTCTCAAATATGCTCATATAATAGCAAAATGAAAAAAATTGTTTCAAGAAATATTTTGAATCAAGTTTGTGTTTTCTTATGATTAAAACACAAAAAATGAGTTATCAATGAAAAACCATAAAGGTCACCCAATGAGTTGAACTTCATTCCCTGAAGTAAATGTTTCGTATTATAATTTTGGGCATGACAGAGATCGTGGTTATGACCATTGATGTGACATAAATTAGAAAAATGATCATTATCATAGTGGTTCCAACTCTTCTAAGAATGCATATCAAATGAAGTAGGGAGATATTGATGAGAATTATTCATTTGACCATAGTCCTATAAATAATATGCTTTTGGATGTGTCTATTTTTGTTAAATATTATGGAAAAAAAGTTTTATCGCTTAATTAATGATTTGAGTGATTGAATTATTTTCTTGGAATTCATATTTGTCATTTCATATGTATATTTTTAAAATCATCATGTACACGTTTTTCTCTTATTTTGTTAGTTTGTAATATTTTAAATAAAATATGTATGGTATGATTTCTTAGAATTTTTATTGATTGGAAAAAAAATATGTGTTCCTAATTCTTTATATATAGATCAATGGTAAGTTTTGATATCTAGTAGTACAAAAGTAATTCAAGTCTCCAGAATAGTTATTATATTTTGTTACCTCAATGAACAAAATTTTATGCATTATGTTTTATTTATTATCAAGTTAAATAGATATGGTTAGTGCAATTGAAACACATTTTAGTGTAAACTAGAAGTTTACTATGCTCTTGTAAACCAGAAGTTTACTAGTCCAAATAATTTTGTTATTTGACATATGTATGTATTTTGTTTTATATTTGAGAGAAGCTCATTAAGTAAGGCTTATCCTAAGTCAATAATGATAATTTATATAGATATCATGAGATGACCGTGGTTGTGTAATAATATTTATGTGTTTAAGATTCTTCATTATAACGAGGCTTTATGTGCATAGTATTCTTAATGCAAATTGATTATAAGGTTATCAATAGCTAAAAATAGAGTTGAAATTTATTGAAAATTTCTAGAAACGAAAATTAAGATAATATTTGTAGATTATATCATCAATCATGAAAGATTAAAAATTGTATTATTTAGATATGTTTTTATGGCAAGAATATGGTTTTGAAGTCAATGTGGTCACATGTAAACGTATTTATTATCAACTCACAATCACGGTTTTAAAAACAAAATTTTAATGGTTTTGTTTGTGTATAAACCATATCGATTTAAAAGGAAAAATATTTGATGGTGCGATTAATGCGTAGTCGCGTTTTTGGTGTTTATGAGATATGCAAGTTATTTGATTAAAAGCACAAATTTTTAAATAAAGACAATTTGTCTTGATAATGATAGTGATTAAATGAAGTAAAAAGTTGTATGATTTTATTTATTTCTTAATCTTTTAATGATTATTATATGACAATTGGTAAAATATTGAACATCTTGTTACTTATGTTCAAATGCCTCTAATTGATAGCTAAATAATATATTGTGAGAATAATATACTAAGTTTTTGCTTGGATTATGCCTTTTACTTGTTATAGCACTTGTTGGTATAAGACCAACAAATAATTATAAATATTTTTTCTCTCGATTTATACAATTAGATTTTGGCCTGTTTTAAATATTTTGGGAATGATAGAAAAGCCGTACAAAGAATGATTTTTAAAATATTTTCTCATATAAAAATTTTTCGCAATTGAGAAAAACATTAAAAATTAGTCGTGTGATATAGTCACCCATTTTGTATGCAGACGATTCGGTATTGTCCGTTTTGGAATTTTAAAAACGTAACAAAAGGGACATGAAATATTAGTGTTATGGTATGACAATCAATGATTTTGAATCTAAAACATGCGGTAAAAGTGTTTATATTTATGAAGATAAATGATTTTGAAACTGATATTTCGCATTATATGATAAACCTATTGGTGCAAAGGACAATGTTCCTCAAAAAAAGAAGGAAATGAAAAAACTTTAAAATGATGCTCTAGAAGAGGTCATTGACACTCCTGAAGAGGTCAAAAATAATATAGATCAACAACTCCATATTTTTAGGGAAGTAACCCCAGAAGTAGTTCTGGTACTAGCAAATTATGAGATCTCATTAAAATCTAGAAATATGAGGGGAAGAGATGAAATTGTTATTGATAATGTTTTTGCATATGCAATTACTTCTGAAATTATCAATGATGATGAGCTTGAGTCTCAAAGTGTAAAAAAATGTCAACATCGAAGTAATTAACCAAAATGGAAATAAGCAATACAATTTGAGTTAGATTCTTTAGCCAAACATAATGTATTTAGACCAAGTAGTCCTAGTAAATTATAAGATAAAATCTAGAAATATGAGGGAAGAGATGAAATTGAATGATGTCAAACCAATGATGATGAACGCTCAAAGTGTAGAAAAATGTCGACATCAAGTAATTAACCAAAATGGAAAGTATAAATGGGTCTTTGTATGTAGTCCGGACACTGAAGAAAAAGAAATGAGTTAAATTAAATTGTGAGATACAAAACAATTTGAACTGGAATTTTAAATGATAATACATTTGCGAATAAGAGCAAATTAATGAATTGTCAGAAGCATTTTATATTGCAAACTGATAAATAAATCTTATACCAACTATAAATGCTCCATTTAGAATTGATATCAAATGAGTCAAAAACATGCAAGAAACATGGTAGACCAATCAATTCTAATGACAAAGCCCAGAAAAAAGAAGGAGCAAATAATATTACTAAGAAGACAAATAATACTCTTGAAAAAGAAATTAGAGACATAAGTAGGACTCTTGAAGTAGTCCGAACTCCAAAAGTATTTCAAACTTTAGAAGAAGTTAAAATACTTGAAATGGTGAAAATAATAATATCTCAATAAATTATGTCTCTACGAGCAAAATGATAGAATCGAAAAGAAATAGTCGTCGACAATATATTTTCATAGCGCGTAATATTATGAATAATAATAAGGATCTTGAAATTAGAATCGTTGAAGAATATCAACAAAGAAATGATTGACCTAAATAGAAGAATGCCTTGTAGGCAGAATTAAACTCACTTGTAAAACATGACGTTATTGAATTTGTAGCTAAAACTCTAGAAGATGTTTTAATGAACCTGAAGTCTAAATCCTAGAATGTGCAAAATCTGTTGATACAAATGGATATTTTTACATATTGTTGTTACATTTTATCTATATGAAAATCCCCGAAGGATATAAAATATTAACATCCTATGAACTTAATTTACATATGCTAACAATTTATGTTCTGTTGTTCATCATATTGAGACTTTCTTATTGAGCATTAGTGCTTGTTGATATGCATTATATATTTATTTCAAAATTTCTCAAAGTATTTTATTTACTTATGTGTCTATTTATAGAATTTAAAGTGAAAGATATTTGAATAATAAAATTTTGTCTCGGCCTGCAGATCGAACATTTAGCAAATTAACTTTTTTCTATCAAGTTATAGAGAACAGGTTCTTAAGTGATTTATACATATAAATTATATATATTGAGTACACTAATGCTTATAAGATCGTTAGATTTAAAGAAGATAAAGAAGATCTTAGTCATGAAGTACTATACCTTAGTGATATAGAAGCACACGTGCATATTTCTAAATACTACATGACTTGATATAAATTTATGAACTTATAGCAACATATAGTTCATCACCAACTAGAAGACATTGGAACAAAATTAAGTATATTATTTTTATATCGTCGAGGGACAACTGAAGAGATTATTTTATTCACGTGAATTTATGTCAAGCTAATTGATTATGCAAATGCATGATATTTATCTGATCCAAATAAAGTCAGATCCTAAATAGACTATTATTTATATGTGGTGGTATTACTATATTATGGTGATCTACAAAGCAATATATAATTGCTATTTCTTTATATTATGCAGAAATTACAACAATTCATGAAGGAAGTCGTGAATTTTTCTAGTTGAGAGTTATGATTCATCATATTCAAGAATCTTATGGATCATCTTATGGAAAGGAAATTCCAATTGAATATAATATTACTTACAAAACTCAACTGAAAAAAAGATATATCAAATATGATAAAGCAGAGTATATTTTTTCAAAATTTTTAAGGGGAAGTACTATGAATAATATAAAAGATGGATGTTTAAGAGTCACAAGAGTTACAATACGCCGACTTAAATATATTTTATGATTAGTTGTATTTTGAGGAGAAATTACTTATAAATACTGTATTCTTTTTCCTTCGCTAAGTTTTTATCCCACTGAGTTTTTCTTAGCAAGGTTTTAACGAGGCATATTCATAGTGTATAGTTATCCAAGGCGAAGTGTTATAAAACATGCATATTTTGCATGTGGTGGATGACTACCTTGATTTAAAGAATACCATTAGTAAGGGTTGGTGGTTATAACCTTTGGTGTGACTAATTACTTTGTAACCATAAGATTTACTTTGTAACATTTTGCAAGGCTTCTTGGAGAAGCTAATAGAAGGCTTCTTGGATAAGTTAATGAAAGGCTACTCAAAGAAGCTATTGGAGGCTTATCAAAGAAGTTATTGATGGCTTCTTGTATATAAGGGCATGACTCCCTATGAAGAAATGAGTAGAATGAGAGAATACAACTAATTCTTGAAGAATTAGATTTTGAGTCTATATTTCCTTATCTTGATCTTTATATATTTTTCTTCTCCATTTATAACATTTATAACATTATGTTGATATTTACAAAATGATCCTATCTTCTTTGTTCTCTAGTCGATAGACCAAATCCACCAAAACCTCAACCACTGTCGCTCAAAACCTCTGCCTAGCACCACAGATCCACCGCTAACCATGACCTAACCACCACCATTCCTCCTCCATCGAGTAAAACCCAATCGGAAACCCATACTACCGCCCCGCCACCAAGCCACACAGTGTCTTAGCTTCAAAGATCCCACCTCGAACCACCGCACCATCATCTTGCACCGCCACCACCCTATCCAGCCCTAAGCCCATCTCGCCAGTCGTGACCTCCACCTAGCCACCCATACCATCCTCAACCTCAAATCCAGATATCACTAGCCATCCATCCTCGCATCTTTCATCACTAGAACCAGCACAAGAGGTAGGAAAAAAAATAAGCAGCAACAAAAAAATTAAAAAGATGTATTTAGCAATAAACCAAAACTAAAGGTTTTAAAAGTAAATAAATTATTTTACAATAAATAAATTATAAAGTCTTAAGTCAGCATAACATTACTTGTAATAGCAAGTAATTTTTAAGGAGCATTAATATTCAAAATCTGTTTGAGAGCATATTAAATGTTTATTCGTTTAATATGTTCCTAAATTTTTTGCACCGATGCTTTAGGGGTTCAGTACCATTGATTTGGTTTAAAATTTGATCAATGGTTAGTGTTGTTGAGTTACACGTGACCTTGGACATAATTGTAAATTACAAGCTTGATCCTTGAAAAATTAAAAAATTAATTATGTTGGCATTTGCAAAATGATCTATCTTTGAACTCTAATCGAAAATCCAAATCCACCATAACCTCAACCACGGTCGCTCTAATTAAATTTGAAATACCAATAAAGGTATTTAAAGCTATGATTTAATTTAATACTTTTAAAAGTTAAAAGTCAATTTAATCTAATTTATAAATTATAAAACAGAATTCGTTTTGAAGTGGTCCTTGAAGTAAATGAAGTATGGAGATTCAGGGAATCAGTGTGACGAAGGAAATTTACTTGGATAAGGGTGTTAATGAGGAAAGTTATTTGAGTTTGATTTGTTAAATATTTGATTAGGTACATTTGTGTAATTAAATGAATTTGATTTTTTTTAAATTTATTTTAAGTAGTCAAGTGAAGAAAAAAATAATTATAAAAAATATTAGTGAAATTTAATTATAATGTGTAATTTTTTTAATAATTTTTATATTTATTTCTCTCATTTACTTGACCACTTGAAATAAAAAAAATAAAAAAAATTAAATTCATGATTAAACAAACAAATTAAAACTTAAACTTAAATTTTATTATATAAATGAGTCAAGTTCATAAGTTTTATTTTAAAAATTTATGAATAACTCTTGTATGTGTATAAACATATTATTTATTCATTTGATATAGATAATAAAAATAAAATCACAAAATATTTTATTTTAAATAAAAAAATGTAGATATAATAATTTATTTATTTCTATTACTAACTAAAAGCTTTTATAATAATGTTATAATTTTTTTTATGTAATGAACTATGACTAAAAGAAGCTTTTAATTTATATTTTTAATTTTTTACTCTATATTTTAGTATAAAGATGTTTACTAAGAACGGAAAACAAAATCAAATTATAAATAAGCTAAACAAACGAACCCCAAACTTTATATTTTTTAAAGAAATCAAACTCAAGCTTTAAATTTAACTCATTTTATCTTGAGTAGTTTGTTTTTTTCATACGTCAAGTATGAGCTTTAAGTGCTTAACTTGACTCGACTGGTTTATACACTTAATTTGAGTATAAAATTTGAAAATATTTCACACACATCACTTTATAACTCATAGCACTCACATATGTCTACGTGGTAAAATTAAAGTGTATAAAAAATAATGTAATTAATTATTATCAAATGATAAAAATTATATAAATATAAAGTGATATGTGTATAAATGTATATGAATAATCATATAATCTTGTTGGATTTGAGAATTGACATAAAATTAAAGAAAATGTAGGGTTATAACCAAAATAAAATAAAACTTAAGGTTCACTAAAAAAAGGAAAATGAAATCAAACACTTGCAAATATCATTATTATTATTGTTAATTTTGATGTAATATAAATTTTTTATATCATTAATTAATTATGTATTATTATATATGACTTTTAGAATAATTATTATGAGAATCAAATACTTTTAATAATGTGATAATATATAATTAAAAATCACTTGTAAAATATTTTTACACTTAAAATACATTAAAACTAAATTCTTAATTTGTTTGGTACATGGAAATATCATTATTATTTGTTAAGGTGCACATCCTTAATGAGTTGCTCGTGTACACGTTTTCTTGTTCCTGCGCCAACTACGACCAAAATGCCCGTATGTGCACGTGTCTACACTTCATGATTTACGGGTCACATGGGTCCCACTTTGTTGATGATCATGTTTTCCATGCCATCACCATGATCAAGACATCACGATCTATTTGTGATTAAAAGAGACTTTCCCTCGTAGTGAACTTCCTAAGAGTAATGGTATTTATCGATTAAAGGACAATTAATTAATTTTTTAATTCTGTTGGTAATAATTTTTTTTTATATTTTTTCAAATCAATAATCGATAATATATATTATTTATCAACTATTCATTAGCTTTTATATTTTGAAAAACTGAATAAATAAACCTTTTACATTGAAAACATATAAAATGTTAATAGAAAATAATTATTTTTTAGAAAAAATGAAAGTTGAAAAAACATTAATCAAAAAGTTTGTTTAAGCCTTGTTTGTGCATTTTATCTTATTTTTTCCTCTTTAAATAAAGAGGATTATGTTTTTGTTTGACATTTAAAAAAATAAATTTAAAAAAAGAAAGTTATTTTATTCGAAAGTTTGGACTTATCACAAATTTTAACAATGACTTACATAGTTACATGTGATAATTACATAATGCTTTTTAAATAAAGAGTTAGATTAAGAAATTGCTTTTTTTAAACTTAAAAGAGTTAGATTTTTATACATCATTAGTATAAAGTTCTTTTTTTTTTTTTTTTTAATTATCCGATTATATATTATTATATGCACGGCGTCGTTTGACGACACTTAAATCCTTAGAAGAAATTATTAACAAAAAAAACTTTGTTAAATTTTACCGTGTTATTTATTAATTTAAAGCTTCGCAAATTAAAATGTATTCTCAATTTTATCAATTAATTGAATATCTTTTTTACAAAAAAAAATAAAGAGTTAGATTTTGATACATTATTAATATAAAGTTTTTTTTATTAATTAATTATATATTATTATATGCAATGACACTTAAATCCTTAAAGGAATTATTAACAAAAAAGTTAAATTTAAAGCTTATAAAATGTTTCAATTCTTATACTTATTATCTTAAGAAAAATATTAACAACAGATTTTTTTAATATTTTTTAACACTTATTTTATTATTAATTTAAAAATAAATTTTACAATTATTCTATAATAATAATTTTAAGTGTATAAAGTACATTAATAATAAAATAAATATTAAAAAAATTTAAAAAATATATTACAAACATTTTTCATTAATTTAATTGATTATTGTTACTTAGTTAATCACGCTAAGACACATATGAACAGACACTATAATAGTCCTTACATGCGAAGTTTACTTTAAACAAATTTGATTAGTGTGCTTGTAGAAAATATATCCAAACATGAGCATCTTAGGCTAAAAAAAAATTATTTGTTTATTTATCTACCATTTTATTAAATTTAAGTATATTTACTTGAGAACAACTTAAATTTTTCATTTTAATATACTTCAAAGAATATAAGTGTGATTCTTAATTTATATTTTTAAAATTTTAAACTTCTTTAAAATCTAACTATTAATTAAAGTATATATATATATATATATATATATATATATATATATATATATATATATATATATATATATATATATATATAACAAGAGTTAATTACAATAATAAATGAGTTGTATTCTTAAAAAGAATATTAAAGTTTATATCTTAAATTTATAATCACGAATTACTATAGTATTCATTAAAGTTTAAATCTTAAATTTATAGTTACGTATTACGATAGTGTATGGAGAATTAAGTTTACAACAAGGTCAGAAAAGATGTCCTACTTAAAGAAAAAAAATCTCTATTTTTTTATATGTAACATATCCTCTTGTAATTTTTTTTTTGAATAAATACATTAATTTTTTAAATATTTTATGATATAATACTTTAGTCTTTAATTTTTTTTGATAAACAATTAATCCTTTAAAGTTATCTAATACTATTACATTAATCCTTCTCAAATATTAAAGTATTATATTACTTTAAATTATAAAAAATTAACATATTTGTCAAATTTTATCAATTTTTTTTAAAAATTAAAATATTATATCACGAAATATACGTAGACAAAAATGTATATTTACTTTTTTTTTTTTACAATATCTTATCTTTTTTAGCATATGCTTTTCAGGATGATAGCTGCATGATATTGATATTGATATTGATATTGATGAGTGAAGCAAGAGAATAATGCGGTGTGGTGAACGCATCTCTGATTCCGTCCTTGAGTCATATTAGCAGGTGTCCCGATACCATAATACCAACGAAGCTTCTCTTCAATTGTTCTCTTCTCTCTCTGGACTCTGCTGGCCTCCCTCTACCTTGTTTTGTTCGTAAAAATACTTCAACCTTTTTAGATTTCTTAACTTATATAAATCCATGTCCAATAGTTGACCTGGTTCCTGGTTCCCAGTTCCCACCCTTTTATCCTATCTGTTTCAGACTCTTTCGAGTCTCTACCTTTAAAAACCATATACTTTGATCCCTTTCTCTCACACACCCTTCTGCATCAAAGTATCAAACTTTGCCTTTTTTTTCTGCCCTCTCTCTCTCTCTCTCTCTCTCTCTCTCTCTTCACACCTTCTGCATATTCCTCCTCTGACCTCATCTGGGTCTTTTTGATTTATTTTTTTTTTCCATTTTTAAGATTTCTGATCCAAATCTTTATATAGTATACTCATCAATCTGCATATTCTTATTAAATTCTCATCTGGGTTCAATCCTTTTTCATACTTTGACTGAACCAGTTTCACGTGGTAGTGTTGTATCTGATAAAAATCTCTTCTTTCTTCCTGTTTGTGTGTCATCATAATCATGGGTGGCTGTCTGAGTAAAAAAGGATCAGAGCCAGAACACAATGGCTACAGACATAGACATGCTGGGGCTACTGGTGTGCACAATCACAAGACCCATGAACCCTTTGTCCACCAATCAAAAACCCCTTCTCATCAACCTTACCACCAATTAACTGAGAAACATGCTGCTGCTGCAGCAGCACCTCATGCACCTTGGAAGCCCACTGTTCCAGCTCCGAGCCCAAAACCTGTTCACAGGTCAGACACAATTCTTGGGAAACCATTTGAGGATGTTAGGCAGTTCTATACACTTGGGAAGGAATTGGGGAGAGGCCAATTTGGAGTAACTTATCTCTGCATTGAGAATTCAACTGGCTTGCAATATGCTTGCAAGTCCATTTCAAAGAGGAAGCTTGTTAGCAAATCTGATAAGGAGGATATAAAGCGGGAGATTCAAATCATGCAGCATTTGAGTGGACAACCCAACATTGTTGAGTTTAAAGGTGCTTATGAGGATAAGCATTCTGTTCATGTTGTTATGGAGCTGTGTGCAGGTGGTGAGCTTTTTGATAGGATTATTGCCAAGGGGCACTATAGTGAAAGGGCTGCTGCTTCAATATGCAGACAAATTGTCAATGTTGTTCATGTATGCCATTTTATGGGTGTGATGCATAGGGATCTGAAGCCAGAGAATTTCTTGTTATCCAGTAGGGATCAAAAGGCACTTCTCAAGGCCACAGATTTTGGCTTGTCCGTCTTCATTGAAGAAGGTAAAATTTTGATCCATTCACTGGTTTTTTGTTCTAATATCTTCAAAATTTTAATATTTGATAATTCTAGAAAGAAAAATATGTTATCTGTAGCATAATCTTGAAGTTTTAGAGTTGAATAAGCTCCTAAAGTTTTGAGGGAGATTTTGTACAGTTTTGAATCCAAAACTTTATCTACCGTTTTTCCTTTTTGTGGTGCTGGGAGTGATTTGCAAAACTCTTGAAATTGTTCTTACCTTTCAGATTGAAATTTATTTGTATTGCTTCTAATAGTGCATTGCCAATACCTGTCATCAGTAGCCCTGAATTGTTAAGACTTACAAAGTTTGAGAACCTTTTAATTTGTTTAATGGGAAAGTTTTCTTAAAGATGTTGATTGGAATTAACTTCTGCCAATTAATTTTTTAAAAAGCTTCATATCATTTTTCTTTTCTCTCCGTGTGTGTGCATACAGTTTATTACATTTCAGTAACTCTGCTTTTTTCTGATGTACATCTTTTCTATCCAGTTTGTACCATGATCTATGAACTAACTTTTCTGTAAGTATGGAGTATGGACATGGAAAGTGATGTACTACCGCCATTAAACCATCTGTTATTTAAGGTTTTTGCACAAGGATTAAGAAAACTATTAAACATCCTTAATTTTAGAGAAATATAACTACATTTGACTAAATTACCCTCTCACTCGATTAATGGTCTTTCTCATTCCACTTAGGGGAGATACTAAGAGACAAGGATAAAATTGAAAAAAAAATAATTAATGCCTTCTGGGTTTTCTAAATCAAAAGAGTAAAATGAAACAAAATTCATTCTCTAAAAAATGGAGGTAGTACTATGATATGGTTGGTTATAAAGTATACCTGAAATGTATACAAGCATCCTGACTAAGTCTTTTCAAGAATATGTTTTTTCATCCGTGGCACTATTGCACTGGTAGACATGATATGAAGCAAAATTAAACTTTGATAGGATAAAAGTATTCATGTGGTCCATCCTAATTAATTATTCAGTTGTAGTGAGCTGACATTATTGATCAACTGAACCAGAATCTATTATTTCATTTATTCCATACATTATGGTAATTGTGTTCTTAAGTTTCATGAAATTCTTGAACTTTAAATGGTTTGCAAATGTTAATATCTAAGGTATAATGTCTAATTTCAGAAAGAATAGTTTATTGCTTATTTTAGTTCCATTGTAATCCATGAAGAGCTTCTTCGCATATATAATTTTTCTGCAACCATATGATACACATGAAATGCATTTTTAGTATGTTTGAGGTTTGACAACTTGTCTTTTGATTAAAGGACTTATCCGATTAAACAGTAAGATTATCTTCCACTTGGAATATATACTAAACTTTGTCTAATTAATTCTTTCCAGAAAAGGTGTATCGGGATATAGTTGGGAGTGCTTATTATGTTGCTCCAGAAGTTCTACATCGTAGATATGGGAAGGAAATAGATATATGGAGTGCAGGGGTTATATTGTATATCTTACTTAGTGGTGTACCTCCATTTTGGGCAGGTAAACTGTGACTTTGATATTCATAATAGGATAATCATCTTGTATTAGAGCCTAGCATTTTTTCTTTTCTCTATTATTTTTAGGCTTGATTAATTTTTTCATAAAATATGTGCTGTAGAGTCGGAAAAGGGAATATTTGATGCCATTTTGCAAGGTCATATTGATTTTGAAAGTCGTCCATGGCCAAGCATATCAAACAGTGCTAAGGACCTTGTTCGTAAGATGCTTACACAGGATCCAAAGAAACGCATTACTTCTGCTCAGGTTCTGGGTAGGTAACTTTATTGTGCTTTCTCCTTGTCAAATGCTTGAATTTTATTAAACTGTATCCTAATAAGTAATAGCGTTTGATAGTTTGACTTTCTTTCCCACTTGGCCCTTTTATGTGTGTACTTTGGACAGATTGAGAAGATAAATTATTAGAGGGGTTTAGATATTTTTTTGATATATACCAGTTGTTATAATTAATACTTAATAGTACTGCATAAAAAACCTGAATTCAAGGCTTAAAAACTTATAGCCCAAGGCTACTTCATATGTGTATAGATTTTTCTATACCCATACAGGTGTGGCAACACAGACCAACATTGCACGTAAACATATTAGGTGTTGAGACTTAATACTTTTCAGAGACCAACCTATATATGTTCACAAATGTACTGTTTCTTCTATTATCTTTCCTTTCAGCATGTCAATTGTTTATTTACAGTATATTATGTATTTGATAGAAAATGAAATATTATTGAAGATGGAGGATGACAGTAACAATGTTTCGATGTAGTGACTCATACCTGTTTCCCACTACTATTACTGCTGACTGATAGCATGGTTTTGGCATCCTTAAGAATTTTCTTGGTTAATTTATTTTAATTTCTCCACTAATTGAATCTATGTATTATATGAATGCTTAGAGCACCCATGGATTAGAGAAGATGGAAATGCTTCTGACAAGCCAATAGACAGTGCAGTCCTTTCTAGAATGAAGCAATTCAGAGCAATGAATAAACTAAAGAAACTTGCCCTCAAGGTAAGTCCAGCCACAAGCTGCATGAAGCTCTTTAATGCTTATTGTATTAGAAGGCAAACTCGGTACCTGTGTCTATGGATCCACAGCTAAGAAATAGAAAAGGCAAATTTTAAGCCAGTGTCCTTTCCAGTCAACGGTTGCACATTGAGAGACTTAAAATATCATTATACCTTCTCAATATGACTCTAAATTCCACCAATCTGTGTAACTTTAGGTGTAAGGGTACCTTGTTCTACCAATTAAAAAAAAACTGAGTGGATTTTGAATAATCTTTTAGGTCATTGCTGAAAATCTTTCTGAAGAAGAGATCAAAGGTTTGAAGGCAACGTTTACAAATATGGACACTGACAATAGTGGTACAATCACCTATGAAGAACTGAGGGCGGGATTGCAAAGACTTGGCTCAAAGCTTACTGAAGCTGAAGTGCAGCAGCTTATGGAAGCTGTAAGCTATTGTTCATTTACAAGATTTGTCCTCTGCTTTTGTATTTGAAGCCTTCCAAACTTACATTCCTTTACCTAAATTTAGGCTGATGTAGATGGAAATGGCTCAATTGACTACATAGAATTCATCACTGCTACAATGCATAGACACAGATTAGAAAGAGATGAGCATCTTTTCAAGGCCTTCCAATATTTTGATAAAGACAACAGCGGGTAAGTCCTTCTATGTTGATTTCTTCTCCAATCTGTTACATCATGGAATTAGCTAATCTTTTCCTGTAGTATGCATTTTCAACCCCAGTTGCGATTGATTTAAAGTTGCATTATGCCTTCCATGTGAATCTTTGGCTATTGGGTTCATGGTCTTGAGTTTGTTGTCATGTCGGTCAACTAAGTTTCACGCATATTGTTCTAGTTTTTAATAATGAATAAGGCACAATGACCAGAAATCCCATTTCTTCCCAAGTCAAGAAGCACTTTCATTACTAAATCATCAATTATGGCAAACTTGATTGGATTTCAGGTGTATTGACACATCTACTTTGGTCTTTGTTTGATTCCATCACAGGTTTATTACAAGAGATGAACTGGAAACAGCCATGAAAGAATATGGAATGGGTGATGAAGCCACAATCAGGGAAATTATATCTGAAGTTGATACAGATAATGTAAGCCTATTTTTTATTGAGTTGCTACAAGTTTCTATTCTAGTTCCATAGTTAACACTCAATTTTATGGTTTCTCAGGATGGTAGAATTAACTATGAAGAATTTTGTACAATGATGAGGAGTGGAAACCAACAAGAAGGCAAGCTATTCTAAATCACACGATGTCACTAGTTTGAGTGTCCTGCAGCCAACACCCCCAGCAAAAAGGCGTATACTTCTGAGTTCTGAGAAGGGCTTCCGAATGTTAATATTACCTCATAGGCGTGTAAAGCTTCTAATTTAGATTTTTTTTGAGTTACTATGTGTTAGAAACTGGAATTGAAACTAAATATATATATTGAATAACTGTATTCTATTAATAATCCTCTCAGGAATTGTTCCCAAATCAGAGATAAAAACAGAGTATTACAAAATAAGAATGTAGAAAAATTAGAGAAAGAGAGATAGTTACAATGGTGGTTTCCTCCTAGGATTTGAGAGCTTGGTCTCTCCCTTCCAGTTCCTACCCAATAACTGCCCCCCCTTCTTCCCTTAATCTCTCTATTTATTTCAATTACATCCTAAGGCACAGCTATGCTACATGCTGGCTTATTCCTTACAATAGAAAATAACTACTACTAACTGCTAATAACTGCTACTAACTGCCAATCTTAGGCTGGATAATTGCTACTAACTGCTAATCTTAGGCTGGCCCAATCGACAGTTTGGACTTCCTCTTATATTTCTTACTAATAAGAGGTCTAACAATACTCCCCCCGCCCCCAAAAAAAAGTCACCTTGTCCTCAAGGTGAAAAGAAGGAAACTGCTTCATGATAGTCTCAACAGGCTCCCAAGTAGCTTCAAAGTCAGGAAGATCTTTCCACTGGATTAAGACCTCAGGCCTCAGCAGAACCAATATCAGTGTTGCGGACTGACTTGACTGCATCAGGGACAACTTGCAACTCCAAATCATCTGAAAGCATTGGTGGAAGCGGTTGTGGTGTAGCTGAAGGAGAAAGAGCTTTCTTGAGTAATGAAGCATGAAATACAGGATGCATTTTACTGTCAGGGGGAAGAGCCAATTCAAAAGCCACTGGTCCTATTTGCTTAGTGATCTGATAAGGGCGATAAAAACGAGGACTCAACTTTTCATTCCTCTTTTTGGCAAGGGACTTCAATCTGTATGGCTGCAACTTTAAATAGACCCAATCACCTATAACCAGAGTAACATGGCGCTTGGATTGATCTACATAAGACTTCATTTGACTCTGAGCCTTAAATAAATTATTCTGTAAGTCATGAAGAAGCTGATCCCTATCATGAGTCATCAGGTTAACCTCCTCAACCACTGAAGGAATAGTAGTGCCTCTGAGCAAGTGGGGTGGATCTCTACCATAAAGGGCTTTGAATGGGGTCAATTTAGTAAAATTGTTATAGTTTGTATTGAACCAAAACTCAGCCCAACTAAGACATTTAGGCCATTGTTTGGGTTTGGTTCCTGTGAGGCATCTCAAATATGTTTCCAGGCACCTATTGACCACCTCGGTTTGTCCATCTGTTTGGGGATGGTAGGCAGAACTAAATTTCAACTTAGTTCCTACCATTCTGAATAACTCAGTCCAGAAATGACTGAGAAATATCTTGTCTCTGTCTGAAACAATTGTAGAGGGAAATCCATGTAGCTTGACTATTTCTTTGATAAAAATTTCAGCAATATCTTTGGTAGTGAATGGATGACTAAGTGCAATAAAGTGAGCATACTTAGTTAATCTGTCCACAACCACTAGAATAGCATTCTTTTCTTGAGCCTTAGGTAAACTTTCTATAAAATCCATGGACAAATCAGCCCAAACCTGAGTAGGCACAGGAAGAGGTTGCAATAATCTAGCAAGAGACAAGGTTTGATATTTATTTAATTGACAAGTCTCACAATGTCATAAAGATTCGACAAAGTTTTACGTTGGCTGTCGACTGCCTAACACAACCCTCCTCTTTATGTGGGGACCCAGGCTATGTAGGAATTTACGGAGGATTAAGCTCATGAGTCATACCATGAAGTTATGGGAAAGAGTCATTGAAAGGAGACTAAGACAAGAGACTCAGAGAATCAATTTGGTTTTATGTATGGGAGGTCAACCATGGAAGCAATCTATCTTCTACGAAGATTGACGGAGCAAAGATCGGAAGAAGCAAAAAGACCTACACATGGTTTTCATTGATCCGGAAAAAGCCTACGATGAAGAGAGAGGTCTTGTGGAAGGCTTTGAAGAAGAAAAAGTTCGTATTGCCTATATTAAGTAATCCAAGATATGTATGATGATGAGCTAAAACTAGTGTAGAAGAGTGGGTCTGAAGAGTTCCCTATAACAATGATCGCACAAGGGTCACTTTGAGTCCTTATCTTTTTACCTTGGTCTTGGATGTGCTTATCGCGCATATCCAACAACAACATGCTTTTTTGCAGATGATATAGTCTTTGGAGAGTCGAGAGAAGAAATAAATAACTAGAGTTATGGAGAGGGCTTTGGAAGAACATGGCTTTCGTCTCGGGGGAGAAGTAAGGAGTATATGGAATGTAAGTTCAAGAAAAAAAAGTTAATGCTAGCTTAGCGGTAAAAATTAGAGATCATACCATACCACAAGTTGGTTTAAGTATCTTGGATCCATCATACAAAATGACGGAGAGATAAGGAGATGTAAACCATAGGATTCAAGCTTGGATGGATGAAATGAAGGAGAGTGCTTCAGAGTTATTTGTGATAGGAAAGTCTCTCAAGCTTAAGGGTAAATTTTACCGCACGCCTATAAGGCCCGCGAATGTTGTATGGTCGAATGTTGGGCGGTAAAAAGCCAACAAGAAAGACAAGATCGGTGTCGCGGAGATGAGGATGTCATTCTTGGTACTAGACAAGATAGGAGGAATGAAGCAGAAAGTAGGGTAGAAGACCTATTGTGGAAAAGATGGGAGAATCTCGCTTATGGTTTGGACATGTAAGAGAGAAGACCCTTAGAAGCCCCTGTAAGAAGAGTAGATCAGGTGGAGAATAGCCCAATAGCTAGAGGTAGAGGAAGACCAAGAAAGACTATAGGTGAAACAGTTAAAAAAGATCTAGATTTGAATGACTTTTCTGAAGACTTGGTTCATGATAGGACACAATGGCGTCGTTTGATTCATGTAGCCGACCCCACCTAGTGAGAAAAGGCTTGGTGGTTGTTGTTGTACAAGTCTCACAATGAGCAACAAATTGCTAAATGTCCTTCTTCATTCCCTCCCAGTAAACAATGGCAGAAATCCTTTTGTATGATCTAAAAAATCCTGAATGCCCCCCCATAGCTGAATTGTGAAACTCTTTAAGGAGAATAGGAATCCTAGAAGATCCTTTTGGCAGCACCAATCTTCCTTTGTAAAACAATTTTCTATCTTTGAAGGTATAACCAGGATGAGATGCAATATCTTGCAGAATGTCTTGTATAATACCTTGCAACTTAGGGTCATTCTGGACTTCAGTTTCCCATTCTTCCAAATCATCAAACTGAATGGTGGACAGTGTTGCATAAGTCATTCTTCTAGATAAAGCATCAGCAGCTCTATTCTCACTTCCAGGTCTGTATTGGATCTCAAAATCTAATCCCATTAGTTTGGAAGTCCATTTGAACTGCTCCTCTCCCAAAACTCTCTTATCTGTAAGTAACTTAAGGCTTTTCTGATCACTAAGAATGATGAAATGTCTGCTAAGTAGGCAGTGTCTCCACTTCTGGACTGCCATTATAATAGCCATCAATTCCTTCTCATAAACTGATTTGGATTGTCCTCTTTCTGATAAGGTGTGACTGATAAAAGCTACTAGTCTTCCTTCCTGCAGTAGGACTGCTCCTAAGCCTTTATTGGAAGCATCAGTTTCTATAGTAAATACCTTAGAAAAATCTAGAACAGTGAGTATAGGTAATTCAGCCATGACCTTCGTCAATTGATCCAAAGCTGCCTGAGTTTCTGGTGTCCATTGAAAATTGTCTTTCTTCAATAACTGAGTCAAAGGCCTAGCCATTTTTCCATAGTCCTTCACAAATCTCCTATAATAACCAGTAAGGCCTAAGAATCCTCTTAAAGCCTTAATATCCTTTGGTGTTGGCCAATCCATCATAACCTCAATTTTTTTAGGATCTACTGCCACCCCATTAGCTGAAATGATATGGTCAAGATACTCCAATTGTGTTTGCCCAGAAGTATATTTCTTTTTATTGGCAAAAAGCTGATGTTCCTTTAATAGGGCTAAAACTGCCTGCAAGTGTCTTTGGTGCTCCTCCACAGTTTTGCTATAGACCAAAATATCATCAAAGAAAACTAAAGCAAACTTTCTTAAATATGGTCAAAGCATGTCAGTCATTAGTGATTGGAAAGTAGAAGGGGCATTAGTGAGTCCAAAAGGCATCACAACAAACTCATAATGCCCTTCATGAGTTCTAAAAGCAGCTTTAGGAATATCTTCTTCCCTCATTCTAATCTGGTGGTATCCAGATTTGAGATCCAACTTAGAAAATATTACTGCTCCCCCAAGTTCATCAAGTAATTCATCAATAATAGGAATAGGGAATTTATCAGGTATGGTGATCTTGTTCAATGCCCTATAGTCTACACAAAATCTCCAGCCACTATCTTTTTTCTTTACTAATATGATTGGGCTAGAATAAGGACTTACACTTGGTCTAATTACACCAGAATTAAGCATATCATCCACTAACCTCTCAATCTCATTTTTCTGGTAATGTGGATACCTGTAGGGTCTGAGATTGGGAATGTTGGTTCCTTCCTTAAGGACTATTGCATGATCTTGCCTTCTGGTTGGAGGTAATCCTTGTGGTTCCTGAAATACTTCCTTATACTCAACCATCAACCAATACTGACTCTAACCACTCTGGTAAAGGTGTGGTGTCTTCATTTCACCTTGTAAACTTTGATACTCCAGCAAAAAACCTTGTCCTTCATCACTGATTGCTTTGAGGACAGATTTAAAAGAAGCCATTGCCCGAGCCAAACTGGGTTCACCTTTCAGTATCTTGTGTCCGCCTTCAATGGGAATTTTAAGTGTTAATTCTTTGAAATTAGCCCGAATCTCACCAAGGCTAGCTAGCCATTCCATCCCTAACACCACATCCACCCCTCCTAAGTCAAAAATAAAGAAATCTTGCTGAACCTCCATTCCTTGAATTAATAATTTCAGTTGTGAGCACACCCCTTCACAAGGAATTCTTCTGCCATCTCCCACCTCCACAGTGTAAGGTGGAGTTTCATTCATCTGTAACTCTCCTTCCTTGACTAACACAGAAGATATAAAATTGTGTGAAGCTCCACAATCTACTAGGACTACCACTTGCTTTCCAGCCAAGGTACCCCACAGTTTGATGGATTTCTTAGAAGCAAGTCCAGTGATACTAAACATGGACAACTAAAGTGTTCGTATTTCAGATTCTTGTTCTGGTTCTGTTGGTCCTTCCTCCTTCTCTTCAGTAATTGTTTCTTCCTCTAACAATAGCACTTGTAATTGCTTGTTAGCACACACATGGTCAGGATTAAATTTCTCATCACATCTAAAACAAAGTCCTTTCCTAGACCTTTCCTGCATTTCAGCATCTGTCAACCTTCTAAACCCCCTTCCTTTGAATGATCCAGTAGTTTTCGTACTGCTAGCACCTCCTACTGAACTTCCTGTTGTGGTCTGAATCTGACTTTTATTTCCAGGTTCCCAAGTTACAGTTCTGGAATTGTTGTAAGTTCTGAATGATCTTCCCCCTGAACTAGTTCCAGTGTTCCCCTTGTTCAGTAAAGTGTTTTTCTCATCAATCCTCTGAGCATAATTCATCAATTCTGTTAAACCTTCAACCAGATGGAGTTTTAATTCTGCTCTTACCACTTCCTTGAGTCCATTCAGAAAAATCCCTTTCAAATAGGCTGGTTCTGTGCATCTGAGAGGGCCTGCATACAATTCAAATTGCTCCCTGTACTCTTCTACTGTTCCTGTTTGTTTGAGACTTAACAACAACTCCAACGGGCTTTGCATCATCAAAGGTTGGAACCTTCGTATCACAGCAGATTTGAAATCGTTCCACGTTGGATTCTGCGCACAAAATTCTCACCATTGATACCATGTCAATGCTTTTCCCTCCATTGCTATCATAACTGCCTGTAACTTCTCAGCATCATCCATTTCTTTCAATTCAAAGTATCGCTCCACGCAGTTTGTCCAACCGTACGCATCTTCTCCTTTAAAAATTGGAATCTCCAATTTCCTCCAATGTTCATCTCGATTCCGCATTCCTACATGACTTCCAGTACCATCACTATTCATTGTGTGACTTCCTCCATTTGTTTGTTCATTATAATCAGAACGAATTGAAAATCCTCGCACTGTCTCCATTAATTCATTCAATTGCCTTCGTGTTTCAATACGCTCCAGCCTTTCGTCTTCGAGATTTTGCTCAAGATTTCGCCTTATCTCCAATAACCCTTAAAAGCCGCGCTCCAGAATCTCGATGCGTGCTTGCATTCCTCTCGTTAAAACCTACGTTGCACGGGTATGCAGATGCAGACGGCATTACCCCGACGGATCGGTACGGGTACGAAAATTTTTAAAAAACTAGGGTACTGCACGGCATATAAAAATATATAAAAAATAAATAAATAATATATATATATATATAATAAACTAAAATCTCACACAATAAAATATGATAACATAACATACAAATTAAAACACAAATTTCAACATAAAATATATAAAAGAACTTAAGTTGTTTCGAAACGAAGCGTAAAAGAGACGATGGAGGAGTTTGTCGGAGAAGAAGAAGCAGAAGCGAGAAGCTGCAGTCGCCGGAGTCTGGTGAGACGAGCAGAGAGGAGTTGGTCACCGGAGATCGAGACGAGAAGCAGAAGCAGAGACAATGGAGGAGTTGGTCGCCGGAGATCGAGACGAGAAGCAGAAGCAGAGACCGAAGCAGAGACGATGGAGCAGAGACGAGATTGAGAAGCGAAGCGGATCGCAGAGCAGAGACGAGATCGAGAAGCGTAAAACGGGCGCAGGGAGCAGATTGCAGGAGCAGAGACGAGATTGAGAAGCAGAAGCAGATCGCAGGACCAGATTGCAGGCTTAGAGACCAGCGAGTATGGAGAAGGAGAAGCAGAAGCAGGAGCAGATTCGGGTGGGGTAAATACCCAAGGCCAAACGACTGTGTTTTGGCCTCATTTTAGTGGAGCCGTACCGAACCAACAAGGGAGCCGTACCCAGCTGCATGGAGCCGTACCCACCGCACCGGAGCCGCACCCGAAGTAAAAAAAAAAAAAAAATGGGCACGTACTCCGTGCAGTACTCTGCACTGCAGTCCCCACGTACGTGCACCCAGTACTCCTCCCTGGGAGGAGTACCCATGCTTCAGAGGTTAAAACCATTAACTCTCCCAAGATCCAAAAGCTTTGATACCAGTTGCTAGAAACTGGAATTGAAACTAAATATATATACTAAATAATTGTATTCTATTAATAATCCTCTCAGGAATTGTTCCCAAATCAAAGATAAAAACAGAGTATTACAGAATAAGAATGTAGAAAAATTAGAGAAAGAGAGATAGTTACAAAGGTGGTTTCCTCCAAGGATTCGGGAGCTTGGTCTCTCCCTTCCAGTTCCTACCCAATAACTGCCCCCCTTCTTCCCTTAATCTCTATTTATTTCAATTACATCTTAAGGCACAACTATGTTACATGCTGGCTTATTCCTTACAATAGAAAATAACTGCTAATAACCTACTAACTGCTAATCTTAGGCTGGATAACTGCTACTAACTGCTAATCTTAGGCTGGCCCAATCAGCAGTTTGGACTTCCTCTTATATTTCTTACTAATAAGAGGTCTAACACTATGCTCCACGTGACTGGTTCTCAACTCTCTTATTTCTCTTTTTGGTTTCTTTTACACTTTAAAGTCTATTTTTGAGTCCTCTTGTAATTTGTTTTGGACACTCATAAAGTAGAGTTACCTAGGAATGGTGATTTTCTAAGTTAGATTATACAATTTTGTGAAACTCGAAATCCTCATCTGCTGTTGTTTATTTCGAGGATTGCCCTTCCACTGATGAAATGTTTATTGGCTGCCGGTAAGGGAAAGTTTTTGTTGCTTGTTATGAGGACTAGAAGTTGTTTAGAGGTCAAGCCAAAAAGAAAAGAATTAATTGGAGGGCGTTTCTAGCCTTTCATTTTCTGCTTGCAGCAAACTCGGCTGGATATTCTGCCATATGTGACAACTAGCATAGCATACCCTTGGTTCTATATCTGATGATAACCACATCAAGTCATACCAAATTTTGCTTGATTGAACGTGGTTGGATTGTCAATGGTGACATTGCTTTCATATCTGATGGGTACTTGTAAGAACATGGAATGTAAAACCGTGTATTTGCATAGGACATTTTAGCTACGTTAAACTGCAAGAAGACTGGTTGAGATAAATAAATTCAGTAGCTATCTAATTGTGATTCAGAAAAAAGAAAATACCAATACTAATTGCAGGTGTAAGCTAGTCAATTTATTTAGCTCTGTGCCTTTTTCTAATTTACTTCTAAGGAAATAGAATTTATATAACTTCAAAAGAAAATTAAGTGGGAAGAGTTGGTCAGGAATTCATTGAATTGCTCATGCAATGAGCATCCTGTTTTCCATTTGGACCGAGTTGAAAATGTAATATATATATTTTTCTCATAAAAAACCTTAATGAAAATGGTCGTTGGAGCCGTGCTTGTGCCCGTAATCTGTTTCTCTAGTTTTTTGTTTTTCAAACAAAGCTGCTAGCCTCAATTTTCAAGGGAAGCTTCTCTTCTCTGTCTGTATTGTTTTGGACGTGAAAAACTTTAAACCTTTTAACTTATTTGAATTGGTTCCCAGTTCCCACCCTTTTATCCTTTCTGTTTCAGACACTTTGAAGGCTCCACCTTTTCCTTAAAACCCTTTTGCATGTCAAACTTTGGCTTGTTCGTATCCCTTTCCTCACATTCTCAGCATGTTCTTCTCCTGGCCTCATCCGGGTGTTTTTGCCCCCTCTCTAATATGCATTTTCATTATTATTATTATTTTTTCCAGACGATAATTTCTAGATTTCTGATCCAAAACTTTAGTATAGGAATAATGTTATTGTACATACATCATTTATACACACATCTTTATAGTTTTCACCATGGTCATGTCTCATTTTCTATATACCTATATTATATTCTGATTCTGCCACCTTACTCTGGTATTAGCTGATATGCACCAAGGTGTTGTGCATCAAGTATTATTCTTAGTATAGTCATCAATCTCCGTAGTCTTGTAGAACTCTCATATGGGTCCAATCCTATGTTCCTATTTCATACTTACACTGAATCAGTTTCAGTTTCAAATAGTGGAACGTATCTGATCAAAATCTCTTCTTTCCTGCTACTTGTGTGTCATAATCCTTGGATTTGAAATTCTCAAGACATGGGTGTCTGTCTAAGTAAAGGCAAAGATTCAGAGCCAGGACACAATGGTCACAGCCATGCTGGGGCTGCTGGAATGCACAATCACATGATCCATGGCCATGGCCCCTCTATCATCCAATCAAAAACCCTTGCTCCTCAACCTTACCAATTACCTGAAAAACATGCTACTCCTCAACCTTACCAATTACCTGAAATACATGATACTCACCAATTACCTGAAATACATGATACTCCTCAACCTTACCAATTACCTGAAAAACATGCTGCTCCTCCTCAACCTTACCATTTACCTGAAAAACATGCTGCTCCTCAACCTTATCAACTACCTGAAAAACATGCTGCTCCAGACCCTGGGCCAAAACCTGTTCACGATTCAGATACAATTCTTGGGAAACCATTTAAGGATGTTAGACAGTTCTATACACTGGGGAAAACATTGGGCAAAGGAAGATATGGAATAACTTGTGTCTGCACTGAGATTTCATCTGGCTTGGAATATGCATGCAAGTCCATTTCAAAGAAGCAGCTTGTTAGCAAAGATGATGAGGATTATATAAGGAGGGAGATTCAAATTATGCAGCACCTGAGTGGGCAACCCAACATTGTTGATTTCAAAGGTGCTTTTGAGGATGAGCTTTGGGTTCATGTTGTTATGGAACTATGTGAAGGTGGTGACCTTTTTCATAGGATTATTGACAAGGGGCATTACAGTGAAAGTGCTGCCGCTTCAATATGCAGACAAATTGTTAATGTTCATCATATATGCCATTTTATGGGGGTAATGCATAGGGATCTGAAGCTAGAAAGTTTCTTATTTTCTAGTAAGGATGAAAATGCACTACTCAAGGCTACAGATTTTGGCTACTCGGTTTTCTTTGTAGAAGGTAAAATCATGATCCATTCATTAGTCTTTTGTTAAAATTAGGGATGGCAAATTGATAGATAAAGATTCTAATAGATGAGACTCATTTAGCGGGTGAAATGTGTCTAACTCATTCATACAACAAGAGGTGTCATCTATTATGTTTATTTTGACAAAAAAATAAAGAGATCGTTTGGATGAATTTTTAATATAAGATATTTTTTCATGTGATCTTTTTTTAAAATTCATTTAAAAAATTAAATATTATTTAATGTTTGAATGTAATATTATAGAAATAATTTTTTAATATTTGAACAATTCTTCTATATCATAAAAAAGTCTTTTTGAGAAGCATCAAAATTTAACTTCTAAAAAAGCATAATTTGTGCTTTTTTAGTACTTTTTTTTTAAAAAGTTCATCTAAACATGTTAAAAATGAGAAAAAGTAATTATTATTTTTTAAATATTTTTTAATCTAAAAATGCACATCCAAAAAAGTTAAAAAATATTTCGGTTGAGTTGTGTTTTATAGCCATGAAAAATATCAGCCTAGCCCGAAAAGGTGATAGGACCGAATTGGACCGACCTATTGGCTATTGCTATCCGATAGTGACTGATTGGCTTGAATCAGATTTGCACGACTTGTGGAAGGTTAGGTTGTATTTTCATGGGCTTGGACAAAACCTTTTAGCCCAGCCTAAAAAGAAAGTTGGTACTAATCTCAGTATTCTGGTTAGCCCAGCTTATTTGGTGTGAACAAAAGGTAAGATTATTTTCCATTGGAATATGTACTAAACTACCTTTAATTAATATTTTTTAGGCCGGGTGTATCGGGATAAAGTTGGGAGCTCCAGAAGTTCTACGCAGTACATATGGGAAGGAAATAGATATATTTAGTGCAGGAGTTATATTGTATGTCTTACTTATTGGTGTACCTCCATTTTGGGCAGGTAAACTATGACTTTGATTTTTTATTTTTATTTTTAATTGAGGTAAGGTGGTATGTGCTATTGCACCTCAACTAATCTACTTCATTGGTTTGGTCAAAGGCACTAAGGAATTGTTACTTTGATTTTAATAATAGGACAATCACCTTGTATTAGAGCTTAGTATTTTTTCTTTTCTCAATTACTTTTTAGGCTTGACTAATTTTTTCATGAAAATGTGCTGTAGAGACGGAAAGGAAATATATGATGCCATATTGCAAGGCCATATCGATTTAGAAAGTTTTCCATGGCCATTCATATCAAACAGTGCTAAGGACCTTGTTCAAAAGATGCTTATACAGGATCCAAAGAAACGCATTACTTCTGTTCAGGAGCTAAGTATGTAATTTTTCATTGTGTTCTCTCCTCATCAAAAACATGAATTGTATTAAACTGTGTTCTATAGTGTTTGATTGTTTGACCTTCCAGCTCACACGGCCGTTAACTATGTGTGTACTTGAGCAAGTTTGAGAAGATAAATTATTAGAAGGGATTAGATATATTGTTAATATATGTCAATTGTTATATATTATAGAATGCATGAAAAAACCTGAATTCAAGGCCATATCTCTATAGATTAATCTACATCCATACACCTGTGACCACACAATGTGAATATATTGGTTTGTGACACAATTTTTAGACATGATTCATTACATGGAAACTTTATCCCTACTGCTTATTGATAACATGGTTTTAGCATTCTTAAGGATTTTCTTGGTTAATGTATTTTAATCTCTCTGCTAATTAAATTCATATGTTGTGTGAATGGTTAGAGCACCCATGGATTAGAGAAAATGGAAATGCTTTTAAGAAGCCAATGGACAGTGCAATCCTTTCCAGAATGAATCAATTCAAAGCAATGAATAAACTAAAGAAACTTGCCCTCAGGGTAAGTCCAGCTACAAGCTGCTGAGGAGACCACATTGCTCTTTAATGCTTATTGTATTAGATGGCATACTTGGAACCTCTGTGCCCATTGATACACAGCTAAAAAATAGGAAAGGCTAATTTTAATCCAATGTCTGTTCCATTCAATGGTTACACATTGAGAGACATAAAATATCATTCTAGTGTTCTTGTTATGACTTTAATTCCACCAATGGACTTTGAATAATCCTTTAGGTCATTGCTGAAAATCTTTCTGGAGAAGAGATCCAAGGTTTGAAGACAATGTTTATAAATATGGACACTGACAAAAATGGTACAATCACCTATGAAGAACTGAGAGTGGGATTGCAAAGACTTGGCTCAAAGCTTACTGAAGCTGAAGTACAGCAGCTTATGGAAGCTGTAAGCTATTGTTCATTTACAAGATTTGCCTCTATTTCTTTGCTTTTATTTTTACTTTTAAAGTCTTACAAACTTACATTCCTGCCTAGATTTAGGCTGATGTAGATGGAAATGGCAAAATTGACTACTTAGAATTCATCACTGCTACAATGCATAAACACTGGTTAGAAAGTGATAAGCATCTTTACAAGCCCTTCCAATATCTTGATAAAGACTACAGTGGGTAAGCCTTCTATCTCAATTTCTCCTCCAATCTGTTACATTATGGAGTTAGCTAATCTTTTCCTCTAGCAAGTAGCAAGCATTCTCAACCCCTGTTGCTTTTGACTTTAAAGTTGCATTATGCCTTACAAGTGAATCTTTTGGCTATTGGGTTCAATGTCTTGTGTTTGTTGTCATGTCGGTCAACTAAGTTTCATTCAAGCATAATGAGTATGGTCATTGTTTTGATTCCATCACAGGTTTATTACAAGAGATGAACTGGAAACAGCCATGAAAGAATATGGTATGGGTGATGAAGCCACAATCAGGGAAATTATATCTGAAGTTGATACAGATAATGTAAGCCTATTTTATATTGACTTGCTACAAGTTTCTATTCTCGTTCCACAGTTCATACTCAATTTTGAGGATCATTCTCAGGATGGTAGAATCAACTATGAAGAATTTTGTACAATGATGAGCAGTGGAACCCAACAACAAGGCAAGCTATTCAAAATCACATGATGTCACTAGTTTGAGTGTCCTGCAGCCAAGACCCCCTAGCAAAAAGGCGTATACTTTCTGAGTTCTGAAAAGGGCTTCTGAATGTAAATATTACCTCATTGGCATGTAAAGTTTCTAATTTAGATTTGTTTTTGAGTAACAATACTCCGTGTGACTGGTTCTCAACTCTTATTTCTCTTTTTGGTTTCTTTTTCATTTTAAAGTCTATTTTTGAGTCCTCTTGTAATTTGTTTTGTACACTCGTATAGACTCACCTATGAAAGGTGATTTTCGAAGTTAGATTAAACAATTTGTAAAACTTGAAATCCTCATCTGCTGTTGTTTATTAAGGATTGCCCTTCCACAGTTCCACTGATGAAATCAAATGCTTTTTGGCTGCCGCTAAGGGAAATTTTTGTTGCTTGTTATGATGACTAGAAGTGGTTTAGAGGTCAAGCCAAATTGAAAAAAATTGGAGGCCATTCTTTCGTTTTCTGCTTGCAGCAAACTCGGTTGGACATTGAGTGACATGTGACAACTAGCATACTAAATTTTACTTAAAGTGAACCCGGTTGGATTGTGAATAGTGACAATGCTTCTATGTCTGATGGTACATGGAAGAATGTAAAATTGTGTGTTTGCATAGGATATTTTAGCTACATTAAACTGCAAAAGACAGGCTGAGATAAATAAATTCAGTAGCTATCTAATAGTGATCCAGAAAAAAAAAAAAAAAAACCTGATTGCAGGTATACGCTAGTAGTGAAAATAGATAGCTCCTCCATGCCTTTTTTCTTATTTATTTTTAATGAAATATAATTTAGATAACGTTAGCAGGAAAATTCAAATGGAAACAACAATATTATTAAGTGGGAGGAGTTGGTCATGAATTCATTGAATTGCACAAGCAATGAGAGTCACATTTTTCTATTTGGACCGAGTTTACACTTTATACCCTAAACTTTACCGTATAATGCACGATAAGTTTATTTTTTAAGAATTTATTAATATAATAATTAATATTTATGTAATATACTTTTTAAAAAATTGAAATGTATATTGAAAAGTAATTGTATTTTTTTTCATTTAAAATTTTTTACATATTGTGTAAAGCAACGATATTTTGGCTGAATGCCTGCATAACTATATTTAATTATTTATTTGTGTTATTTTAAACCCTGCATAAAAATAAGCAACATAAAAGTGTTAGGAGCTAAATACGTCCCCGAAAAGAGTACGGGTGTCATTGGATTGCGTTTGCAATTCAAGAATTTCGTTTGTATTTTTTAAATGTGTCTTAAATGTCTAGTTAATATGTTTGGTAATTTTTCTCTAAAATTTAATTTGAGTGCAAATTAATTTTGTTGTTTTTATGTTTAGAGAAAATTCATATATGTATGTAGAGACAAATATACCTTTAAAATTTGATATTAAATATTATTTAATAATATTTAAATAATTATATCATATACCTTTATAATTATTAAAAATTATTATAATTAAATTCATCTAAAATCAAGTTTATAAACTATAATCTCAATACACACTAAATGAGAAGAGCACTTCAAAGCTTTGAGATATGCTACTAAACTTGACTTATATATCTTTGACTTGACTTAAATTTTAAAATTTTAATTTAATTATAATTTTTTATATGTATTTAAATTTAGTTATATTTTTTATAAGTATAATTTATGCATTCTATTGCTATTTTTTAAAATTTATATTAGCGCTCTCTCTATATAAAATAATAATAATGAAATGAAATAGTAATATTAATGTTGCAACATAAAAGAACATAACTTTCGTCTATAAGACGAAAGATATGGAATGTAAGTTCGATGAAGTTAAACATGCTAATGCTAGCTTAGCGGTAAAATTGGAGATCATACCATACCACAAGTTACACAGTTTAAGTATTTTGATCCATCATACAAAATGATGGAGAGATAGGAGATAAAATAGATTCAATTTGGATGGATGATTTTATCAAGAGTTATTTGTGATAAGAAAGTGCCTCTCAAGCTTAAGGGTAAATTTTTATAAGGCCCGCAATGTTGTATGGTACTGAATGTTGGGCGGTAAAAAAGCCAACAAAAGCACAAATCGCGGAGATGAGGATGTTGCGTTGGATGTGTGGCCATCTAGACAAGATATGATTAGGAATGAATGCATTAGAGAGAAAGTAGGGGTAGCACCTATGTGGAAAAGATGGGAGAATCTCGCCTTAGGTGGTTTGGACAACCCTTAGAAGCTCTGTAAGAAGAGTAGATCGGATGGAGAATAGCCCAATATTAGAGGTAGAGGAAGACCAAAAAAGACTATAAGTGAAACGGTTAAAAAGATCTAGATTTGAATGGCTTTTTCGAAGACTTGGTTCATGATAGACACTTGATGGTGTCGTCGATCCATGTGCCACTCCCACATAGTGGGAAAAGGCTTAGTTGTTGTTGTTGTTGTTATCTAAATAATATTTATTTTATCAAAATTACGTTTGAAATAAAAGTTACAAAACATAAATCACGTTACTATAAACCTTCTTTTAATCAAAATTAATTTTACAAAATCAAGTTAGCTCAAATATAATTTTACAAACTATAATCCAAACAGATGGGGGTGATCACGGGTCGGGTTGGATCGGGTTTGAGGGAAAAAAATGTCCAACCCAATTAATTAAGGTCGGGTTGGTTTTGGGTAAAAAATTTCAGGTAACCCGACCCGAACCAACCCGATTGCGGTTCAGGTCGGTTCGAGTCGAGTAATCAGGTCGGGAATTTGGGAAAGTATAGTGAAATTGGGAATGAAATGTGTGGGTTAGAGCCAATCGGGTTCGTTCGGGTTGGTCGGGTTCGCGGGTCGGATCGGACCTGTGAATACCCTAGTTAAGAAATACTCAAAACGACGTCGTTTTACTCAGGTAGTCGGGTCATTGGGTCAGGTCATCAGGTTAGATTACTCAACCCGTCACTCGAACTAATTAAAAATCGGGTTAATCGGGTTGAACCCGAATGGACCCGATGCCCCGAACCAACCCAGATATATTATATCGAGTCGGTTCGGGTTGGTCGAGTCCGCAGGTTCGCTGGTCGGGTTGTGCAGCCCTACAAACAGACATTAAATGTTTATAAATCGAAGGTGAGAGAAAGTGGCGAGAGTGTGACCCAGCAATGTAGTGTAGTTAGGGATGTCAAAATGGGTCAAGTCCGATGGACCGGCCCGAATAGCCTAGTAAAATGGGAAGGTTTGGCTAGCAAAATGTTAGTCCGAAACTTACATAGTCCGAATGGGCTAAGCTTGAACAGGTTGAGGCCGAATAAGCTGGGTCAACCCGCTTTTTTAACACTACATAAGACTAAATGAGTTAGATTGAGTTAGTACAATGTCAACCCGAAACTTATATGACCCGAATAGACTGATACGAAAATGACCCAACCCTAAATAGACTGATCCGAATAGACCGGATTGACCTATTTTGACACCCCTAAGTATAGCTATTGGTGAAAAGGCAAATTATTTTCCGAATGTTAAATTGTTTGATCTTTTGCTCGCAAATTTGAGATTTAAATAGTAAAGATGACTTGATTAAAAGAAGAAAAGATTATTAAATAATTGTGATAATTGATTAAATCTAATAATTAATATTTTAAAATAATAATAGTTGATTAAATTTATTAATTGATAAAATAAATTTTTGATGTCGATTCTGGTTTGATTGAATCCTTTAATTGATTCTATAATTATTGTAGAAGTCTTTTCTTTTCAATTATTTTAAAATAATTGATATGATTGAACAAAAATTTTTTTGGAACAAATGAAAAATAAAATACGATGTGTTTGGATTGAAAAAATTATTAAAATGTTTCAGGGGGAAAATTTTTCACCAGAAATTTTGGAGGGAATAACTACTTTTAATAACTTCTCTTAAAATATATCATATATCATATTTGAATTTCAATAAATGTATCAATGAATATACCACATGATGAGATTTCTATTATTAAAATCTTGGTATTAATCTTCACGATACAATTCAATATATCAATAAATATATCATATTTGATATCCCATTTTTTAAATTATTTAAAAGACTAAATCAAAAAATTATTTAAAAGATTGTTTTAAAATTAACTAAATTAGATGCAATTAAGTGTGACAAAGAATCAATCAACCTGTAAAGAGTATTCATTGATATATAGACGCAATCAAGCATGGAAAGGGAATCAATCAACACGTAAAGTGTTTCCCAAAATCATGTTTAAAATTGATTAAATTAGATGCAATCTTGCCAGCAAAGAAAATGAAATTGCCAAAAGTTGTCTTTCTTATAGCACAAGTGCATGTAACTTGAGTAGGGAAATAGACCTCGAATTTGTAGGATTAGTCTTAGAATAAGCTTGTGGAATATCGGTCAAAACAAAAAATGAAATTAGATAAATTATATAAATGTGCAGAAAATTAGAAAAAGCAAAAGATATGTGATAACTTCCATAAATATGTTATTTATTTAATTTTCTTTTGAGCAAAAGGATAAATCTAGTCTAATTTTTTTCCAAAAAAAAAAAATCAAAATGATCGTTGTAGCCATGCTTTTGCCTGTTATCTTTTTCTCTTGTTTTTTGTTTTCCAAACAAAGGAGCTAGCTTGGATTTTCGAAGGAAGCTTCTCTGCTCTATCTGTCTTGTTTTGGTCGTGACAAACTTCAACCTTTAACTTATTTGAACTGCTTCCCACCCTTTTATCCTTTCTATTTGACTCTTTGTACTGAAAGCCTTCACCTTTTGAGGAATTTTCTTTTTGTTTGACCAGGACAAGTTTTTCTTCCTCAAGTTTTGGATTTATGTGAGTCACATAGTGGGACTCACTAATTTCAATGTCAGAGATTCTCCTAAAATAGGAAACTATCTCAAGGAGGATATAAGAATTTCTCCGACCTTTCTCCTTAAACCCTTCACACTTGTGTTATGCATATCAAACTTTGGCTTCTTCTTATGTCTCTTTCTTCACACCCTCAGCATATTCTTCTCCTGGCCTCATCTAGGTGTTTTTTTCCCCTCTCCTAATAACCTTTTTGATCATTTGTTTTTGTCCAGACGATTATTTCTAGAATTTTGATCCAAAGCTTTAGTATAGTCATCAATCTCCACAGTCTTGTTGAATTCTTATATTGGTAATTCAATCCTATATTCCTATTTCATTCTTACACTGAATGAGTTTCACTTTCATGTAATGGAACATATCTGATCGATCAAAATCTCTTCTTTCCTGTCCTGCTATTTCTATGTCATAATCCTTGGATTTGAAATTCTCAAGACATGGGTGTTTGTCAAAGCAAAGACAAATATTCAAAGCCAGGACACAGGGCCTACAGAAATGCTAGGACTTCTGGAGTGCACAATCACAAGACTCATTTACCCCTTGTCAACCAATCAAAAACCACTGCTCCTCAACCTTACCAATTACCTCCAAAACATGTTGCTCCTGCCCCAAGGCCAAAACCTGTTAATGATTCAGATAAAGTTCTTGGGGTACCATTTAAGGATGTTAGGCAGTTCTATACACTTGGGAAAACATTGAGTGAAGGCACATTTGGGAAAACTTGTGTCTGCACTGAAATTTCAACTGGCTTGGAATATGCTTGCAAGTCCATTTCAAAGAAGAAACTTGTTAATAAAGATTATAAGGATGATATGAAGAGGGAGATACAAATCATGCAACATTTGAGTGGGCAATACAACATTGTTGAGTTCAAAGGTGCTTATGAGGATAAGGATTCGGTTCATGTTGTTATGGAGCTATGTGCAGGTGGTGACCTTTTTCAAAGGATTAAGGACAAGGGGCATTACAGTGAAAGGGCTGCCGCTTCAATATGCAGACAAATTGTTAGTATTGTTCATATGTGCCATTTTATGGGGGTGATTCATAGGGATCTGAAGCCAGAGAATTTCTTGTTGTCTAGTAAGGATGAAAATGCACTACTCAAGGCAACAGATTTTGGCTTGTCGGTCTTCATTGAAGAAGGTAAAATTTTGATCCATTCATTGGTCATTTCTTAAAATTACTATTAGGGATGGTAAATTGATATATCAAAATTAATCCAGTAAAGTGTAGATTGATTTGTGTGAAAAGAGGAGAGTGAATATCCCATAGATATGTGGTCCAATAAACCACAAACCATTCATTACATAAAATTAATTTATTATGATACAGTGTAAAGCTTGGTTGTAACTTATATCCAAAATGCACGAACATGTAGAGTTTATTTTAGTATGTGTAGGGAAGAGTCTCTTTTGACTTAAATTATTTTATTTTCTGAAAACTTATGACGTAGTTAAGGAATGCTGTGCAAGTTGGCTTTTAGCCATTGTCGTAATCGTGCTAGCTAGTTTTCCTTTTTGCACCGGTAGACACAATATACATGAAGCAAAATAAAGATTGATAGGCCAAAAAGTAATCACGTGGCCCATCCTAGCTAGTTAATTATTCAGCAATAGTGAACAGATGTTAAAACATGAAATTAATTTCATATTTGATATACAAAACTATGATTTTACGGAATATGAATAAAATCAAAATGGAATGAAATAAATTGGAATAGAATGACTATTTTCAATTCACAGTTTGATAATTTTCAGAATGGAATGACTTTTTTAGCCACTTGATTGTTTGGCATATCAAATATTTCTATAATTTAAAAATAAAATGTTATTAAAAAAGAGTAAACACTCTTTAACTTGTGATGAAAGTATTAATATATGTACAATATATGTTTTGCATAAAATTTTATATATATATATATATATATATATATATATAAGGGGATTGATTCTTTATGTAAGTTTTTTTTTTTACACTCATTTTCAATGTTAGATCCACTTTCATCTAATAGTTGAGATTATTTTATTAAAAGAACTATTAGATGAAAGTGATCTAACGATTAAAAATGAAATATATAAAAATACTCAGACTAGACTAAGATAAGTTGATCGATCCTTTTCATATATATATATATATATATATATATATATATATATATATATATATATATATATATATATATATATATATATATATATATATATATATATATATCTTTATGATGCTTTGGATAGTAATTACGTTCTGCAATATTTTTATATGTTTTATAATTCTTTTACATATTTACATAAATATTACTTCTTCTATCTACCTTTATTTGTCGTTTAAGCTTGTTGTACAAGAATAAGAAATCAAAATATTACCTAGATTATAAGCAAAAATAATTTTATTTAACTAAATTACTCCTTGTTGAAATACTCAAAATATTATCAATATACTAATCTTCTCTCTGACTTATTAATATTAAAAGTAAAGTTAAAAAAAGTTGTTAATGAATCACTGGCTTTTTAAAATAATAGACAAAATGAGCAAACAAAACTTTTCTAAAATGAAAAAAAAAAGTAAATGGGGGAGTAGTATTCTTTAAAATTTTATGAATATTTGAAATTAATGGTAAGACATGGACATAAGCTTGAGAATAAATTTGAATTTTTTTAAATGATATATTTAATGAAGAGTAACAATTATCATTTAATAAAACAAATTAGATGTTAGGAAATAGAAATTGAATCTCATTCTGTTAAGTATATATGAAATTACCAATCACACCTCTCTAGATTGATTTTAAGGAATGATGCATAAAAAAAAATACCATTTCATGCTTTTTATTTTTTTTTTTAACTGACAAATATAAGAATGCCCATTCCATAAAATAAAGCATGGAGTTATTCCTCATGGTGTCTAAGGTATATTGTCAAATTTAGAAAGAAAAGTTTATTGCTTGTTTAAGTTCCATCATAATCCATGAAGAGCTCATATATAATTTATATGCAACCATATGATACACATGATATGCATTTTTAGTATGTTAATTTGGCAACTTCTTGTCTTTTTTATAACAAGACTTATACCTGATTAAAAAGTAAGATTATCTTCCGCTTGAAATATGTAATAAACTTTATCTAACTAATTAACTCTTCCCTGCAGGAAAGGTGTATCGGGATATTGTTGGAAGTGCTTATTATGTTGCTCCAGAAGTTCTACGTCGTAAATATGGAAAGGAAATAGATATATGGAGTGCGGGAGTTATACTGTATATCTTACTAAGTGGTGTACCTCCATTTTGGGCAGGTAAATTGTGACTTTGATTTTCGTAAGAGAATAGTCACCTTGTATTAGAGCCTAGCATTTTTTTCTTTTCTCTATTATTTTTTAGGCTTGACTAATTTTTCATAAAATATGTGCTGTAGAGGCGGATAATGAAATATATGATGCTATATTGCAAGGTCATATTGATTTTGCAAGTCATCCATGGCCAAGCATATCAAACAGTGCTAAGGACCTTGTTCGTAAGATGCTTATACAGGATCCAAAGAAACGCATTACTTCCGCTCAGGTGCTAGGTATGTAGTTTTTTAGTGTGTTTCCTCCTCAACAAATACTTGAATTTTATTAAACTGTGTTCTAATAGGATTTGATAGTTCGACCTTCCTGCTCTCACAGGGCCCGTTAATCATGTGTGTCATTCAATTGAGCAAGTTTGAGAAGATAAATATTAGAAGGGTTTAGATATTTTGTTAATATATACCAATTGTTATAGTATGACTGATAGAATGCATGAAAAACCTGAATTCAAGGCCATATCTGTATAGATTAGTCTGCATCCATACACGTGTGAGTGTGACCACACAGACAAACATTCATGTGAATATATTGGTTTGGTATGCTTAAGGATTTTCTTGGTTAATGTATTTTAATTTCTTTACTAATTGAATTCATGTATTGTATGAATGATTAGAGCACCCATGGATTAGAAAAAATGGAAGTGCTTTTTACCGGCCAATGGACAGTGCTGTCCTTTCCAGAATGAAGAAATTCGGAGCAATGAATAAACTAAAGAAACTTGCCATCAGGGTAAGTCCAGCCACAAGCTGCATGAAGAGACTACAATGCTCTTTAATGCTTTTGGATGTCATACTTGGTACTTGTCTATGGATCCACAGCTAAAAAATAGAAAAGGCTAATTCTAAGCGCATGTCTGTTACATTCAATGGTTATACATTGAGAGACATGAAATATATATCATTCTAGTGTTCTCATTTTGACTTTATTTCCACCAATCTGTGTAACTTCTTGGAGTAGGTGTATTTAGGTCTACCAATTCAAAAATAAAAATAAAAATAAAAAAATTGAGTGGATTTTGAATAATCTTTTAGGTCATTGCTGAAAATCTTTCTGAAGAAGAGATCCAAGGTTGTAAAGCAATGTTTACAAATATGGACACTGACAATAGTGGTACAATCACCTCTGAAGAACTGAGGGCGGGATTGCAAAGACTTGGCTCAAAGCTTACTGATGCTAAACTTCAGCAGCTTATGGAAGCTGTAAGCTATTGTTGATTTACAAGATTTGTCCTCAATTTATTTATTTATTTATTTCTTTTAAAGTCTTCCAAACTTACATTCCTTTGCCTAAATTTAGGTTGATGTAGATGGAAATGGCACAATTGACTTCATAGAATTCATCACTGCTTCAATGCATAAACACATGTTAGAAAGGGATGAGCATCTTTACAAGGCCTTCCAATATTTTGATAAAGCCAACAGTGGGTAAGTCCTTCTACCTTGATTTCTTCTCCAATCTGTTACACTAGCTGATCTTTTCCTCTACTATGCATTCTCAACTCCAGTTGCTTACTTGCTTTTGACTTTAAAGTTGCATTATATATGCCATCCATGTGAATCTTTGGTGGTAACTTAGTTTGCTAGGACATAGGTAGTAACTAACCCGGTCTGTTAGGATATGCATGTAAGTGTGGGATAGCTTGTTAGAATGCAAAGAATGCTCTAGAATGTAATGTACTCCTACAAATGTAACTCCCCATGAATGAATAAGCAAGCAAGAAGTTCAGTCTCTATTTTCTTAGCTTTCACAGTAGATTTTCTTCTTTCTCTTAGGTTCTGTAGTTTTTTTCCTATCAATATTCCAGCTATTGGGTTAAAAGGAAAAAAATAAGAAAAGTGCACAGAGACATGTTAAACTTTAGGTCAATTAAAAATAGTCAATTTCAACTTTAAATTTGTGTTAATTAACCTCTAAATTTTCACTAATAATATTCAATAAGTCATTCGAGGTGTTAACTTCCTAATGACAAACTAATCCTAGACATTTATCTTCATTAAATTTTATTCTTTCATTAATTTATTTTCTTCAGAGCCAAGAAAGTTCATGAAATATACCATCCAATCTCTTAATAACGACAATAACTCAAATGTCAACATCGATAAAATAAACTTTTATAAAATAAATTAACAAATAGATGAAATTTAATGAAAATGGATTCTCAATATTAGTTTTTGTTAAATAGTTAACACCAAAATAATCTATTAAAATATTAGTAAAAGCTTAAAAGTCAATTTGAACAAATTTAAAGTTAAATGACTACTTGTAACTAACTTAAAATTTAATTAAAATAATGTTCTTATATCATTTTTCAACAAACATTAATTACTTTTCATATTATTTTTTAATAATTGTGATTAAGTGAAAAAATAATAAAAAAAAATGATATGATTAATCATGTAAGTAGTAGTATAAAAAGTGATGTAAAAAAACATAATTAAAAATTTAAAGTAGCTTTGTGCACTTCTATTTTAAAAAAAAAGTTATTTTTACACTCCAAAGACCCAACCCATACACCTCCACACACCTATCAGTTTTGGGAAAAAGAGAATGAGAGAAGGTGGCTGTAAGTGAGAGAGATTTTAAATTTTTTTCACAAATTAATAGGTGTAACGATAAGTATACGAGTTTGAGTGTAGATATAACATTGTTGTTGGCTTCAATGTCTTAAGTTAGTTGCCATGTCTGTCAATTAAGTTTCATTCTTATATTTAGTTTTTAATAATAAATAAGGCATAATTACCAGAAATCCCATTTCTTCCTAAGTCAAGAAGCACATTCATTACAAAATCATCAATTGATGAATATGCCAAACTTGATTTGATTTCAGAGTATAGACACATCTACTCTGGTTTTTGTTTGATTCCATCACAGGTTTATCACAAGATATGAACTGGAAACAGCCATGAAAGAATATGGTATGGGCGATGAAGCCACAATCAGGGAAATAATATGTGAAGTTGATACAGATAATGTAAGCCTATTTTCTATTGACTTGCTACAAGTTTCTTCTAGCTCCATAGCTAATACTTAATTTTGTGGTTTCACAGGATAGTAGAATCAGCTATAAAGAATTTTGTACAATGATGAGGAGCGGACCCAACAAGAAGGCAAGCTACTCTCAATCACACGATATCACTAGTTTGAGGTTCCTGCTGCCAACAACATAGGAATGTAAAGCTTCTGATTTAGATTGCTTTAAGTTACAATGCCCCCCATGACTGGTTGTCAACTCTCTTATTTCTTTTTTTGGCTTCTTTTTCACTTTACAGTCTATTTTTTAGTACCCTTTTAATTTGTACTCAAAAAAGTATAGACTTAGCTAGGAAAGGTGATTTTCGAAGTTATATTATACATTTTGTTAGTTATTAAACTCGAAATCCTCATGTGACTATGTTTGTTATGGATTGCCCTTCCACCTATATAGAAGCCTTGACTTAGACCGGAGACCTTGGGACATACACGGAGACGGATACTGAGACAAACCTATGAGACACACCAACTTCAAAAATTGTAGGACACTGACATTACACGGCATATATATATATAATTTTAATTTTTTAAAAAAAATCATAATTCATTAATATCATTTCTATAAGCTTGAAAATTTATAATTTTTTAATATATGTCATATATGTCAATATCTATTTATCTAGTAAGCCCTCCTAAAAAATATTGAACATAATTTCTATTAACATAATCTAAAAAATCTCCTAAACTTCTCCAATATATGCAATTACAATGTACAAAAAAAAAAATAACTAGAGGGAATATTAGTGTGAGGCAAGCGGTGACAACAAAGTGAATGACTTGATGACGAAAGGTAGAAGGTAGCGATGAAAATAGTGATATATGAAAAAATAAAAAACCAAAGTCTAATAATTGTGAAAAGATAAAACTTAAAAAAAGTGAAAATAGACTCAAACGCTAGGAAAGGTGATTTTCTAAGTTGAACGTTAGTCATAAACAAGTTTTTTTAAAAAAAAATATTAACATTTTGTTAGTGTTATTAAACTTTTTTAATCGAAATCCTCATGTGACTATGTATCGATATTTGTTATATGGATTGCCCTTCCACTAATGAAGAAAACCTGGTTGGAATAGACCCTCTATAATACTTGAACATAAACATAAATTCCTTTTATGAGAAATTCTTAAAGCAAAAAAAAAAAGAATTCTTATTTTATATCATTAATTTGTGTATCATTTTAATTATAATATTAAAAATAGTATTAAAGTGAAAAATAATAATAATTTACTTAACGTAATACAAATATAATATAATTGAGTTGATACACATTGACAGAAATATTACAATAAAAATATCTAAAAATTTCTTTATTTTTATCATTTTTATTATATATATATATATATATATATATATATATATATATATATATATATATATATATATATATATATATATATATATAAAGTAGTTAATTTTGGAAGTAATGAAATCTGGTCAAAACAAACACGCCTATATTTGGTTTTGATTAATTTTTAGAAAACAATCATTTTTTTTAAGAACCTTTTCAGTAAAATTTTGATATTTTAAGCCCAAAATAAGTTAATTTGACAATAACAAGAAACGTAGTGCATGAAACCATATCATCAATTATTATGTATATGGTTGTATAACGTGTTTCGCACACATTCAAAGTATTCAACCACAACCTCCATGGATTTCAATCATATAAAACGAATAAAATCACCAAATGTACTAAACTCCTTACTTTACTTACTTCATAAACACTTGAGCAGCTTCAATTAACAGTAACACAAGCATATAAGAAACACCCTGGGCAGTTGGTCAGAAACCATGAATCTTGATCTGGTCCTTCCTGACAAGACCAGCCTGAACGAGGAACTAAGAAGTGTTTTTGCGCTGATCACCTTGGAGTTGGATAATCTTGCCAAGCTCCTTGTCATGCACAACATTGCCGTTGCAGCAGAACTCTTTCTTGAGGTCCTTGAGGATCTTCTCGTAGCTGAACTCCTTCTTCAGCCCTTGCACAGTCGTCAGGCTCTTCTTCCCATTTCTCTGTTGTATGCGGATATGCACGTACTCTTTGGTCCCCAGGGCATCCGATTCTTTTGCCTCAGGAAATGGATCAAAACTGGAGGGGATCTGAATTCCCAAATCATCAACCATGACCATTGCTTTCTGAACACTGATCACCACCACCCAAAGCAGAAACCAACTACTGCAACAAAACAACACCATAAGCCAAGCCAATAATATCAGACAACAGGACTTTATGATTAATTGTCATACACCAAACACCCCTTTCCTTCACATCATATAATTTAAATAGACTAGTGTTAATATAGATTTCATAGTAAATCTTATATGTGACAACATATGTGACATTAAATTTCATAATCTAGATATATTTATAATTTTAAATATTGAATGATAAATATGTTTGTTCTGTAAATCCCAGTATATATATATATACTAGTGAGAGTAATTTTTATTATGAGAAAGTAAATTTTGACTATATAATCATATATGAATGATCAATATTAAAAGTTATTTATCTTAAAAAAGTCATATACATTTATGTTTTAATCTTGATAATTCATGTAAGATCCAATGGTCAAAATTCACTCTTCTCACCTCTTACAATAAATACTCCTCTTACCAGAGTAAGATCTTATATATATATATATATATATATGAAAAGGAAAAAAAAGAGTGTCTTTCTTGTGGATTAGACATCAAACTTGGAACATAATCTTTCAATGAACACAAGTAATTTTCAAACAATAATTTTTCAGAAGAAGTAGGAAACATGCATGAGCTAGGAAGATCTCAAGTTGAAGGAGAGACGAACCTGTAGAGGGAGGAAGGCTTGTGAGAAAACAAAGTAGAAGCGAATTTAGTAACTAGTAAGAAGGGAAAGTGGGGTGGGGTATACATAGAGGGGGAGAAGCAAATTGCTATGACTTATGACTCCACTCCCCCGGTTTTGAACCGTGGTTAATTGAGGTGGTATTGTTGATGACGTGCAGAATATAAGGTGCTTTTGGGTGAATGGAGTATCCTATTCTTGATGGGATTGATAACTGGTGTTAAGGCACCCGAACACCAGATAATTTGTCGGGTGGTAGGGGTCGACTATGAGAGAGAAGAATCCAGATCCAATTTGCTTTGAGTAGGAGTGTCAAAATGAGTAAAGTTTAACATGTCAGTTCGAATAGTCTGACAAAATGAATGAGTTGAACTAGCAAAACGTTAATTAGAAACTTACATGGTATGAATGAGTTGGGTCAACCCGTTATTTTAACACTACATAAGATTAAATGGGCTGGATTGAGTTAGCAAAATGCTAACTTAAAACTTACATGACTCGAATGAGTCAACTAAAAAATGATCATACCCAAAATAGGCTGACCCGACCCGTTTTGACACCCCAGCTTTGAGTGGTTGTGCCGATTGTTATAAGAATTCTTCTCTTTTTTTTTTAGTATTTTTCAATTTGTGTTATTTATAATTTTTGTCTGTAGAAGATCAAAAGAAAGGTTATTTTCAGACAAAAAGAAATTATTTCATGCCAGTCATATTGCAAATGAGATTACTTCGGCAATTTTTTAAGATATTTTAATTGTTAACTATCTATCAATTATTAATGATATTTAGTAAAATTATTTTTTATTATTAAACTAATAATCAATAAACACTTAATAACTTATTAAAGTTATTAGTTAAGAAATAAAAAATAAAAATGTATCAGATGATAGAAAAAAATATTGAACATGAGTAAACTACTATTTTGATCTTTAAAAAATTAGGTTGGCATTAATTTGATTCGTGAAAGAAAAAAAATATCAATTTGGTTCGATAAAAAAATAACATCAATTTAATCACTCAATAATAAAAAAAAATAACATCAATTTAGACCTTTAGTAATAGAAAGTTGACATCAATTTAATCCCTCAATAATAAAAAATGACATCAATTTAGTCCTTCAATCACACATTTTGTGTACAAAAGAATAATTTTGATGTTACTTTTTATGATTAAAATACTAAATTGATGTCAAATATATTTCAAGAACTAAATTGATGTCAACCCCATCTTTTAAGGGTGAAAACGATAGTTTACTCTATTTAACATTAAAAAACTTAGGAGTTAATATGTTTTATCAGTTGCCTCAGTTTTGAGTTTGCCTTTCATAGCTGATTTGTCATGGTGTCAAGTTTGATAGAAAAAGTTAATTTAAAATAATTTTATCTTTAAAATAAATAAGTAAAAATGTATTCATATTTAAATCATTTAGTGAATTATAATCATATTGTATCATTTAGATCATTTAGTTAATTATGATATGATCATATAATGTACCTTTTAGATCATTTAGTAGGTTTTAATTATAATATTCTTTACTAAATTAAGAATAATTATATTGTTAATTATTCATTTTAAAAATAAATTTACTTTAAATAAACTTTTTTCAAGTTTGATAGATCTGTTGAGGTGTAGTTTTCTTTTGTTTGCTGCCCAATGCTTAAGAAATAAATAAATAAATATCATTATCATAACAACACCTTATTGCCTTAAGTTGACTCATTTGTTTTCTTTAGCATTTGACTCTGAATCTGTTGGGAGTTGTAACTATTTGACTTGTTGGGTAGTTCAATCCCCAATTATTTTTACCATGGGCCTATGAGTTTAGGTTCATAAGTAGATCCTTAAAATTATTTGTTATGATAAATTTTATGTACTCATAAAATGATTCAATCAACTATTTACTTTTTAATCTCGTAACTTTTATTACATTTTTTAGTATTTTATTTTGGATTAGGATCTTTTCATTTTTTATGATAAAAAGAAAGAGTTATATTCCTAATTCAATAATTTATGTTTATCAAATTATATTTATAATTTTTATTTTATCATAATCCAATGAATTTGAATAACTAAATCAGGAATATAATAATTCTATTTTTTTTAAAAAAATAAGAAGATCCTGATTCATTTCAAAATTATTTTCTCTGCTGTCACCTGCCTATCCTTCGTTGCCGTCGTTAGCTCCACTTTCTCTCCCTCTCCACAGCCTCACCACCGAAACCACCTTCAACACCAGCGTCGCACACAACGCAAAACGATGTCGCTATACAGGTGGACCTCGGCGAGCCCGACCCGGGAGGGAGTAGTAGTGGCAGAGGCAGCTTTGATTATTACTACAAAGTGTGAATAACATCCATTCACTCAGAAACCATGAACCTTGATCTGGTCCTTGCTGACAAGGCCAGCATGAACCGGGTACTGACAATATTCCTGTTGCAGCATAACTCCTCTTTCTTCAAATTTTTGAGGATCTTGTCGTATGACTTTATCTTCAGCCCCTGCACAGTGCTCACGCTCTTATGAGAAATTAGCACAACCGAAGAGTATATAAGTTGATTGCCAATTGTTGTTTCTACTGCAGAAAGCAATTGCCCTTACGTACCATTAACCACCATGCATGCCAATTAATCAAGACCACAAGAAATATTAAAACAAATTTTTTTTAACTTGGTTAATTGGTAGAACAAATTCCTGCCTTTAGAGTAAGGGTACGTACGTATATATATATGATATTTATAGATATTAATTAGTTGTTGCATACCATATTGCCTTTTACATTACATCACATTTTGCTGAAGGATCACTCATGTCATGGCATCAAAATTCTAATAGGAAAACAATTACTCAAAATTAAGCAGATAAACGTAGCTAGGGAGAAAGACAGTGGGAACCTTAAAGCGAGGAGGGCTTTGAAGAACAAACAACTGAATTGGTATGAAGATGAAGGAGAATGTGAACATTTATATATGGAGTGATGAGAAATTCTTATCTAAACATAATGCACTCAGTTAAATGTATTAAGTCAATTAAAATTTAATATTTTTATAGAATATATTATGAAATTAATTATAAAACATAAAAATTTATAAAAATATTAAGTCATAATTAATTTAATGCACCTAACTGTAATACATTATGTTTATATAACAATTTCTCTGAAGCAATTGAGAGTAGTGGTGGGGTTGAGCCAGTGTAGCCAATTATTTTTTCTTATTTAAATATTGAATTGATATGAGCTGGGGATGCTTGCGGACAAAGCAAAGAAAAGAAAACTCGGTATTGTAGGCTTGGACGGTGGTGATGACATTAAGCATTTTTCAAGGGCTTGGATTGAGTCCACGTGTACTCAATAAATTAGACAATAACAAAATAAAATTCAATATATTAGTTTGAGCGAGTGGAGTTTCTATCTAACATATATCAAAATTTAAAAAAATGTAAATTGAGTATTATATCCTATCCTATATATATTTGAGTATTGACTCGTACAAACGCATCCCGGAGTAGGTAGAGTAATGTTATTCACGTGATGAGGTCAATATAGAAAAATGAGAAATTTTTGTGTTCTTAAAATAATGTATTGAGTTAAATATGTATTAATTTGTGTCATTAAATTACATTAGAAATATATTGGAATGTCTTATAAATAGTTATGTTATAGCGTATAACTTATGTTGGAAGAGAATTAAATAAAGGTAATCTAGTTGTTTGTAGTATAAATAAGTTACACTTCACTTGTCACATTTTTATAGAATTAAGCGATATTTAGGGTCATTTGATATAAAAGATAAGATAAAATCTTATAGTATTATATGATTGATATTAGCCATAACGTCAAGTAATTTTTTGCGGGTTGGGTTAAATTTCAACCCCGTTTTTAGTTAAGCGGAAAGCAGTCTTGAGTTAATTTCGCGGGTTGAGTTTTTTAAAAAGGTGTTATAATAGTCTTATATTTGTGTTTAAGATTTTTATGAGTAGATCTTAAATTTATTTTATTTATTTATTTTTTTAATATAAATTATAATTTTTCCTTTTTTAAATTTGATATATAACGGTTGTAAAGGTTAAACTTTTCAACCCATTTTTTATTAGGATATTTAAAATTGTAATAATAATATTTTTTATGAAAAATTATATATTAAAATTTAATAATTTTTTTTATAAAAAATTAATATCAAAATTTAATCAGCTTAATACTTTAAAATTTGATTAAATTATTTATCATTTTAATGTATAAAAAAATTAATAAATAAATTTATGTAATATAATATTTATACTAAACAATTAATAAGATAATAATATATTATATTAAGTTATCTTATGAAGTTTAATACGAGATGTAAAACATGTCTTTGCCTAGGAATAAACTAGACCAAATGTTAACATGGTTCCATCCCTCCTAATGGCCACATGTCTAGACCACATCATGTCATGGCCTTGCCCAGGAATTCAATGTCAGGACTTTTTTTTTTTTAATGTTAGGATACACTCGGATCATCTCAATCACTAATCATGTGATTATAGAAAAAGAATGTGACGTACCCCCAAAAAAAAAAAGTGATTAAAGAAAAAGAATTCCTATCACATAAATCAGCGTTGGGGCATAGTAACGAATTATTGTTGGGCTATTGGCATGCCACTAATTTAGTCTTGGACTCTTAATCAGTTAATCTTTAGAAATTTTCATATGCTCAGTACACTAAATGTTTTTGTTTTAATTATACGTTTTTTTCAGTTAATGTGGGACAGGGTAGGAGCAAAAGCCTACTCCTGTGCCAATCCTATTAAATTATATGCTATTACTGTCCTCAAAGTTGGTTATTGTTTTTAATCTAGCTCAGTGATCCCAATGCCATTACAGCTGAAAGGTTAGTAATGCTCGAACCCAAACCAAATCCTATTCGACCTCATTTTGAGGTCGTCAATAGTGGGCTTCTGCTACATAAAGATCTAAAGAAATCTTACCTGGTAACAGACTCTACATGTGGGGAGTTGTTAGTTCTTGAGTTTATTGATGCTATATGGAAACCCAGATATAATGGATGTGTTATGGAGTGTCGACAAGGATTTCGTGTCTTCAAGTTGGACATGAGTGGCACCAGATGGTTGAAGGTCGATAACTTGGGCGATCGTATCTTGTTATTGGATGGAATAAGTATTCAAGTGATTTCTGCTGCTTCAGGAGAGGAGTTGATGGGAGGCAATTGCATTCTTTTCTGCGTCGCCAACGATTCATCTTTATTTAGGAAGCATGATCTAAGTGTCTTCTACTAAACAGACAGGAGCATCAGGCGTTCTTCTCTCAATTTCTCATTAGTCTCAGCTAGAAACTTTTGGTTCATGCCTCATCCTTGGTAGAGAAGGACGAAAAACAATGCTGATCCTTACTTGCCACCTAATATTTTACTTTGTTTATGCATTTTGCTAGCATTCTGATGACACTTTACATAACTCAATATTTAGTCATGTTTTTCATTTTAATTATATATTATTTTTTATTTCATCTTTTTGTCCCTTCTCCGTTACCAAGCTTTTTTTTTTCTCAATAGACTTTTCCTTTTTCTTCAATATTGCACATTTTATTTTTAGTTCACGTAATTATAATATGAATTATGCTAGATATTGTAGCATTGTAAAACATAATCTCCAACAATCAACATTTGTATTTAATATCTTCTTAATTTAGAGGAAATCATTTAAGCCGGCTTTCCTTGTTTTTCTACTTCCCCTCAATCAGAGAAGGCTAAGATTACCTGTACTTTTTTTTACCCTACCACTCTCTTTGAGCAGTCCAATTTTTAAACAGGCACAAAATTTAAATGATAAAAACGACAGCCTTCGTTAATCATTAATAACCTAACAAATGCAGGGTTAGATAATGAACCGAAAGATGCCTTGATGTCATTTACAGACAGCAAAACAACCCGTGCCTACAGAGAAAGGGGGGGGGGGGTTGAATATAAAAACTCATATGCTTGGGTTATCTGGCAGACGCTTCAGATCCATTTCAACTTCGTGAATTGTCCATTGCATATTCTCCAATTTCTGCACAATATCATCAACGTAAGGAATTAAAAAAGACAAATACGGTAAGAAAGTTGATATACTAATATGTGCCTTTACCACTGAAGTTCTAGAAGAGTTTCAATTTTACTCAACAGGTATATCCTTTTTACCAATATTGTCATCCCAAATATATAAAATTTCAGGACAAACTGAAAAGAAAAACTTGAGAGAATATTGAATGGAAGTTGATGGATATATTTATATATAATATTTGGTATTGTAGATGAAGTATATATTTTAGCTAAACTAATATAATCTTTACAAATGGCCAAAAAGTATCACCTTCACAATATCATGGTATTGCCTTGCAATGTTGTCAAAGTGAGGATCAACACCTTGGTACTCACGCAGGCGAGTAACCTGGTGCAAAGGTCAAAATATAACTAACACAGACAAAAAGATCATGTCTTATGTATTGGATAAGATATTAACTATCGACATTTATCACAGACTCCATGATTCAAAATACAACATTAACAACACACTAAAATTTTTACTCTTACACTGGAGAATTTGTATTTCTATGAAGTAAATATTTGCATTTCTCAAAGATAATTTTACAAAATTGCCTTAAGTCTCACTGCGTTCACATTTTCTTTTTATGAAGTGCCCAATTCATGACAAGAAAATATATACTACTAAAATCAATAGCCACTAATCACCCAAGTGATAACATATGCAAGTGGAAACATAGAAACGTACCGCCTTATTATATGCAATAGAAGCTTCTTCAGTAGCCTCAACAAGATACTTCCTAGGATTAAAAAGGAAAAAAAGTTGATTAACTTTATAGGAGCTGCTTACAAACTTAAAATGGTTCATTTGATCATTTATACCTTATCTTAAGAAGGGCAGGTATAGAGTCCTTAGTGTAAGTCTCAAGCAGGAGAGCATGTTCAAGAACCCTGGCATGCAAGGAAAATATCACAATTTATCAGATAACACAACCTGGCAAAAACTTCCAAATTGCTGCTAAGATAATATAAGGTAAATATGGTGAGTATGAGGAAAACCAGCTCATATCTGGAATTATAATCGGACTACTATTTCAGCCAAAGAGAGTCAAATCATACTTCCCTCTTCCTGAAGATGGAGGTACAAAATCAAAAGTTTCCTTTCCACATATGAAAACAGTTAAAACTGAAAATAATTGAACTTAGGAGTTAGAACAGGAATCCTGTCATCTTAATTTAGGATGAAATTTCAAGGATTGTCCCTTGAAGCTGCATATTTAAACCCCTTTCATTTACTGCTCAACTCCATCCAATTCTTCTGTTACTTTTTTAGCTTCAAAATGTCCCCACTAAAATATAACCACTCAACATGTCAATAGTAATATATTACTACCTTCCTGAAGAACCCCCAATTTAAATTTGATTTAGATTTTAATTATTAAGAAATATTAATCGCAACAGAGTTTTGTGAATTATCTGCAGATAACATCAATTATTAAGAAACATAGTTCACAAATTTTGCAGATAATTATCCAAGCAAAGGTAGCAGATAACAAACCAACCTCAGTTTTGCACTCATGGTCTCACACCTTTTACAGAGCCATGTCTTCTGCAGTTCATCCTACAAATACATTGGGGTAAGTCAAGAATATACACCTTTAGCTATCAAACTAGTGGAATTTATTAAATACTCACATATTTATGTTGATGCTCCAACTTCAAATCTTTGACAAGTTTAATAAGCACTCCAAGTATCTGCTCCAAGACCTAATTCAGAATAATGCTTTCAGTATCTATATAGCATTTTGAACACGTTGCGAAAAAAGAAAAAAAGAAATAAAACTTGTAATGCCCGACACATGATACTTGCAAACACTGACACACACACACACAGATTCAGCGTGGAGTTTCAGAAAATGTGTTTGTGTCTGCAAGTGAGATGGTTCTTAATCTTATACATAATGCCTCTGCATGTACATTATAATATTCAGCAAACTTTCTATCTGCAGAAAAAAGGTCCTCCTAAAGTGCTGTTTCTCCTCTTTCAATCTCCTCAATCATTAACTTCACCCTGTTAAAAGAACAGATATGAAGAGTGAGAAACTGCAGTCAGTAGATGTATATCCACTACAAAACTTACAAGTAAGAAGCATGCACCGAGCACATTAATGCTATGCTGTTTACTTCATATTAGGAAGACCCTTCACAGCTCGAATATTTGTAATTAGCATAAGTAATGGAGAATATAACCTAGAATCCAAATTAAAAGGAACTTATTTTAAAAGAAAAAGCCCTTCATCTTGTGGAGCTAAAGAAACCAGAAGAACTCAAATAAACCTCAAAATCAAAGCAACCTTTGAGCCTATTAGTCATATCAGTTGCATTGGTCGTTTTCATCAATACACTCATCCAAATTTGTATGAACAGCAACCTGCCCTCCCCTAACAACTTTCACTAAAATCTAGACATGATTATGTGGGTTATTAAATTAGATTACCTATTCCATACATAAACTAACATGTCTCAATAGGCAAGACAAAAGTTTGAAGTGGGTGGTAACCTTTCTTCGGCCATAAATTTATGTGCTTCTCAAGTAGAAGCCCTAGATTGCATGAACCCATAAAAAAAAAAAAAAAAAACCTTTGACTGATGAAAAGATTTGATGATTTTCCTAGCCATAAGTGAATAAGAACTTTCCAACAATTAAAAAGATTAGGCTACTGGAATTAGCTCAAACCTTTCTGGAAGCCGAGAACTTGTATTATGACTTCCAGAAGATAAAGAATCTAGATCAAGAAACCAGGAATCAGTTAGCAAATAATACAAATGATAAACCAAGGTAAAATCACCATCACATCTTCATGAATTAGATCAGCAATATGCAATTTACACTTACTGATTTCATCCAACACAAAGGCATCAGATAGCTTATCACATTTCACTTTCAAGCGCGCCTCTATCTCACGGGAGAGAGACATTTGATATTCTATCATATCCTGAAGATGTTGTTTTATACGTCAATGATGAAATACATAACTAAGTTAATCACTTCAAAATAAAACCTAGCATAGAAAGAGTGGCTTAGAATCTGACTTTCATATTCTGTTACAAATATACCACAGCTAATGGTGTTTGTTGAAGTTGAGTTTGCCACAAATAAGCAGGTGTAATTCCAAGAAAACGATTGGGGACACCACCAACTCCGGGTTCCACCGGATCCACAGCAGCGATTGCAGAGTTAGCCCCACTGATAGAGCTGTTTGGAGTGGTATAATTAGTAGGATTCATGCTCGTGACACTGGTACTGGTACCATCAAGGGAGCTTCGAGACACTACACTCAATTTCTCAATATCTTCATTATGAATTTCACCATCTTTGGAGATAAGCGGAAGTCTCAATCTTTGAGCTGCCTCAGCCATAACCATTCGATGCTCTAAAGTCTCATACACCTAAAAATAGATAGACATATAAATTTTGTTTATATCAATCTAGACCGGTACCAAATAAGTATATAATCAAATAATGCAATTAGTGTTGTTCAGTATAATACTAATACAGGTCATATTTGTTTCTAAATTAAAATGAGTTTGCAGTATAATACTTTCATGATTTGCAGTATAATAGTAAATGAAGACCTGAGGAGAGTTCCTCAATCCAAGTTGTGGATATAGACCCCCAAAATCTCTAATTCCGGTGAGGTTAGATACAGAGAAGGCTTGGTCATACTCTTCCACCATTGCAATTGCTTCAGAATATATTGCCTGCAACCAATCCAATCCAATTCAACATATATGAATACATATCATATCTATCAGCAATCTAACAATCACACTATACTAAACCAACTCCCATCCCAGCAGCAATACCAAAACCAAATCCTAATTTTTAATCCATATATTATAGAATTTAAAATTAATTAATTAAATCAATATTTCATGAACTTATAAACAAAGTGATTGTATAGATAACATAACTCATTTTTATTTATTACCAAGGCTTCCATGTAGCGCAGTCTTTCCCTGCACATTTCGTCTCTTGCGAGTTGGAGATCGTTGTATAAAGGGTTGGAGATGAGAGATCCATCGGGGGCCAAGCAATGCCGCTCCACCTGATCAATCAGCTGTGTCAGGTTTTGCTCCTTCACCATTGAATTCAATATGATGCTTGGTGATGGTGTCGTTTTCTTTCATGTTCCTTGCCGGACTTAACCATTCTCACTCTCACTTACGCTTGCATCTTCGAATCCAAATTCAAACTGATGCCTCCATATGTCAACTTGACAAATTTCTCCTTTTTTTTTTTCTTTTACAGTTTTTTCCCCTAAAATATATCTTTGAACTTTTCTTCTGCTTGCTTCTTTGGTCTTTTAATTGTGAAATTTATTTTCTTTTAACATCTTAAATTCATCCCACCTTAAAAAGGTAAATTACACTTTTAATCTTCAATCTTTGTTCATATACATATTAAACTTTAGTGTTTATAAATGTAAAAATAGCTCTCAATTTTTTTTTTTTGATAAATAACTCTCTAAAATTTATCATTTGTGTGAAAAACACTTCCTTTCAATAAAATTATTAAGGTTTAAATATATTTTTTGTTCTTGAAAATGTCACTTTTTGATTTAGATCCTTATTATTTTTTCTTTTTGGGTTTTGGTATAAGTTTTTCAAATAAATTTTGTTTTAATTTATATTGTTTTTGAACTTCTATTAAGTGCTTAAATGACAAACAAAAATCTATTCATTAATGTCACGTGTTAATAAACCAGTCAAAATCATGATAGACCTGTCTTAATGAATCACCCAAGTCATTCAAGTTTGACTGACTTTGACTAAGTTGATCAGAAAACTTATCTTGAGTATGAATTGGCTCAGACTAAAAGCATGATCATAAGTTTCTTAGTCTGAACGATCGGGTCGGTTCGAATCATACAAGTATGGTAAAACTATTATGGATTGATGTAGAACAAACAATTCATGAAAATGGAAATGGAAATGGAAATGGATTTAGTTGTGTTGTTACCTTAGTTCTCATCTTCCTAGAATGTACTTTGAGACATGGAAATGTGGAAATGAACATGGAAGGGAGTCAAGGAAGCTTGATTTTTAAAGTGTTCAAAAGAAAGAAATCAATTGAATTTTCATTTTCTCAATTATTTTCCGGTGTCACATGCGAAGTCAGCGTTACCAAGTAGGCTCAATACTCAAGAGAGAGGGTAAATTCAGTATGTAAAATAATTTCGCAAAATATTTGATTCTCAATTTTTGCTGAAACTATTGTTTATTTGAATTGAATTGATAGATAGAGAGGATAGTGGGCTTTCACTTATAAGTAAATCAACCAAGTAAGATAGTATGCAAGATATTCAATAAAACAGTCCACAAAGTAAAGGAGATGAGTTTAGGAAGACAAACACAAAACTTTATTTTAGTTCAGCCACTAATTCACTTGTGACCTACGTCCAGTCCTCAAGTAAACACTCGAGATTTTCACTATATCTTCAAACTTCAAATAGGTGTTTGACAACCTTTACAAGATAAAACACTCAACACACCTTGAGATACCTCACCTTTATGCTTGAACCTCTATTTCCAAGGGATACCTTACCCTTACAATTTTGAAGGATACATCACCCTCTCTTTACAGATTATACAAAGATATAGATATATTGAAACTCTCTCAAGAGTAGATAATACAAATTGAAGCTTATGGGTTTCAAGGAATCACACTTCTAAAGCTCAAAAACAGAGTATGATTTAAAGGATAGTGAAAACACAAATTCAAAGCTTAAGAATGATTTTCAGATTGATTATCTAACATTCATAAATGACCAACAACTTAAATTTATAGCAAAAAACAATTAAGAGTCATTGGGGAGTAGATAGAGGCATTAAATGCAGAGAATAGATCCGTTGGAGGAGTTTTATGCTTTTCCAGATAATCGATTATTGATTTCCAACAACTGATTATTTGGTTTAGCCTAACCGGTTAGGAGAAATCATATAACCGGTTATGACCAATTTATAAAGAGTCCAACGTATCTTATTTCACTTACTAACCAATTTAGGGACACTTAATAACCAATTTAGGGAAATGGCCTAACCGGTTAGACCTTTTAAAACATACTTAACCAATTAGGAGTTTTTCCTAATCGGTTAGGAACCTTAGAAATTAACTTCTGACTTGTCAAATAATTAGTTAGGAGATTGTCATAATCGGTTAGGAGTATTAGAAAAACAAAAGATTGGTCCTTGATAAAGTCACTAATCAGTTACATAATTTTTCCTAATTGGTTAGACCTTTTAAAAAATAAATTAACGCATTTCTGTTTTGGTTTATCAAGAAGGCAAAATTTCCAAAGAATTTTTTAACCAAAGGTTCTCAAAGCTTTCCAAACTTTCTAAAAAATATTTTGCTCAAACTTAAACACCATTTTCACAAGTATAAGTTATGATTTTGCAAACTATTTAAGAGAACTAATAAATGAGCTTAATGTGATTCCTAAAATATTTTTACACAAGATCTAAGACTTATATGCTAAACTTAAAGTTCCTTAGTACTTGATCTTTACATTTTCATTCTTTTTTTGTTTGTTATCATTAAAATCATTACTTTAATCAATATCAATCACATTCATGTGTTTACTTCAAACAAAATTTATTGGTGTGCTTATACAAAATATATCCAAACATGAGCATCTTAGGCTAAAAAAATTATTTGTTTATTTATCTACCATTTTATTAAATTTAAGTATATTTACTTGATAACAACTTAATTTTTTATTTTATTATACTTCAAGGAATATAAGTGTGATTCTTAATTTCTATTTTTAAAACTTCAAACGTGTTTAACATATAACTATTAATTATAAGTAGCATATATTATTTTTTTTATCAACAAGAATTAACTATAATAATAAACGAGTCACAGTCTTAAAAAGGGGTTAAAGTCTAAATCTTAAATTCATAATTACGAATTACGATAGTATTAAAGAATTAATTTCACAACAATATTGAAAAAGATGTCCTACTTAAAGAAAAAAAAATGTTCATTTTTTTATACGTGTCATATGCTCTTGTAATTTTTTTTTTTACAATATCTTATCTTTTTTAAGACAATTTGATTATTTTGCCTTTAGTAAAAAAAATATTTATTGAATTATCATTATTTTAAAATAATTTATCCGAGTATCACACTTTTAATCACGTTAAAATATTTTATTATTTTGCGTTACAAATTTTGGTGGACGCATCTCAGTTTCCGTCCTCGAGTCATTTTAGCAGGTGTCCCTCTAACAAGGAAGCTTCTCTTCAATTGAATCTCTTCTCTCTCTGGACTCTACTGGCCTCCCTCTATCTTGTTTTGTAAGTAAAATACTTCAACCTTTTTAGATTTCTTAACTTACATAAATCCAAATCCAATAGTTGACTGATCTGGTTCCTGGTTCTCACCCTTTTATCCTTCTGTTTGAGACTCTTTCAAGTCTCTACCTTTAAAAACCAGATACTTTGATCCCTTCCCCCCCCCCCCCCCCCACACCCTTCTGCATCAAAGTATCAAACTTTGCCTTCTTTTTCTGCCCTCCCTCTCTCTCTCTATCTCTTCACACCCTATGCATATTCCTCCTCTGACCTCATCTGGGTCTTTTTGATTATTTTTTTTTTTAAGATTTCTGATCCAAAGCTTTATATAGTATACTCATCAATCTGCATATTCTTATTAAATTCTCATCTAGGTTCAATCCTTTTTCGTACTTTGACTGAACCAGTTTCAAGTGGTAGTGTTGTATCGGATAAAAATCTCTTCTTTCTTCCTGTTTGTGTGTCATCATAATCATGGGTGGTGTGTGCAGTGGACATAGACATGCTGGGGCTACTGGTGTGCACAATCACAAGACCCATGAACAATTTGTCCACCAATCAAAAACCCCTTCTCATCAACCTTACCACCAATTACCTGAGAAACATGCTGCAGCAGCAGCAGCACCTCATGCACCTCGGAAGCCCACTGTTCCAGCCCCGAGCCCAAAACCTGTTCACAGGTCAGACACAATTCTTGGGAAACCATTTGAGGATGTTAGGCAGTTCTATACACTTGGGAAGGAATTGGGGAGAGGCCAATTTGGAGTAACTTATCTCTGCATTGAGAATTCAACTGGCTTGCAATATGCTTGCAAGTGCATTTCAAAGAGGAAGCTTGTTAGCAAATCTGATAAGGAGGCTATAAAGAGGGAGATTCAAATCATGCAGCATTTGAGTGGACAACCCAACATTGTTGAGTTCAAAGGTGCTTATGAGGATAAGCATTCTGTTCATGTTGTTATGGAGCTGTGTGCAGGTGGTCAGCTTTTTGATAGGATTATTGCCAAGGGGCACTATAGTGAAAGGGCTGCTGCTTCAATATGCAGACAAATTGTCAATGTTGTTCATATATGCCATTTTATGGGTGTGATGCATAGGGATCTGAAGCCAGAGAATTTCTTCTTATCCAGTGGGGATGAAAAGGCACTTCTCAAGGCCACAGTTTTTGACTTTTCCGTCTTCATTGAAGAAGGTAAAATTTTGATCCATTCATTGGTCTTTTGTTCTAATATCTTCAAAATTTTAATATTTGATAATTCTAGGAAGAAAATTATGTTATCTGTAGCATAATCTTGAAGTTTTAGAGTTGAATAAGCTCCTAAAGTTTTGAGGGAGATTTTGTACAGTTTTGAATCCAAAACTTTATCTACCGTTTTCCCTTTTTGTGGTGCTGGGAGTGTTCTGGAAAACTCTTGAAATTGTTCTTACCTTTCAGATTGAAATTTATTTGTATTGCTTCTAATAGTGCATTGCCGATACCTTTCATCAGTAGCCCTGAATTGTCAAGACTTACAAAGTTTGAGAACCTTTTAATTTGTTTAATAGGAAAGTTTTCTTAAAGATGTTGATTGGAATTAACTTCTGCCAATTAATTTTTTAAAAAGCTTCATATCATTTTTCTTTGCTCTCCGTGTGTGTGCATACAGTTTATCACATTTCAGTAACTCTGCTTTGTTCTGATGTATATCTTTGCTATCCAGTTTGTATAATGATCTATGAACTAACTTTTCTGTAAGTAAGGAGTATGGACATGGAAAGTAATGTACTACCTCCATTAAAATATTTGTTATTTAAGGTTTTTGCACAAGGATTAAGAAAGCTATTAAATACCCTTAATTTTAGAGAAATGTAACTACATTTGACTAAATTACCCTCTCACTCCATTAATGATCTTTCTCATTCCACATAGGAGAGATACTAAGAGACAAGGATAAAATTGAAAAAAAAATAATTAATGCCTTCTTGGTTTTCTAAATCAAGAGTAAAATGAGACAAAATTCATTGTCTTAAAAATGGAGGTAGTACTATGATATGGTTGGTTATAAAGTATACCTGAAATGTATACAGGCATCCTGACTAAGTCTTTTCAAGAATATGTTTTTCCATCCGTGGCACTATTGCACTGGTAGACATGATATGAAGCAAAATTAAACTCTGATAGGATAAAAGTATTCATGTGGTCCATCCTAATTATTCAGTTGTAGTGAGCTGACATGATTGATCAACTGAACCAGAATCTATTATTTCATTTATTCCATACATTATACTAATTGTGTTCTTAAGTTTCATGAAATTCTTGAACTTTAAATGGTTTGCAAATGTTAATATCTAAGGTATAATGTCAAATTTCAGAATGAATAGTTTATTGCTTATTTTAGTTCCATCGTAATCCATGAAGAGCTTCTTTCTCATATAATTTTTCTGCAATCATATGATTCACATGAAATGCATTTTTAGTATGTTTGACAACTTGTCTTTTGATCAAAGGACTTATCCGATTAAACAGTAAGATTATCTGCCACTTGGAATATATACTAAACTTTATCTAATTAATTCTTTCCAGGAAAGGTGTATCGGGATATAGTTGGGAGTGCTTATTATGTTGCTCCAGAAGTTCTACGTCGTGGACATGGGAAGGAAATAGATATATGGAGTGCAGGGGTTATATTGTATATCTTACTTAGTGGTATACCTCCATTTTGGGCAGGTAAACTGTGACTTTGATATTCATAATAGGATAATCATCTTGTATTAGAGCCTCTAGCATTTTTTCTTTTCTCTATTACTTTTTAGGCTTGACTAATTTTTTTCATAAAATATGTGCTGTAGAGTCGGAAAAGGGAATATTTGATGCCATTTTGCAAGGTCATATTGATTTTGAAAGTCATCCATGGCCAAGCATATCAAACAGTGCTAAGGACCTTGTTCGTAAGATGCTTACACAGGATCCAAAGAAACGCATTACTTCTGCTCAGGTTCTAGGTAGGTAACTTTTATTGTGCTTTCTCCTCATCAAATGCTTGGATTTTATTAAACTGTATCCTAATAAGTAATAGCATTTGATAGTTTGACTTTCTTTCCCACTTGGCCCTTTTATGTGTGTACTTGGACGAGATTGAGAAAATAAATTATTAGAGGGGTTTAGATATTTTTTCAACATATATCAGTTGTTAATAGTTAATACTTAATAGTACTGCATAAAAAACCTGAGTTCAAGGCTTAAAAACTTATAGAAGCCCAGGGCTACTTCATATCTGTATAGATTTTTCTATGCCCATACTAGTGTGGCAACACAGACCAACATTGCACGTAAACATATTAGGTGTTGAGACTTAATACTTTTCAGAGACCAACCTATATGTTCACAAATATACTGTTTCTTCTAATATCTTTCCTTTCAACATGTCAATTGTTTATTTACAGTATATTATGTATTTGATAGAAAATAAAATATTATTGAAGATGAAGGATGACAGTAACAATGTTTCGATGTAGTGACTCATACCTCTTTCCCACTACTATTACTGCTGACTGATAGCATGGTTTTGGCATCCTTAAGAATTTTCTTGGTTAATTTATTTTAATTTCTCGACTAATTGAATCCATGTATTATATGAATGCCTAGAGCACCCATGGATTAGAGAAGATGGAAATGCTTCTGGCAAGCCAATAGACAGTGCAGTCCTTTCTAGAATGAAGCAATTCAGAGCAATGAATAAGCTAAAGAAACTTGCCCTCAAGGTAAGTCCAGCCACAAACTGCATGAAGCTCTTTAATGTTTATCGTATTAGAAGGCAAACTCGGTACCTGTGTCTATGGATCCACAGCTAAGAAATAGATAAGGAAAATTTTAAGCCAATGTCTGTTCCAGTAGAGACTTAAAATATCATTATACCTTCTCGTTATGACGCTAAATTCCACCAATCTGTGTAACTTTAGGTGTAAGGATACCTCGTTCTACAAATTAAAATAAAAACTGAGTGGATTTTGAATAATCTTTTAGGTCATTGCTGAAAATCTTTCTGAAGAAGAGATCAAAGGTTTGAAGGCAATGTTTACAAATATGGACACTGACAATAGTGGTACAATCACCTATGAAGAACTGAGGGCGGGATTGCAAAGACTTGGCTCAAAGCTTACTGAAGCTGAAGTGCAGCAGCTTATGGAAGCTGTAAGCTATTGTTAATTTACAAGATTTATCCTCAATTTATTTATTTATTTATTTATTTATTTATTTCTTTTGAAGTCGTCCAAACTTACATTCCTTTGCCTAAATTTAGGTTGATATAGATGGAAATGGCACAATTGACTTCATAGAATTCATCACTGCTACAATGCATAAACACATGTTAGAAAGGGATGAGCATCTTTACAAGGCCTTCCAATATTTTGATAAAGACAACAGTGGGTAAGTCCTTCTACCTTGATTTCTTCTCCAATCTGTTACACTAGCTGATCTTTTCCTCTAGTATGCATTCTCAACTCCAGTTGCTTACTTGCTTTTGACTTTAAAGTTGCATTATATATGCCATCCATGTGAATCTTTGGTAGGAATACAGTGGTAACTTAGTTTGCTAGGACTTACCTAGTAACCCAGTCTGTTAGGATATGCATGCAAGTGTCGGACAGTTTGTTAGAAGGCAAAGAATGCTCTAGAATGTAATGTACTCCTATAAATGTAACTCCCCATGAATGAATAAGCAAGCAAGAAGTTCAGTCTCTATTTTCTTAGCTTTCACAGTAGATTTTCTTCTTTCTCTTAGGTTCTGTAGTTTTTTCCTATCAATCTTCCAGCTATTGGGTTAAAAAAAAAAATGAGAAAAGTGTACAAAGACACCTTAAACTTTAGGCCAGTTGCAAATAGTCACATTCAATTTTAAATTTGTCCTAATTGATCTCTAAACTTTTACTAATGTTTCAATAGGTCCTTCGAGGTGTTAACGACAAACTAATCCTAAACATCCATCTTCATTAAATCTCATCACTTCATTAATATTTTTTATAAAAACTCATTTTATCTAATTATATGAATTTTTAAGTGAACCATTATCACATTTCAGTAGAGCGAAGGAAGTTCACGAAAGGTACCGTCCAATCTCTCAGCAACGACAATAACCCAAATGCCAACATCGATAAAATAAGTTTTTATAAAATAAATTAGCAAATGGATGAGATTCGATGAAAATGGATGCCTAGGATTAGTTTGCTGTTAAAGAGTTAACACCAGAATGATCTATTAAAACATTAGTGAAAGTTTATGGGTCAATTTGTAACTAGCCTAAAGTTTAGGGTAGCTTTGTGCACTTTTTCTAAAATAAAAAGTTATTTCTACATCGCAAAGGCTCAACCCATACACCTCTCCACACACCTATCATTTTTGGGAAAAAGTGGATGAGAGAAGGTGGCTGTAAGTGAGAGAGATTTTAATTTTTTTCCAAAATTAATAGGTGTAACGATAAGTATATGAGTTTGAGTGTAGAAATAACATTGTTGTTGGGTTCAATGTCTTAAGTTAGTTGCCATGTCTGTCAACTAAGTTTCATTCATATATTTAGTTTTTAATAATAAATAAGGCATAATTACCAGAAATCCCATTTCTTCCTAAGTCAAGAAGCACATTCATTACAAAATCATCAATTGATGAATATGCCAAACTTGATTTGATTTCAGAGTATATACACATCTACTCTGGTTTTTGTTTGATTCCATCACAGGTTTATCACAAGATATGAACTGAAAACAGCCATGAAAGAATATGGCATGGGCGATGAAGCCACGATCAGGGAAATAATATGTGAAGTTGATACAGATAATGTAAGCCTATTTTGTATTGAGTTGCTACAAGTTTCTTCTAGCTCCATAGCTAATACTTAATTTTGTGGTTTCACAGGATGGTAGAATCAGCTATAAAGAATTTTGTACAATGATGAGGAGCGGAACCCAACAATGAGGCAAGGTACTCTCAATCACACGATATCACTAGTTTGAGGGTCCTGCTGCCAACAACATAGGAATGTAAAGCTTCTGATTTAGATTGCTTTGAGTTACAATGCCCCGCATGACTGGTTGTCAACTCTCTTATTTCTCTTTTTGGTTTCTTCTTCACTTTTCAGTCTATTTTTTAGTACCCTTTTAATTTGTACTAAAAAAAGTATAGGCTCACCTAGGAAAGGTGATTTTCGAAGTTAGATTATACATTTTGTTAGTTGTTAAACTCGAAATCCTCATGTGACTATGTTTGTTATGGATTGCCCTTCCACTAATGAAGAATACCTGGTTGGAATAGACCCTCTATAATACTTGAACATAAACATAAATTCCTTTTATGAGAAATTCTTAAAGCAAAAAAAGAATAGTTATTCTATATCAATAGCATTCTTATTCTATTGATTTTAGTAGTATATATTTTCTTGTCGTGAATTAGGCACTTCATAAAAAGAAAATGTGAACGCAGTGAGACTTAAGGCAACTTTGTGAAATTATCTTTGAGAAATGCAAATATTTGCTTCATAGAAATACAAATTCTCTAGTGTAAAAGAGTAAAAATTTTAGTGAGTGTTGTTAATGTTGTATTTTGAATCATGGAGTCTGATAAAGGTCGATAGTTAATACCTTATCCAATACCTAAGACATGATCTATGTCTGTGTTAGTTATATTTTGACCTTTGTACCAGGTTACTGGCCTGCGTGAGTACCAAGGTGTTGATCCTCACTTTGACAACATTGCAAGGCAATACCATGATATTACGAAGGTGATACTTTTTGGCCATTTGTAAAGATTATATTAGTTTAGCTAAAATATATACTTCATGTACAATACCAAATATTATATATAGATATATCCATCAACTTCCATTCAATATTCTCTTAAGTTTGTCCTGAAACTTTCTATATTTGGGATGACAATATTGGTACCAAGGATATAGCTGTTGGAGTAAAATTGAAACTCCTCTAGAACTCGGGAAAAGGCACATATTAGTATATCAACTTTCTTACCGTATTTGTCTTTTTTAATTCCTTACGTTGATGAAAAAAAGGTCCTCCCGCAGTGCTGTTTCTTCTCTTTCAATCTCAATCATTAACTTCACCCTGTTAAAAGAACAGATATGAAGAGTGAGAAACTGCAGTCAGTAGATATACATCCACTACAAAACTTACAAGTATTGAAGCATGCACGGAGCACATTAATGCTATGCTGTTTACTTCATATTAGGAAGACCCTTCACAGCTCGAATATTTGTAGTTAGCATAAGTAATGGAGAATATAACCTAGAAGCCAAATTAAAAGGAACTATTTTAAAAGAAAAAGCCCTTCATCTTGTGGAGCTAAAGAAACCAGAGGAACTCAAATCAAACGATGCTACTCAGATCACCAAAATCAAAGCAAACTTTGAGCCTATTAGTCATATCAGTTGCATTGGTCATTTTCATCAATGCACTCGCCCAAATTTGTATGAGCAGCAACCTGCCCTCCCCTAACAACTTTCACTAAAATCTAGACATGATTATGTGGGTTACTAAATTAGATTACCTATTCCATACATAAACTAACATGTCTCAATAGGCAAGACAAAAGTTTGAAGTGGGTGGTAACCTTTCTTCGGCCATAAATTTATGTGCTTCTCAAGTAGAAGCCCTAGATTGCATGAACCCAAAAAAAAAAAAAAAAAAAAAAACACCTTTGACTGATGAAAAGATTTGATGATTTTCCTAGCCATAAGTGAATAAGAACTTTCCAACAATTAAAAAGATTAGGCTACTGGAATTAGCTCAAACCTTTCTGGAAGCCGAGAACTTGTATTATGACTTCCAGAAGATAAAGAATCTAGATCAAGAAACCAGGAATCAGTTAGCAAATAATACAAATGATAAACCAAGGTAAAATCACCATCACATCTTCATGAATTAGATCAGCAATATGCAATTTACACTTACTGATTTCATCCAACACAAAGGCATCAGATAGCTTATCACATTTCACTTTCAAGCGCGCCTCTATCTCACGGGAGAGAGACATTTGATATTCTATCATATCCTGAAGATGTTGTTTTATACGTCAATGATGAAATACATAACTAAGTTAATCACTTCAAAATAAAACCTAGCATAGAAAGAGTGGCTTAGAATCTGACTTTCATATTCTGTTACAAATATACCACAGCTAATGGTGTTTGTTGAAGTTGAGTTTGCCACAAATAAGCAGGTGTAATTCCAAGAAAACGATTGGGGACACCACCAACTCCGGGTTCCACCGGATCCACAGCAGCGATTGCAGAGTTAGCCCCACTGATAGAGCTGTTTGGAGTGGTATACTTAGTAGGATTCATGCTCGTGACACTGGTACTGGTACCATCAAGGGAGCTTCGAGACACTACACTCAATTTCTCAATATCTTCATTATGAATTTCACCATCTTTGGAGATAAGCGGAAGTCTCAATCTTTGAGCTGCCTCAGCCACAACCATTCGATGCTCTAAAGTCTCATACACCTAAAAATAGATAGACATATAAATTTTGTTTATATCAATCTAGACCGGTACCAAATAAGTATATAATCAAATAATGCAATTAGTGTTGTTCAGTATAATACTAATACAGGTCATATTTGTTTCTAAATTAAAATAAGTTTGCAGTATAATACTTTCATGATTTGCAGTATAATAATAAATGAAGACCTGAGGAGAGTACCTCAATCCAAGTTGTGGATATAGACCCCCGGCAAAATCTCTAATTCCGGTGAGGTTAGATACAGAGAAGGCTTGGTGATACTCTTCCACCATTGCAATTGCTTCAGAATATATTGCCTGCAACCAATCCAATCCAATTCAACATATATGAATACATATCATATCTATCAGCAATCTAACAATCACACTATACTAAACCAACTCCCATCCCAGCAGCAATACCAAAACCAAATCATAATTTTTAATCCATATATTACATAATTTAAAATTAATTAATTAAATCAATATTTCATGAACATAAACAAAGTGATTGTATAGATAACATAACTCATTTTTATTTATTACCAAGGCTTCCAGGTAGCGCAGTCTTTCGCTGCACATTTCGTCTCTTGCGAGTTGGAGATCGTTGTATAAAGGGTTGGAGATGAGAGATCCATCGGGGGCCAAGCAATGCCGCTCCACCTGATCAATCACCTGTGTCAGGTTTTGCCCCTTCACCATTGAATTGAATATGATGCTCGGTGACGGTGTCGATTTTTTCTTGTTCCTTGCCGGACTTAACCACTCTCACTCTCACTTACGCTTGCATCTTCGAATCCAAATTCAAACTGATGCCTCCATTTGTCAACTTGACACATTTTTTCTTTTTTTTAAAAAAAAAAGTTTTTTCCCCTAAAATATATCTTTGAACTTTTCTTCTGCTTCCTTCTTTTGTCTTTTAGTTGTGAAATTTATTTTCTTTTAACATCTTAAATTCATCCTACCTTAAATTACACTTTTAATCTTCAATTTTGATTCATATACATATTAAACTTTAGGGTTTATAAATGTAAAAATAACACTCAATTTTTTTTTTTTTTTGATAAATAACTCTAAATTTTATCATTTGTGTGAAAAACACTTCCTTTCAATAAAATTATTAAGGTTTAAATATATTTTTTGTCCTTGAAAATGTCACTTTTTGATTTAGATCTTTATTATTATTATTATTATTATTATTATTATTATTATATTATTATTTTATTAATTATTATTTTGTTTTAAGTTTTTCAAACATTTTTTTTGTTTCAATTTCTATTATTATTGAACTTCTGTTAAGTGCTTAAGTGACAAACGAAAATTCATTCATTGATGTCACGTGTAGGTAAATTGGTTAAAATCAAGTCAAATTTGTCTAAGCGAATCACCCGAATCATTCAAATTTGACTGATTTTGACTAGGTCAATGAGAAAGCTTATCTTGAGTATAAACCGACTTTTAGACTAGAGATCTGGTCACAGGTTTATTAGTCTAACTGATCAGATCGGTTCGAATCATACAAGTACGGTAAAACCATTATGGACTGATGCAAAACAAACAATTTATGCAGAACTTGTAATGATTGTTGCAGGAGTAAATGCATCCTTGGTTTGATATGGTGGAAATGAAAATGGATTTAGTTGTGTTGCTACCTTAGTGTTCATCTTCCTAGAATGTACTTACAGACATGGAAATGAACAAGGAAGGGAGTCAAGGGAGCTTGATTTTTAAAGGGTTCAAAAGAAAGAAACCATTTGAATTTTCATTTTCTCAATTATTTTTTGGTGTCACATGCGAAGTCAGGTGACAAATCCGTAAAAATTTAACCATATCTTTAACGAAAGGTTTTGCTCAAATGGTAAGCCCAAAAAGTTATTTGCACCTTACAAACCCTAAAGTTTGATGTGCTCATAGCCTAAGGACAATTCTATAATATCCATTTTTTTTCAAAATATAATACCCATAGAGTATGTTTGGAATATAATAAAATAAAAAATAATTTGATTTGTAAATTAAATTTAATTAAATTTTGTATTTGAAATGTTAAAAAATAAGAAATGATTTGATTTTAAAATCAAATGAATTTCATTCTTTTTAGAAATTTATCAATTTTGATAGAATTTGTTAAGATTTGATTTGATTTGAAATTATTTTACCCTTAATAACTATATCTAACCACCTCTCATAAGGGTTAAAATGTAAAATAATAAAATCAAATCAAATCAATTCATATTTTAATGAATTCCAAACACAAAATTTGATTTATAAATCAATTCAAATCTTATTTTTTTAAAAAATTCCAAATACAAAATTTAATTTCTAAATCAAATCAAATCAATTCAAATTAAATCAAATCAAATCATTTCTATTTTTATTCATTCAAACACACTCATAAAGTATTTTATAAGTTACTTTTAATAAAATTTTAAATATTTATTATAAAATCAACACAAAATGAATATTTGAGAATTCACCCGATTCATCCTTTGGCGCACAGAAATTCCCATAGGCTAAAGTTGGAGGGTAACCTACAATTTTACCCTATGAAATACACAACACACCCACGCAGCAAGCCTCTACAATGTCAGACCCTCAGAAAAGCATTTATGAGGAGAAACAATTTAGCAAAAATACGACATCAGACACTGACATTACATGCATGAGAAAATCATTCTTGAAACGAATACCACTAATTCAAATCATATTGGCAATCCAACTTGTTCAGAATCAAATCCTCGTGATTCTTTAAGTACAATGCTTCCTTTTTTCATCACAATCAGAATTTTCTACAGCCTTCGAGAAACCAAAAAGGCTTCCATTTAATTAACAGACAAATCGCATGTCCCATTAATCTTGTATCTTCACAAAAACTAAGATCTCTCTTCTCATGTACAAACAGCGCAGTGATAGGTCCCATCTCAATGACTAGGTGAAGAATACCAATATAAAGAGGAAAATGAACAGGGCCAGTAAACCCAATATCATCATGATCTGGCCCTTTGCACTAGCCTTCTTCATGACCATTGCCACTTTTTTCTGAAATCATAATCAAAGAGAAACATTTCAACTTTCACATATCAACATTCAAAGTTCTCGCCCCTTTATATTATTATTAACAAATGACAGCAATCTTAAAGTCAGATAGGTCATAAAGACTTAATGAGAGAATTAAAACTAGAAGCAGAAACTCACTTGGACAAAATCTAGACGATTAGATGTACTGTCCATCTCAGAACCCAGTTCATCTATAATCTTTTCCTGAAGCATCAAGACTTTGACATTTTTAGAATGAGAAATTTCTCGCAGAAATAAAATCAGGCATAAGAACACAACATCTATTGAAGACACTTGAAGGAAACACATAACTACACAAATTTTACCTAGTCTGCCTACTTTTTGAAGCAAAATAGCAAGAATCATAGAACAAAAAACCTCTCAAATCTACCTGCGCAAGGAGCTCTTCATGTATCGTAAGTCCAACACCTCCAATTCTTTGTACACTTAAACTAAGCTCATCCAACTCCTCATCCTGTTTCCTATCAGCACCATTTGATATAACATAAAATCAAGAATAAAATAGCAACCAGAGGAAGATTGTTTTCCCAGAAAGGATATGCACTCCCAGAAATTTCTCTAAACTCTTGACCTACAGAGTTCATGCTTTCAAGTTACCTGCCACTGTCTTTATTCTATTTTTTTCTCATTTTCTTTTTCTTCCACTGGAAAGAAAAAGGAAATCCATCATTTTAGTTATGATTTTTATTTAATAGTAACAGTAGATCCAAACAACACTCAAATAATTAGGTATGATGATAATGAGAAACAAAATCCTTCTAGAAACAGAAATTTACTAGTAGAGCAGCACAAAAATGTGCATGTCTTCACAATTCAAGCAAGTACAAAGGAGCTCACTTCTGTCTCAGAAAGCAAAGGGCAGGAGTGGACAATATAATTCAATCAACTTAAGAGGTCAAACAAACAACCAAGACAATATTTTCCACCTCGTATGCAGAAACGTGGCCATGATTAGAGTTCAATCTCATGAAGATGTGCACAAAGTCAATTAAAATGAGTGAGGCTATGCCAAAGTAGGACAAAAGACAAATGCTTAATTCAATGCCACATGCAAGAGAGATAAAGAAAGGGAGGAAATAAGTACTTTATAAGAAGCATCTGTCTATCTGATTCTGATGCAATGAAATCATCATTATCCTGGGCAGCATATGGGTTGGATGTATCAGCTTGATGAGAATTAGGAAGCCTCATTAATTCCCTGTGCATCCCATTTACACTACCATGGTTTATCGTATTTGAGCCCTTTCCAGCTTCCACTGCTTTCTTCACTGTGCGCACCTAATGATATGATATACTACAATCATTCAGGAGTACCATGCAGATATAAAAAGACAAGGGAGTCTACTATGTGTGATACAAATAAGACAATAATAATAAATGAACAACTGTACATTAGGTTGAGAAAAAAATTGACTGTATTCTCCTCACTCTTACTAAAGTTTGGCATACGTTATGGATACCTGGGTGCGAGCACTGCTGGTCCACCTCCTCCGGTTTTCAATCTCCACTTCATCAATGCCATACCAAGAAGGATCTCTAGATGCCACAGCAATTGCTTTCTCCAATTCATCCACCTTTCTATCAAAAAGACATATTTCAGCAGTTTGAACAGGTTATATTGCAAGAAGGAAAAACCATATGCAACAAAGAGAGGATCCACTTCACACATTAGCCTTGCTTTGATGTGGAAATGTGTAATGAAGAGAGGCTACAGATCCTTAATAGACTAAGGGTGTGCTTGTGGAGTTGAAAGTGACTTTCTATCCTTTTTCCACTCTCCAACAACCAACAAAGAGGTAAAATCAAAACATTTCCATCTGACTCCATTTTTACTCCCCTCCTTATTTTTCAACATTCCTAGCACAGCCAAAGGGAAGGGACAAAATCAAATTAAAAAAGAACCAAAATGGAAGGGAAGAGTCGGGGGCAGGGGCTAAATGATGATCTTCCTTCCCCTTGGTTGGACGTTTAAAATAAACAAGGGGAACGAAATGGAGTGATGAATAAAAAAAAATATGATTCATTTTTACAAATTTACTATTTATTAATAAGCTATTATGTTAACGTTATATTTCAACAATGATATTTAGATGAAATTTAGAAATATTTTGCATCCGTGCAGTGTGCACAGAGCGAACTATGTACCATGTACTTGGCATATATAGCAGCATACAACAACAACAACAACAAAGCCTTTTCCCACAACGTAGGACCAACTACATGGATCAAACAACGCCATTGTATTCTATCGTAAACCATGTCCTCAGAAAGGCCATTTAAATCTAAGTCCTTTTTAAGGTTTTACCTATAATTTTTCTTGGTCACCTTGGAGGATTTTGGACAATTAAGTGCAAATCCCTCATTTTCCTTACTACTTCAAAAAAATTTCACCAAAAAGGGAAGGGTTCACTCCCTCCTCTCACCTTCATTATACTCTACCCTAAACACACTAATTCCCAAATCCCAATTCATGCAAATGATGGTTAAACCATGTTGGAAAAATGAAAAATTTCATTTAAAAGAAAAATTTGTAAGCACCAACTTGTCACTGATTCTGCAAATTGAATTGATATACCTGCCATTCAATACTTTCACAACCAGCAAGAACTTCCTTTGAAAGATGTGCTCGCTCCCCAGCATCAAGAGTGTTTTCCCATTGGTGAAAAGTAGATTGCAACTTATCAATCTTAGCAGAAAAGGGGGGAAAAGAATCAGATAATAAAATATATGTCATCCTATATATATATATATATATATATATATATATATATATATAATTGGAACAGAAAATACTGAAAGGAAATGACATACATATATATATATAACAGCCACAAACAAATCCCAACACCTCATTTCCTTTCAGTATTTTCTGTTCCAATTACATATAATACCCGTAAGAAATGATGTCTACAGTTACAGATCGTAACTGGGTTTTCTTCAAAATCCCAAATTCACATAAAAAACAACATAATCAGATCAATTACCTAAGAGATTAGAAGAAGAAAAAAAAATCACAATTACTAAAAAGACCTTAGAAAGAAAAAATCAATAATATTCATTCACTCAAATACTTGTTTCCCGTTTCAGCAATCAGATCTGAGATGGTGAATAACGTAGAGTCACGTATCCACCGATACAAGTAGTAGAGAAATCGTGCAGCAGTTTTGAAAACACCGCATGATTGTTGAAAGAAAATTGCAAATTTATATTTTCCCAATTGAACAGAAAACAAAACGTAGGTAATTTGGGGAAAAAAAAAAAAGGAAAACAACTTACAGATTCTTGAATCTCTTCCTTGACAACGTAGAATGGATCTTGAGCTGAGGGCATCTTATGGAATGCTACACACTACACAGAGAGAGGAAATTGGGAACCCTCTGCAGACACACTGCTTTCTCTCTTCTGTTTCATTTCTCAACCTATAATTTTTGCCAACAAAATATATATTAAAAATATATATGGTTAATTTTAATTTAAAAAATATATATAAGTTAAGGGAAAATAAGAAGAAAATTTCCAAATAATAACTGACATTTTTAATTGTTCATCACTACACATGCCTGTTTGTTTTAGATACTATCATACTACAATAGTAAAAATGCAAAAAAATTTCTTGTTAATGTAGATTGTAAAATTAATTTTCAGAGTTTCAGCAAAAAAAAAAAACAATTTTAGAGTGAGTTTCGTATTTTTCAAAAAAAAAAAAATTAGAACAAGTTTAAATAAAATACTTTATAAAAACCTATGTCTGTATTTAATTTAAGGAGATACTAAATTAATTTTCAAATTTTTTTTCTTTTAGCCTCCAAAATTATTTCTTAATTTCTTACACTTTTAAACATACTATATTTACACATATTTTTTTGGTACAACGCTTACTATATTTACACATATGTCTTTACTATGAATTGTTAATAATTTTTTATATACATAGTAATTAACATTTTAGTTAATAAAATTATTCGAACTTTTTTTACATTTTAAAATTGACTATTATATACGTATGATGAAATGAAACAAGATTGCTTGTTTATACTCAACCCAATCTAAGAGTGATTGGGAATTAACGGTACTGGTGGAAAATTTTGGAGTGTCCCAAGTCCCACTTAATACTCTTTTGAAGATGTGGAGAAGAGAAAATGAATAGTAAAGTAATTTTTTTTTTTATGTGTTTGGATGAAGAGAAAATAAATGGAAAATAAAAATAAAAATTGTGTGAAAAAGTAAGAATAAAAAATACAATTGTATAAAATAACAAATATGTCCTTATTATTTATGTTATTATGTATACAAACAATATATATGTTATTTTTATCATTTTATATTTTTAAACATATTTTCATAAATTATGTAAATAAATATAATTTGTAATATTATTAATTTAAAAATTTGTTACTAACATTTAAATTATGAAATTTAATTTCCACCAAATAATGAAGTAATTCAATTTTAAATTATTTCTCAATAAAAAAATATTATTATTAACTATTTATAATTTTAAACATTTTAAATATATAAATTTTTATTAAAAGTTTTAATATATAAAATTCCATTAAAATGTTAACAATTTCACCTCTTCTCTCCAATTTATATACAATTCGATATTCTTATCACAAAAATATATATATACTTCTTTTCATATATCATCTAATATCATTTATCATATTTATTTTTTTTATCATTTTCTCTTTCTCAATTACATACTCTTAAAAAAAAAATATACAATACATACATCTCTTACACTTCTAAAAAAAATTTTAAATCATCTTTTTCCATTTACAAGTCACAATCTCTTAGAATAACATAACTCATCCCTCCTTACACCTTTCCACTACCATCCCCCAAACTGCACACCACTTACCACACCTTTGAACACTTTCAACCCATCCCTATTCCACACTTCCTTTTCCATACCCCCCAAGTCCCCACCTCTAGCCAACCCTTATTTCACAGGAAAAATATGATTTTTAGAAGTGTAGGGACTATATATATCTTTTTTTAAAATGTGTAATTGAGAGAAAGAAAGTGATAAGAAAAAGTAAATATAATGAATAATTATATGAAATATGAAAAGAAGTATATGTACTGTTTGTGGTAAGAATATCAAAATTGTATTCCACAGCTCCTTTTCTATACAAATAAAGATCATCTTACATTTTTAAAAGGGGTATAAGTATTATTCATACTTTTTTTAAAGAATATAATTTAGTGAAAAAAAATAAAATATATATATATATATATAATAAATAATATTAAATAAAATATAAAAATATATATATATATATTATTTAATAAAAATATAAAGATTATTTCCATACCCTCACCTCCAACCCATCCACACTTAATAATTTTTAGCCTGTACTTTCAAGAACAAAAAATATATTTAAACCTTATATTAAATATATCTAGCATTCCATTTTTTACACACTCCACTTGCATGTACTTCTTCTCATCATTATTATTATTATTATTATTTTATTATTATTATTATTTTCATTATTATTTTATTTATTCATTTTTATTCTCTATCAATTCTTATATTTTATATTAAATATATATATATATATATATTTTATATTTTATTTAATACTATTTATTAAACATATATTTTTTTTTACTTTTTTTATTCAATTATATTATTTAAAAAATATAAATAATACTTACACCTATTTTAAAAATATAAGATAATCTTTATTCTTTCTCTATTTTCTTTTTTTTTTATTTTATAACTCCTCTTTCTCTCTGTGTGTTGCTGAAAAATGAAGAAAACCCACCACATCAAGCACGAGCCTTTCGCCATTTTTTATATATGAGTATTGAGTTCCTTTTAGTCATTCTTTGATTGAAGTCTCAAACTATCAAAAGACAAGACGTCTGTTGGATTTTTTATGGTAGTTGTTGGCTTACTGTCATGGTGGAGAAGAAAGAATGTGGACAAACTTGTAATTTTATAATCTTAGCATCCCTCTCTTCATTTTCTTCGCTCATCTGCAAAGAAAAGTTTTTAATGAGACCCACAATTATTTTTTTCTTTCTCCCTTGTTTTTTCTTCATATTCAAATGAGAGAAAATGTATATTCTACCCATTTTTATCTCCTCCGTTTTCGTTTTCTTTCCTCCTATTTTCTATCCATCCAAACAATGGATTACAGAGGACAAGTATATTTTTTATTTTTGATTTTCCACACACCCTCCCATGTGTGCAACATTCAATTTCCGTGCAGTCTATTTTGGAAGGAAGGCCGTTACAATGCCAAATTTGATCTTTAAAAGCTTACCTGATGTAGTGAATAATGTGCAAATTTTAAATATAAAGTAAATTATCAAATTGGTCTTTAATAGTGTCTTACTATATTAGTCTTTTGAAAAAAATATTAAAATAATCTTTTAAAGATATAAAATGTCATTAAATTTATTCTTAAGTCGTTCATTAAATAAGTCATTGAAAAATAAATTTGGTGACATTTTATATTTTAAAAGATTAATTTGATAAAAAAATCTTTGAAAACTAATGTAATAACACATTAATATTTACAAAAACAATTTTATAATTTACACTTAAATATATTGATAAAACTTAAATTTAAAACTACTTATCGAAAATTTCGCTAACTTTTGTCACAACTAATATAACTTCAAAAATATGGAACGAAAGGATTTTGTATTGTAAAAGGCCTCCCATAATTGTTGGAAATTTATATATATATATATATATATATATATATATATATATATATATATATATATATATATATATATATATATATTACCCAATCTTTAAAATTTTTAAAATTAAAATTATTTTTAGACATATACAAACTAATATTAATTCATTTTTATCATAGCTCAGAATTTAGATTCAAAATCTATTTTATACAATCATTACTTGGAGAATTTTAAAGTAATTTAAACTAGATCTCCATTGTTTTTATTATTTAACATATGTTGGTTCTTTCCTATTAGGTTATGGAAGTTCTTATGTCCTTGCAAGTATCTCAAATGAAGATAGATGATCTAACAAGTTGCATGCGGTATGCCTTTTAGTTTATTCATAGTGTATAAAAAAAATGCCAATTAGATTTTACTCCTAGTGTATACACAACATTAGAGTACAAAAATCACTTAACTCTCCTATGTTTTCGTTATCTTACATATGTTGTTTTCGGCATGGGCTATATTCATATATTTTTATTATTATCCTTCCTTATTAGGAGTACATAACACGAGTATTCTAAACTGCTCAACATTACCTATCATATAGTCCAAATAGTAGAGGAGAGATTCTTGTGTATTCTGAAAGTGCGATAATCAATTCAATGAACCATAACACGTGAATTGCATAACCATATATATAAGCCTTTGAATTAAATTTAAAATAATACATAATAAGTTTTAAATCAAGTCTCAACCAATGCTTTCAGATTATTATTTAATTTCTCGTAGTTGAGGCAACCTATTTGTGTTGCATTGCTTGATTGGTGACCTCAGGATGTTTTTCTACTTTGATATTTGTTTCAAACTTCATTTTTGAATAGTAAATATCAGGGTAGGGCAAGTAAATAACATACAACCAATGAATACGTTGTTGATAATGGAGAATTGTGATAAATCCTCCCAAACAAAGACAATAGCAAAGTTTTTAAGTTTAACAAGGTTTTTGGTTGAGTAGCAAGTCAAGGTAGTGCATTCTCCATCTTTGTTAGTTTATTATGGATTGTTTGAATTGATAGTAATATTAAAATGAAAATTATTGAGTCCCACGCACTTCACAGATGCTGTATCCATAGAAGGTAATGCACTGAAACCCAAAAGAACAAAAGCTCATTGCTTAATCAAGTTGCGGATAACATAGGGAAGAATACCACCATGATCAACGTATGCCAGCTCCACCTGCAAATTGTGTTTCTAAGTATCAAAATGAAGCCCCTATGTATATCAATCTCAGATCTTCTTGTTCAGGATAACTAACATAAAATACAAGTTAAATAGGACAGAGTTACCTTTGTATCAAGGCAAAGCTTGCATGTAAAAGATTTGCCACTGTCAATGATGACATTAACATCTTGACCAGGTTCTATGTCACCAACTTTTCCTGGAAGATCGACTGTAAAACACTCAAGACCTGTCAATTCTAGTGTTTCTGCATCCTCACCATGCTTGAAGCAAAGAGGAATGATCCCCATTCCAACAAGATTAGTACGATGAATTCTCTCAAAACTCTTAGCAATGACTGCTTTCACCCCCTATGTGGAAAAGCAAGTGAAAAAGGATTTGTAAAACAAGAAGGCAATGCAATAAATATAATGGAACATCATTATATGTGAGCTCACAAGTAGCAGAGGACCCTTGGCAGCCCAATCTCGCGAGCTTCCTGTTCCATAGTCTGCTCCAGCCAAGGTAATGGTGTCCTGGCCAGCAGCCTTATACCTCTATAAACAGGATCATACTAAGTATTCAACAAATGGAGTTGACATTGACATACAATACAAATAAAACCAGAAATGATGCATTAAGTAGACAAAACAAGACATTGTCCATTGAGAAAGAACATGGTGGAATAAGAAGGGTATGCATATTAGATTTATCATCATTTATCAAAGGCTCCTAAAATCAGTAGTCTATAAAGTAGACCTCAATTCGCTACAAAGTTTAAAAGAGGAAGCATATGAAAAATCTAATACAACAAGTCTCCCAAATTCAATTATTCTTGCTTTTTGGCATTTGAAACACTAAATATATCACCCAAATTATTGCTGCGTCAAGGTGACATGGGTAAAAAGTGATTTGTCATGCAGACACATAAATTGAAGCTTATCCATATGTTTAAATATTCATACTCACCATTGCTGCCTCATACACAGTCAATTTTTCTCCTGTCGGAATGTGAATAGTTTTTGGACCCACTTCTCCATTTAGAAGTATGTTCACAAGGCGGATATTGGCAAAAGTGCCTCTTACCATCACTTCATCATTTCCCCGACGACTACCATAAGAATTGAAGTCCTTGCGATCCACACCATACTCAAGCAGGTATTTTGCAGCAGGGCTATCCTTGTGCTGGAGGAGAAATATGATCAGTGGTAATACCATCTCCTAAGTTGAGCAAGCAATAACAATCCTTTATCCCATGAAGACCAGGGGGCTCCATGGTCATGTTCTTAAAATAAGGAGGCTCATGAATGTATGTGGAGTTTGGATCCCATGAGTACATAGTGGAAGCAGGAATTGAAAGCTGATCCCACATAGGGTTGCCCTTTGTAATAGCCTCATAAATGCTCTTGAACATGCCAGGCAATACATAACTTTGAAGAACCTATATTTGCATAACAAGCAACATTTATCTAAGTCTAAATATTAGATAATCTTCGGAGTAAAGGAACAATCATTACATTAATCTCATAGCCTCAACTTGCTGTTTTCTTCCTACCTCTGAGACCAATTCATTACTAGGCCAGATATCTTTCAAGTACACATTCTTTCCATTCTTTCCTGTTCCTAGTGGTTCTTTACTGAAATCAATGTCAACCTGAAATGCAAATTGTCATTGAGCTGAAGTTAAAAAATAAGCATATGAAAAAAAAAAATCCTCTCTTTTCTCTGTGTATTCCACACATTTAGAGGCGCGGAAAGAGGAAAAATTTATTTAAGCGATTCATGAAAATTGAAAATGCCATCATCAGCAAGCTTTTAATTGACGTGACTGCTTCAAGACAAATTCTTATTCCTATCTATTAGGCATTTTTTTTCTTTCAAGAGACATCGATCTTATGTACTACAGAGAGTTGTTTACCACTCGCTAGACATAAAGATGTCTGAAAGAAGTAGTGCATTGTGTAAGTGGACCTCATAAACTTTAAAAGCATATTTTTCCTTGGGAAGAAACTACTGCTTCTAAGTCCGTTTTGAGCTTCATCCATCAGAGCTATGTGTTAAACTCAAGGTACACTACTAGGAATTAGTCGAATTACCTTGCCTCCATACAGAAGATCATCAGGTCTTAGTAGGCAGTTAAATTTTCTCAATATGTCAGAGCTATTAGTTTTTGAAGTGTCTTCAACATTGAGGATTGTGTCTAAATCACATTCAAAAGGCAACTGTTATATCATGGAAGTAAAAGAACGCACACAGACCGTGCCAGCAAGCGCATAGGCAACAACCAATGGAGGAGAAGCAAGGTAGTTAGCTCTTGTTAGTGGATGAATACGACCATCAAAATTTCGGTTTCCAGAAAGAACAGAAACAACAATAATGTCTGCAAAGGTTGCAAAGAACAGGATTAGACGAGGGAAGAGGTGATTAAGACAGAAAATGAAAATTATATATATATAGTATCTTAAAGCATCTTCCTTAGATGATGGTAGTTAAATAAGATCAAAGCCACTTGAATTGAAAAGAATACCCAATAGTGGCATGTACTAAAGATGCCCAAAAAAAAAAGAATATCACTAATTTAATTGTGTACCATTTTCTGAAATTGCGGATGCCACTGACTCATCTAGTTCTCCGGAATTACCAATACAAGTTGTACAACCATAGCCAACAGTGTGAAAGCCTTGCAGGTTTAAATACTTCTGCAGGCCACTGAATAAAAAGTAAGTATAAGCAAGGTATGTACTTAATAGAAATATATGTGCAACTGATGACAAAAGCAAAGGCATATGGCAAACCTCTGGAGTAGATATTCTGTAACTACCCTGGAGCCCGGAGCAAGACTTGTTTTAATCCATTGCTTGACCTGATATAAAGAACACATAGAAACGCCATATCTAAATGATTGATATAATAGTTAGAAGAATGAATCAATCAGAGTTGAATGTTTGCAGTTTACTTTCCTGATGAATTTGCATTTAGATGTTGAGATTTGAGACTAACCTCCAAACCTAGTTCACAAGCTTTCTTTGCAACAAGACCAGCCCCAAGCATTAAACTAGGGTTTGATGTATTAGTGCAACTTCTAATGGCTGCAATGACAACACTTCCATGCTCAAGTTCAGCAGGATGTCCTTGGAAAGAAAACTTTACCACTTTAACCCTTTCTCCTTTTGATATCCCAAATCCCTGCTAGAAATTTAATAATATGAATATATGAGCAAAAAATCAGTTAAACAGAAAGCTTACATGGACAACATGATAGGACATAAGACATAACACATAGGTCAAAGTGTTCATCCATTTATTGAACTTCTAAGTCTAGAATTCACTCACAACAATCAACATGATTGATTCATGGATGTCATTGTGTACTCAACAAGATACAAGATTTTGGGATGTGCCTATGCTAACTGAATGAATAAAGTGTTACTATTGAAAATGAAAGTTTATATTGTGTACCAACTTTGATCATCATGACCAAGTAAACAAATATTGCCTGTCCAGGTTCTATATTTTGTATCTATTTAAGAAACCAAAGTCATCTGCAAGCTGCAGGGTCACCTTGAATCCAACTTTGTTGTCAAGACATGCATGCCAATTTGCCTTCATATCTTTCAATGGAACTCGATCATTAGGCCTTTCAGAAAGTATAGCATATCAGGACAAAAGAGAGAAAGTGACAATATAAAGGAATACAAGTGTAAAACTATTTGCCAGTTATACCTCTTGGGCCCTGAAACACAGGATTCAACTTCTCCCAGGTCTAACTGCAAATGAGATGTGTATACTCTTTCATGGTGAGCCTGCACGACACAAAAGTTTCAGTGACCTTAGATCTACAACTTCCATCGTAACATGTACTTCTTATTCCAATAGAAGATATTACCTCCTTACAGTCAACAAACAATCCGTTTGCACGTAAATATGATTCTAGCATTGAAACCTGTAAGCAAGCAAACTTGGTGAAATAGTAAATTCACGAAGTTTCATACTGAGAATAGCAAACTACTTTCAAGGAAAAAAGTAAAACAAAGAGTGTCTCACTATCTCTTCACTTCTTCCAGTCAATCTAAGATACTCCAATGTGACATCATCTACAGGGAAGAAGGCCATTGTTGCCCCATATTCAGGACACATGTTTGCAATAGTAGCCCTATCAGCCAACAACATTTCTCCCATGCCTTCACCTAAAGGCATATTTAAATAAGCTCACTCATTTGTGCAACTACAGTGAAAACTGGTGATAGAATCTATCCTAAACAGTCTTATACTAATTAACTTACCATAAAATTCAATGAACTTGCCAACAACACCATGCTTCCTCAACATATGGGTCACAGTCAAAACCAAGTCAGTTGCTGTGACACCATTATGCAATTTCCCAGACAACTTGAATCCAACAACACCAGGCAACATCATACTCATTAGCTGTCATATTAAAACTACAGCCTTTAGGCATGAATGCAAGTCACCCCTTTAAATAGGCATCCCCAACCAGAAAAGAATGTAAATGCACTTATCATGATCACCAAAGCTAGAATAGTACTGGAAAAGAGAAAGGTTTTATGACTAGATTAATTAAGAATAGGAAGGAAAATGCGACCATAAGATAAAGCAAATGTTATTGCTTGATCCAAACATAAAAATTTATCCATATTTTGACAACAGAAAGGTTCAGAACAAAACCAACTGAAGAAAAACATTTGAAAATTGAAGACTGTACTTTGAAAAATCTCCAAACAAAGTGGCATAAAAGATGTCATGAACTTGAAAATTAGTATTAGAGAGATGAAATCTAGTTAAAATTACCAAAAGATGCAAAGACTTCCTAGCAAGAATTTGTTATAGACTTATTTAATGTGAGCTGTTTCATACATTTAGTACACTAATTCACAACCAGATCATAGTATTAACACTCTATGGGCTATGGGCAACATTAAATATTTCATAACATGGACTTGTCTTGATTTATATCAGAAGGCAAACCACCATCATTCCACATACTTTACCTGGCCAAGCATTGCTGCCTCTGCTTCAATTCCTCCGACTCCCCACCCAGCAACTCCCAACCCATCAATCATTGGTGTGTGGGAATCAGTACCAATCACACTATTAGGGTAGAGAATGCCATCAGTGTTGAAAACTGTCCGTCCAAGGTATTCTAGATTTACCTACAAATTCAATAGAATGTCATATTCTGAGTCCATTTACAACCTGCATTTTATATTTTCTTTTATTCTCCTTTAACCCTCTACTTTCTTTCCCTGGGTGGTGATGCAGAGGTTCATGAGCAAGAGTTGCCTCCAATAACTGTTAAACTCCGAAAAGGTTAGGCCAAAACTGTCTCTTCTCCTCATGGAGATTTCTCATATAAATACACTTTAATTACAATCTGTCAAGCTGATTTTCAGCCCAATAAAATAGCTAAACTGCCATATATACATTTACAGCTAATTATCCTAATTAAGAGAGTAATTATTACAAATAAATGTGCAATCCCATACAATTTGCTGTGCCATTAATTCCGTTGACAATAACCAATACATCAACAATGTAAATGACATCAGTTACTTTATATTCCATATATATCTACCTGGTGGACTATTCCAGACCCAGGAGGAACAACAAGCACGTTATGGAAAGCAGATGATCCCCATTTAAGGAAACCAAATCTCTCTTTTTTCCTTTGTAACTCAAATTCCATATTTGCTTGTAATGCATCCTCTGATCTTGCTACGTCAACCTGAACTGAATGATCTATAACAAGCTCCACCGGAACCTGCATGCAATAAGTCTGCAATATCACCCCAATATAGTTTTAAAAAAACTGGCAATAGAAGTTACAGGAGACTGCACCACTTTCCCCAAAAATAAAAATGGGAAGAGTACAATAACTACGCATTACCAAGTATCTTGATATTGTTTATGTCTATGTCATACTGGTTAACCCAAAATATGATAAATGAATGTACTATAGGAATATGCTAATATATAGTAAGAAGAAGGTAGATATATTAGTTACAAACCAAAGGACTGATCTTGTTAGGATCACTGCCAAGATTCTTCATGGCATCCCTCATAGAAGCCAGATCAACCAAAGCTGGAACTCCAGTAGCATCCTTGTTAATAAAAGCAAAAAATGACTTAGAAAAGAAAACAAAAACTCCAGACTTTGTAATCAAGGATTGATTCATGGAAGTGGAACAAAGCTGCAGTAGAACACGAGCAGGCATGAAAGGAATTTCAGTTTGCTTTTGAGATGTGTTCTCCCAGTCAATAATATTTTCAACATCATTCTTAGTCACTTTAAAGTTGTCACAATTACGTATGGCAGATTCTAGAAGTATCCTTATGGAGTATGGCAGCCTATCTTGAATATGCCAAAGAGACAATGTAGTTACAATTTATCAACATTAGGAACAGAATCTAAATAGAAGGGAGAACTGACAAGGATGGAGTGATATGTACAAATATATTTATAATTTTTCCTATAAGATTAAAGCATAGTAGTCAGTAGAGAGTTCTTACCAATTCTAGGATCACTCAAAGCAGGCAAACTATAGAAGTTTCCATATTCGCCACCTCCAGGCTTGGGGAGACTGGTCAATATTCCCTTGAACACATCTTCAGAAGCTAAAGTGGTGGAGAAGACAATTAAATTTTTGTTTCATACTCCAGTGACTGTGATAATAATAAAGAAAGAGCTACATTTTCTGAGATAGTAAAATTCAGTAGACCAACAGAAGGAAAAATGAAATCTTAACACTCAACCTAGTCAAAATTGCGGTCCCATATCTCTTCAGTTCTCCTTCAACACAAATAAATACGCTCATAACAATTCCTTTTCATATGGAATGTGAAATGCTGATTTATTTAACTTTTGGAGTTAGTCAATTAAGTTATGGACTTGTTTTCAAATTATTTCAAAAACTTGCTAACTGATTTGGAAGCAAAAAGGAGGCTTTGAATGAATATATATATAAGTACTAGAACGCCAAGTTATCATACCCATAATAGTCATCTCTCTAGGCAACTGCTGTAAACAATGACTGATGCTCTAGGCAAAGATGGTGAACATTTGGAAGAACACAAGTAAAGTAGACTCAGCAGCGAATAACCATTAAAGGGAAAGGGCTTTCATAGCTTGAATTTCCTCTATTTGTCATAGTTGCAGAGAAGTATACAGCTTAGTGCATCACTGGATTGCATAGAGAAGAAGGTGAAAGAGTGGAGAAAAAGATACGAGGTTATAGTTATACTGCATGAAAAGCTAAGTGAGTTTCAAACTTTGACTGAATTAATTGCATTACGTTCATTCTAGTTTACTTGACACCTTGCTGCAACCCAAAAAAGAGGCTCTCTGAAGGGTACACTTAGTCCTGCACCTGTTGTTCTTCTATCCACGTTTCATGAGGCATGCTTTATTCACGTAAGGACAACAAGGGTCAGCCCAAGTCATTTTCCAAATTCTAAGATAATTATATGGAAAGGTCGTTGTTTCATCATCCAATGTATCATAGATTGCCATCTTAAATATTTCACTAGCAATTTAAATAAATAAGTTCAACAAGTTAAAACTCAATTTCTTTTTAAAACTTACCTCTTTATATATATAATCACTTATAATGTGATTTTTCTTAATTAATTTGGGTTAATTTTTATGGTTCATAATGTGAATCCGACCCATAAGCACTCATAGGAACCAAAGTTTGGTGTACTGCTCACTTTTTGAAAGTCAATAGGCCGTGCAAGAGGTTGAAAACAGGTGCACCCTTATTAAATAGACAAGAGAGGACACTTCTTAAATAGGAGAGAGTATTACATAAATTTAAGTTACTTAATATTTAATATTTTTATAAATTTTTCTATTACATAATTAAAATATAAAATTTTATAAAAATATTAAGTATTAATTGGCATGATATACTAAACTCAAGTGTTTTAGATTTAAACAAGAATTTCTTCTTAAAACAAGTTCAGGCTCCAGCAAGGGTCACCCAAAAGTATGAGGAAATGTTAATACACTGCATTTCTTAAAGATCTGTATAGCTAATGAAGCTTTGAGACCTCCCTGAATCATAATTCACCTAAACCAAGTGTAAGAGATTATTTGGAAAGAACTAGGTTTTACTTAGTAGGGCGAGGATAATTATTGCTAATGCTTAAAAACTTCAGGCTTAGTGGTCATAAACCAAAGAAAAAAAAAAGAGAAGGTACAATTTGGAAAGACAAGAATTGTTCCAAAATTTTATGAAGAGATAACAAAGTCAAGCCATTTCAAAACAGCGCATGAGGCTAAGGCTAACACAAAGAATGTTGGTGTCAGCAAGTCCCTTTCAGTTGTAATAAAAATTCAACTTGGAGGTTGCCAGGTTGCTGGTCTAAAAGATGCACCAGATCCTGTTGGCTCTGAAGACCTGGAATAAAATAAAATATACAAACAGAGAACAATTAATAAAGTGATTATATTGGAGGATTAAAAACTTCAGAAATATTAAGGCTGACAAAGTCATCTAACGTTTAAAATAATAGTTTCCTGCTTTATGGGTCAGAGCATAAATATTGTTTCTTTCAACTAGAATGAAGATTCTTAGAAGCTTGGCTAAATCATAATGTACATCGACTCAAATAATATACGCATATGAACTTACTCAGGCTCTACTTTTGCTTTCTTAGCTGCCTTGTCTTGAGAATTCCTGCAGAAAGATCACATGATTACTATATGTTGAATAGTTATTCCTAAACTATTTTATTTGCAAAAGAGGAAAAAAACAACATGACTTCACAGGAAATAACATTGGGAAATTGGTAAAAACAATTAACTCAATTGAAGTCAACACTTGTTTAAAGAACATCTAAAACAGAATGAAGCAAGGAAATGTATTTTTAGTTGCAAGATTGGTTTTGTAATTGAAATGTATTTTATTGTAGAATCGTTGTCTTGTCTGAGGAAATGTATTCCTTTTCCTTGAAATTGAAAATGGTGGATCAAAATAACTGTTTCTTTCTTCTTCTTCTTTTCCAATTAGACCTTTTTATCCTTATTCCTTACTCTTCATTATTAAAATTTCCTGATTTGATAATTCTAGTAATGATAAGGAATATAATTTTTTCATGAACTTCTGAGAGTGGGATGTACTGGTAGCCTTATTTGATGTTAAGTAATGACAAATGAGATGCTCAATTGAGTGTTGATAAATGCTTTGTAATTGTAATAGAAGAATGTTCGACTTTTCTTCATGCTTTCTATCCCACACCACACTTGTACATATAATAAAATACAAAATGCTGAAGGTTGGAGGAAAGGATGAACAAAAATGACAATGACTACTTCAGTTTACTTTATGTAGATTATTACCATTCCTGCCAAAATTGACCCCGTTGAAAAAACAGTGCCGCAGGAAAGAGGGGGGAAAGCCACATGGGTCAAAGTTAATGATCTTTTTCCAGTTTAGGTGAGACTGCTGTCAGTTTCAATCATATTACTGCTACATATTTAAAGCTTAAGAATCATAAAAGAAAAACTTTCCGCCCCTAGTTACATAAATAACAAATGAAAATCTTCCTTAGCACGACTATTCAATTATGCTTACACATGCACTAATGTCTTAACTGTGCTAAGTGTTTAACCTTATTTTCCTGGTCCCATGCTACTCACTTTACAGCCGCCACTCCAATGCCACGCAAGGCTCAGCTGGAGATTTCAGCTTTAGCAACAAGAATATTCTGCACCAACGGTGGAAACTTCTGCAGATTCTTTAGCTAAGATTCTCATTAAATCTTAGGAGAAATCAAAGAAGGTTGATTGGGCTAGAGGGACTGCAAATTCTCACTAACAGTTTTCTGTTTTGTCTCTAACTTTGGCAATAGGTGACTATATACATTAAATGACGGCTTGGCAATTAGTGCATGTGGTCACTTTTTTTTTGTTCAGCAGCAGAAACTTCCAGGAAGCATTTTCTTTCGTTTTAATTTACAGAACATAGAATTTTCCGTGTGCTAATTTTCTTTCTCTTTCTCTGCTTGTTCATGGTATAAGTTTTCTTATTATTATTATTATTTTATTAGGTACGTAGTAGCTATCGTATCTTCCTTCACTTGATATGCCGTTACCATGAAAACAAATTAAAGAAAAAATAAAAGAGGAAGAAATGACAAAAATGCTTGTTTAACGTGTGTCATGTGTGCATTATTTTTTAACACAAATTCCTAGCATTTGTATTCTTCTGTTGAAAACTTTGTCTCTTTGTCTGTTTCCTTGACAATAGCCAATCTTTTTCTATTAGCCGTCGATTCAAAGGGGATGGCTGTACCATTATTTCTGTACTCCTCTTTTAAAATTAATTATGATGTTCCATATATATGTAACTTAGGTTAGGCTCCAGAAATTTATTACATTAGTGAAACCACCATAATTTACTCACAGTTTAACCCTTAATGCTCCATTAAAAGCCAGTAATGAAATTATCACATTGAAAATTTAAAGAACAAAAGATCAACATGTATGTACTCATGGCAAGTGGCTTTATGAAAGCTATAAATGGAGAAGAAAAGGAAACCTGAGTCCTGGGTGTGCCATCAAAAGGCTAAAGATTCTTTATTAATTGAAATGAGCTAAAAATAAATAAATAAATAAATTAGCATCCACTGTTCAGGACTACATACTTATCAGGTAAAGTTTTTGTTTTTTTTTTCTGGTGAATTACCTATAAGGTAAAGTTAGTAAAACTCGTTAACCAAAAAAATTTAGTAAAACTCAGCATCCACTGTTCTGCATCCACTATGTCAGATAAAACTCAATATCCCTTGTTCCTTTTACACTATTCTGCATTAAAGATTCCAATATCCAACTTAGCAGGTAAAGCTAGTAAAAGAGTCAGTAAAAAAAATGTACTGCCCCATCTATCTTGTCAGAAGTTGTTCCTCTCACACACCAAGAGTTAAATACATGGAGACCCACCATTTAGGGGAACGCTAGGGACAAGCGTCAGGGCTGTCTTATTCTTGCCCCTTGGGGAGTTGCTGCTGCCATTCAGTTCCTGTGGGTGTTCTGGTTCCCCCATAAAATCTATCAGCAGCTAGACCTCTGCAAACATATTGAGGTAAGGAAAACTCTTGGACTCAGGAAATAGCAAGATCCTTGTTAAATTCAAATTCTGGTATCAGAATTGAGAGTGACTTAGCTCTGATTTCAACTGAATTTTGCTTTGCATATTCCAGAAAACCACTTTAGAATCAATATAAAGTTGGGTTGTCTTAAGCTTCTGATTCCAGAAAAGAAAAAAAGGTAGATTCCTGTTTTCCTTAATGAAATATCAAATATCTTATTGAATAACCAGCTCTTGTGATTTCTTTATTTGTACATATCTACTTCTTTCTCCTTCTCCCCTCAACTTCTAATTCTTTTCCTTTTTTTTTTTCTTGTTATTATTTAAGTTGTGAAAAATTAATCAGAGTTTGGAGGAAACAAAGATTCTAATTCAATGAGTTGTGAAAAGTTTCTTCTGATTTGGGTCATGTGGGCTATGTAGGAAGTGATTAATGGAAGATAAATATAGTCTAGTTAGGCAGCACAGTGGGATATGGAAATCCTTGAGAGATGGAGACTTTGAAGAAGAAGAAGTTTGGGCTGTTATCAAAAACAGACCTGACTATAGTTCTGGAGTTGGCAAGCCCAAAGACAAGGAGTCCTCTGCTCTTCCTGTCCCTAAGCCCCTCCCAACTGCAGCAAGAATGATCCCAAGGGCTAGCAGTAGCAATAGTAGTGCTAGTTCCTCCCGTGAAGCCAAGGTTCTTCAGCAATCAGCACCTGTCAACATTCCTGACTGGTCAAAGATTTATAAGAATAACCAAACTAAGGCCCCCAAAAATATTTCAAGGTTTGATGATTATGATTTCTATTATTCTGTTGATGATGAAGTTGATGATGGTGATGGTGTTGTCAATTATGGTGGGGATAGTGATGAGGATGAAGAGGAAGATGATGAGTATGATTCCAAGCTTCCCCCACATGAATTTATTGCTAGAAGGCTTGCAAGGAGTCACATATCCTCATTTTCTGTTTTAGAAGGTTTTGGGAGAACCCTCAAAGGTAGGGACCTTAGCAAAGTGAGGAATGCTGTACTCACAAAAACTGGTTTCCTTGAGTAACTATGAAGGGGTCTCTTCAGTAGTAATACACTAGTATTACTTCTTTCACATTTGTGATGTATAGTGGGTTTGTACTTTTTAGTTAGTGGTTTACTTAGCAGTGGAGATTGTGTTTCATGCTTGGGGTACAAAAGATTCATTTAGCCATTTACCATGAAAAACAATGAATCAAATTGGTTGTGTCAAACTTTTGAGTTTTGGCTTTTTCCTTTTCCTTTGAGCAAATCAATCTCTCTCCTTGACCTACTTCACTCTTCCTTTTTCTCTTGTGTTTACTGTCCTGTGTGTGGAAGTTTGAGACATATACCATAATAGATGACCCAAGGTATCACTCCCAAAATCTTTGACGCCTGATTATGACTTTTTTTGGTTCCCTTTCTTTCTTTCTGTTTTTTCTTTTCTTTTCTTAATGCTATTGCTAATCCTTTCTTCTATTTTCTTTGTCGTAGAAGACATAATTGAATTAAAGTTATATACTGACGTGTTAATTGACTTTTTTCTTTCTTTCATAGGCATGTTAATTGTATTAATCAGAAAAGGGAAAGTCGGTAGAAATATTGAATAACCTTTGCTTGAGCTGGAAATTGATAGTACTGATATAACTCTCACCTTGTGTAAGATCTAAGATAAACATATATCAGCTCTATCAAAGTTGTTTGCAATTTTACTTAAATCTTAAATGAATTAATAGTTTGTCTAAAGTCTAAACTAAATGAGTTAAAAATTTAAATAAACGTAGTATAAATTTGATTAAACTCAATTACTACCTAGCGTTGGTAATTTAGAAGAGACAAGCATTTGTAAATATTAAAATAACGTAATTCTATTACCAAACTTCTATAAGAAGGGTCTAAATTATTAAAGAATAATGTTTGGTATACAATTACAAGATGTATATCACCTTATTGTGAATTAAGGTAGCAGAAGTAAAATGTAAATATATATAAAAAAATAAAGTAAAATTAATTGTAATTAAATAATAAAAATTATATTAATAAAAAATGATATGTTTATAATTATACTTGAATAAACTATTCATGGTGTGGGAAATTGACAGACATTTTACCAACTTCATGTCTTCATTTAATAATTATAGAAAAGAACAATGTATAAGATCTAACAATGTGTGACACTAAAAAGCGAGGGGGGAAAACCCAGTAGTAGTCTCTATCAATTATCAACCTAGATCTCCATAACCAGAAGGATTAATTTCATAGAAGCTACAGATAGAGTATAGGCTTTCTTTAACTTTCTTCAATTTTAAACGAGTTTTATCTCTTTCCCATGTTTTTTTATTACCATTCTTGACTCAATTCTTATATTTTTATATTAAATAATATATATATATATATATTTTTATATTTTATTTAATATTATTTATTATACATATTTTTTTTATCATTTTCTCTTACTTAATTATATCTCTTAAAAAAAATATAAATAGTACATACATCACTAAAAGTGATATATCACTATCTTTTTCCTTCTTGACCTTTCAAATGTCAAATTTAGCGCATTGCTTCCATGCCTAAGATTATTAAATACAAAGGCACTGATTAATGCATTAAACAACAAAGAAAACATGCAAAACAAAGGAGTGAAGTTATCCATTGTACACAATAATAACGTCAAACGTAATTCTTAGCCCAGTAGAATATCATCGGGGTAGCCCCTACAATAGTTCTGCTAGAATAGCACACTCAGAACCTATGATTGTGAACCTCCTAAAACTTATTACCCAGTTTCTTTGTTTTTTGGTTTTATAAAATGACTCCACTGGGCCACCTAACTCCAATACAACTTAAGTTATTAGTGGAAGAGACATGGTCCTTTAGTTTTGTGGTATTAGGTTCTATTTCGATGATATTATTAAGAAAAGTTCTGTTTAAATAGTTCATCATATTTCGGAAGATTAGAATGAGGGAGAATTTTTTTAAAAAAAATCTGCTTAGAGGTATTTAAAAAAAAAAAACTGCTTAGAGGTGCTATTGGATTTAGTGCCTAATAAAAAGAATCATGCTACAACATATCTAAAATGTTCCTAAGGGACATCCCCCGGTTGCTTTCCATTTCACCTTCCGCTCCTACGCCCAAACACAAAAATTAATTCCGTTCTCCCCATTTCCTTTCCGTTCCCCTCTTTACCTATCATCCAAACATAGTGTAAAGGACATCCCCGGCCCCTCCCCCCAAAAATAATTCTTAGTCAACAAACAAATGTGGCAGAGAATATCAGATGAATTCATTAATTATATTGAGTTATAGACGAAATAGAGGAGATGAAATAATGGAGGGAGAATTTTCAGTGCAACTTATTCTGCTCCACAGTTCAAAAGTTGAGCAGGATGACAACAAGGAAATTTTGAAAATTAACCCGATTATATTTGGTCAACTTGGGTTTCATTGAGTTAATTGGGTTAACTTTTTTCAAACAATACAAAATTTAAATAAACAATTTGATTGGTCTCAAATTAATCATATTAGAAGTAGCGGAGTGGAGACTTGGACTCGAAGGGAACCAAGCCCAATCAAGAGAAGGGACGCGCCATCTCAGTAAGGAGTGATCACCATCCTTATTCAATCAAAGAACATTTTCTCATAAATGTGATTAGCCAGCAGACAAAAAGGAATATGTTCTAGAACTTTCTCAATATATTTTGCAATAAAGGAAAAAATCCCGCTATCTGTATAGTTATTTGTTTCCCAAATTACCCCATATTATAAATAAAAGGACTTCTCAAATTATTTTTTCACTCAAGTTTGAAAGAGAAAGATTAACATAAAAGTTATTATAAAAAAAAAAATTTCACAAATTTCATATCCAATAGCTGCACGTTGAGTCGAATCAATTAAGTTTAAAAAACCTAATGGACAGCTACAAATGGGTCAGTTGCTACATTTTTTTTTTTTTTATGTAAACTTCAGCACGCTGTTATTAAACTCGGCTCAGAATAGCCGGTTTGACCAGTGAACCAACCAGTTAATCGGTCCGAGCAGTTATATAGATCGGATATGCATTCGACTCAGCAAGCTTCTGTGGAAACCGGTGACCCGGCAATTTATGTGACTTGGCCCACCACGCCTGAGAATAGAGAAGGACAAAAAGCCGCCGTGCGGCTCTGCCGGCCCCAGCCCGTGCTCGCGCTCCAAAGCCCAGCCTCGGTGCTACAACCCAGTCACTGCTCCGTCGCCAACGCGCGTCCAAGGAACAACCAGGTTGAGCGACAACGAACAAGTCACCACAGTGACTACACCTTTGGGGTATAACAATGGAAAGAAGAAGTCTCAAATGCGGCGCATGTAGAGAAATGAGAGTTGCGAAAATAAAGTTGCAGCTAGGGTTTCATTTTTCTGTTAATAAATAAATGGGTTAATTTTGGGCCTATATGGAAGTTTTGGACTAGTCTACATGGGTGAAAAGGTGGGTTTGATTGTTTTTTCTTGTTTCTTTTTTTTTCTTATTTATATTATTAAATTTGGCCCAAATCTAAATATTTGTATATATAATTTTATGTATTTTTTGTTTATAACAATTATTTATATTTTTATTTTATTTTATGACAACAGCAACTTACTGATTGAACCAATAACTCATTAACTTAGTGTCTTGGCTGAGTCAATGATCAAACTGAGTTTAATAATTATGTTTCATCACCACATATGGCTTAATCCTTATGCTCTAATAACTATTAAAACTCTAGGAATTCAGTATTTAATTTGTATCATTAGGAATGTAATCGTCGAAGTAGAATTCATCACAACCAAAGAAGGATAACAATCCTTGTATTTCTTTATCTCTAGTCTGTTTAATTTGGATGGACGTCCACCAATCTTCAATATACAAGAACTCCGGCATTTACCATAGCAAACATGCCGTGCTTCAACATTTTGAAGCTGAGCAGGGTGCATAAAAGGAGAGGGATGGTAATAGGTTTGCACAACAAGTAGGTTATGTGCAACCATGAGAACAATTATCAGCCAAAATGCCATTTTGCTGTTTTTGCCAATAATTTTAGTTTCAAATAAAAGGCTTTTTGTATTCCGTATTATGTGCACGCTACTTAGAATATCTGATTCAGGTAACTTTCTCTATTTAATTCAACAAGCATGTTTGTTTTTCATATCCTTTCCAAGACAAGAATGGGAAAATTTTATTGATGTGGCTTTTAAGTTTACTAGCTTTTGGAAAGGGTCATGTGTTATCTCCATGATGATGATGATATATTATGTAATTAACTAAAGGCCATGATGATGATTCTTAGATATGCCCGTTACTTCATGTGGATGCTACATCGGATCCCACTGCATGCGGCTAGGCCACCTTTTGTTTGATGTCTATTAGTGATAAGAGATGAAATGGAAGTGAGTCACCAACACAAAAGAAGTTGAATTATAAATTGCTTACAAATAAATTAATGTTTTTCTGCTTTTTTTTACCATTAGATAATTAAATTTAAGAAATTCTATAGATTTTAACTAATAAATTATTCAGACACCCATTTACTAATACACTCACGAGCACACACATAAGGGCCACTGCTCATATGACTTTAAAGAAGTGAAGATAGGATTTGAGACTAATGAATCTTATTTGAGACTTATTTGAGACTAATAAAGTAAATATAACAATATCTTATATATACTTTCTTTATGTGTGTTAATGTATCTTTATTTCCTTTCAAAAGCTTGTGTATAGAAGAGAAAGGTTATAGATCAAATTCAGCTAAAAATATGAAGATGTCCATAAAAAGAAACCAACAAAGCATTTCAAAACATAAGAGAAAAAGTTTGGCATCTATTTCAAGGGCTGAATGATATTAGATTCTACATCGGATTAGTATATAAGTAAAGTATTCTTTATAATGATTTTGGTAATTTTATCCTCTTAAGTCAGCTTTTGAAGTAGAATTAGACCCAATTATTATAATATGGTATAAGAATATAACTCAATCTTGATGTTGAGCCACTTGTAGATATCCAGTCATATAAATCACAATCCAGATATCTAGTTCTAAGTGTGAGAGGAGTGTGATAAGTCTCACATCGGATGAGTATATGAACAAAGTATTCTTTATAGTGACTTAGATAACTTTTTTCCTTGAACTAACTTTTGGGATAATGTTAGACCTAATTATTTTAATAAATGAAAAAATGGAATCAATTATTAATTATTAATTAATTAAGAATTTAATTTTTGTTATGATAAATCAATTAAATATATAAGATTTCCATAAGTATATACTTTTTAGTAAGATTCACTGAGTAATTCCTAAAACATAGAACTACATACTTTTAGAGAAAGTAACTTAAAGTTAAAACATAAACATCATACAGAAGCAAATTTAAGATTTTGTCCCCTCACTTAAACTAAGTTTTATGTAAACATATTTTACTTGTAGTATAGGAATTTAAAATTTATAGAAAGCACCTTGTAATTAGGAATAAGCCAATATACGAATAGAAAATTAACCCTACACTCAAAGAATGTAAAGAGTAAAGACACCAGGTGATCCTAAAAAATATAATAAATAAGATGCATGCATCTAGTTGAGTCTCACCATCTTGTCCAATGCTACTTAACGTGTATATATAGATAAGTTCATTTAAAATGAGATTGTTTTTAAAATATACAAGTAAAATCTACCATTAAATTTTAATGAGTTAAAATCATGATTCACTTTAAATTAAATTAAGAGTTCACCTTTATTTGTTCACTTTAAAAACAATCTCACTTTTAAAAGAGTTATATATATATAAACAACGGGACAAAAGCCAAACAACTGAAAGTAAGAGCTTACAATGTGATTATGATTTTAAATTGCGGTCCGCAATTGTAATTGCGACCACAATATTATGATTTTTGTGGTCTCTGTAACCACATCGCAACTGTAATTGTGGCCACATCAACCACATTTTTTTGTAATTCTCTACAATTACAATAAACGTAACATAACCACAACCACGACTGCAACTATAACTTAAAATCATGAATATGATCAAAACTAACTTGGCTATTATCAACCAAGAAAGCTAAAGATAAAAATGGAGGCAACTGAGAAATAAAATGAACACCATGAGTCATAGAGTGGCCATGCTTCGCTAAGCTATCAGTAGAGTTGTAAATTAGTTCGGATAACCCAACCAATTCGAATCGAACCAATTAAATTGGTTCGGTTTGGTTCGGATATATTGATTGGTTCGGGTAAAATCCAAATCAAATAAAGTTTAATTGATTCAGTTTTTGGATTTGAAATTTCAAATCCAAGAACCGAATCAAACCAAACCATATATATATATATAATCATTGATTGTTGATCTTCTCAATACTGCACATATTGACTTCAGTAACTTGATATCATTGAATGTGAGACGTGAACCTGATCCACATGTACTAGATGTAATATTGAATTTCTTACTTCAAGACTCTCCATCTGCAGAAGTCATAATTACTAAAGGTAATATATTAATATTTAATCATTGGTAGTGAGTTATATAATTAATTTGGTTATAACTTTTTTCTCTGTTCTCTTTACAATTTCCTGTTTAATCTTATTCATTCCTAATTGGCCGACTCCAATCCACAATTACTTATGCAATTCACCAATTCTCTTTTCTTTGTTATGGTAAAGGTGTTCTTTCGGAGGTCATTGAGTGATTCTTTGGTGTACATTTTAGCTCACAGTAAGGTGTCTTTTGTTGTTGACAAAGTCGAGAAGCTTGAGGTCTTGGTGTTGTGACTTATTAAGCTTACAATGGATATATATAGGATATGGTGAGTTATATTATCAATTGACATTTGGTAAGATAAAACAATAGGAGGTGGCAGGATAGGTGAGTGATTATTCATAGGGTGGATTAGCCAAAGTAGTATTGAGAGTGGTCTTGGAGGACCATAATGTTTCCATTGTTAAATCCTTGGACATTAATTATTGAAATGAAGATGAAGGATCATATCGTTGACATTTGTGCTTATTGCAGGATGTAGATGAAGTTCAAAGATAATATGATTTTGATAAATGATGTTTAATGAATCATATTTTTTTTTATGTTTAGATTGAGTTTAGATTTTGTTTTTGGTTAAGTTTTGATTAATTTTGGGTGTTGTCCATTGTTATATTGCGTACTTGTATTTCTCTTTAATTATGTTTGGATTAAGTTTGAATGTTGTTGTGTACTTGCTTTTTACCTGGTATCAATTGTTACGTATATTTTAATTACGTTTGTTTGTTTGTTTAAACTTTGTATATTTATTGTGCTTTATATAGTGTCTTATTGAGATAAACAAGTTTGATTCTATTTTTAAAAAAATTATAGGTTTATTATATATATATATATATATATATATAATATATATATATATATATATATATATTTTGTGTAAAAATTAATTATTTAACTAATTTTTGTGTAAAAAATAGTAACCCGATCACCGAACTAAACTAATCGTAGATGCTCATTTGGATTGACTATAAAAAAATATAAAAACCGAAGCAAATCAAATCAATTGATTTTAATTAGTTCAGATTTATTTTTTTCCAAAATCTAAACCAAACCACCCACTTACACTCCTAACTATCAACACACATATTAGCCCCACAAAAAACATGACACACCATCACTTACTAATCCATCTCTAGCATACCCTGATACAAGCTAACAAAGGGGCACAGGGGTGCCACGGCTCAGTAACAGAATTGATTAGTTGGACAGCACACTTTGAGTCAGCTTCCAAGATGAGATTTATGTAACCCAACTCAGAAGCAGTTTTAAGGCCTAAGAAAATACCCCAAAGCTCCGCAGTAGTTATAGTACACTCACCTAAATTTGCTTCTAATCCAGCCAAAAACTGACCATGATTGCTTCTAAGGATCCCACCGCAAGCAGCTGATGAGGAGGAAGTAAAGACAAAACCATCCACATTCATCTTGGTCCAACCACTAGGAGGAGGTTTCCAAGAAATAAAAGTAACTCTCACCTTGTGTAAGATCTAAGATAAACATATATCAGCTCTATCAAAGTTGTTTGCAATTTTACTTAAATCTTAGATGAATTAATAGTTTGTCTAAAGTCTAAACTAAATGAGTTAAAAATTTAAATAAATGTAGTATAAATTTTATTAAACTCAAATACTACCTAGCGTTAGTCCAATTTAAAAGAGACAACCATTTGTAAATATTAAAATGACGTAATTCTATTACTAGATCTCTATAAGGAAGGGCTAAATTATTAAAGAATAATATTTGGTATATAATTATAAGATATATATCACCTTACTGTAAATTGAGGTATCATATGCAAAATATAAAATATATAAAAATAAAATAAAATAAATTATAATTTGTAGACATTAGAAATTATTATTAAGAATGTTCTTATATTATAGATCATGAGTTTAGAACACTATATTAATAATCAAAGACGTGCCTCTTGTAAAAATCTTGTTCTTCTTAAGTTTTCGATCAAGAAAAAATTAAGAATAGCATACACTTGTGAACTATAAGAATTAAAATCTTCATCTCCTTCTCCTCTCCCTTTTTAGATGGGACAATAGTAGTTTGTGAATCAAAGATCATGTATATGCCTTTAAAAGACACACACACACACACACACACACACACACAAATATATATATAGGGAGTGGAGAGGGACCTGCCCCTTCGTTGAAGAGTTGTCTTGTTCTACCCATCAAAGAATCAGGCAATCAGGCTTCACACCTTTTCAAGCACACATACTATTTGAACTTAAAGTCCAAAATGTGATTTCCAATAAACCCATCGATCACAATATAAAATGGATTCCAAGAAACATCAGATTATCATTCAACCAGTTTTGACAAACAGACAAATCAATGGAAGTCCAAAATCATAGAAAAATTTCTAACATTCTTTCACTTGGACAACATTGATTCAATTTAATTTAACTCAAAAGAATTTTAAAAAAATAGATATATATAAATAAATATATAGGTATTTTACAAAATTGCTTTTGAAAAAAAAAAGAATTTCTGGTTGAACAATTGTGGCCACTAAAATAACCTGATTATTATCATATTAAACATGATCAAAAAAATTCAATAAAACTACTAATTAAGAGCCATAAGTGACAGATAAACTATAAAAGTCTAATTCATCAATGACTACGTAATTAATAATCTTATTGTCATGATCATAATACAAGTGTGTTGTGTTAGTGGAGATACACATTATAGCTTAGTTTGTAATCATTTGCCCTTTTAAGCTAATGTGTATAGATCCTACATTGTGTTTTTCCAAGAAAACACAACCAATCTCCTCGAGGAGATTATAAACATGTTTATCATTAAACATCATTTTCTTCAAGAAAAATAAACATCTCGAGACAACACAGTAATAAAACTGTACAATAATTATTATAACAATGATATAAAAAATAATCATGCATATAACTTTATTAAATAAGCATTAAATAAGTTCAATGTAACAAGAATACAACAAATGACAACTCTCACTAATCAATTACATAAAAGGATCTTATAATATCCATATTCTCAACATGTTTCATAAACACTATGGGTCTAAGTCCTTTAGTTAGGGGGTCAGCAAGCATCTCATCAGTAAGAATATGCTCAACAAGAATTTCTCCACTCTCAAATATTTCTCTCACTACCAAGAATTTGATCCTTATATGTTTAGAGGTAAAAGTAGTTCTATTATTCTTGGTGTACAAGACAACAGATCGATTATCACAATAAATTTTCAATGGTCTAGAAATAGAGTTGACAACACCAAGAGCGAAAATGAAGTTTCTTAACCACATGGCATGTGAAGCAGCACCATACAATGCAACAAACTCAACTTGCATTGTGGAAGAAGCTGTTAGAGTTTGCTTTATGTTTTTTCAAGATATAGCTCCTCCGGCTAACATGAAAATATAACCAGAAGTAGATCTATCATCATCTACACATCCAGCAAAGTCTGAATCAGAGTAGCCAATGACATTTAAATGATCCATATTCCTATGAACAAGCATGTAATCATTTGTTTTCAGTAGGTACCTCATAACCTTTTTAACAGCTACCCAATGAGCATGTCCTGGATTAGATAAATATCCACCCAATGCACTGACACAAATGACAAATCAGGTCTAATGCACACCTGAGCATACATGAGGCTACCAATTGCACTTGCATAAAGTACATTTGCCATGGAACTTCTCTCAATATCATTCTTAGGGCACTACTCCTTACTCAACTTGTCTCCTTTGGTAACAAGAACATCACCAGGCCTACAAGTTTCTATATTATACCTTTTGAGAACATGATCAATATAGGCTCTTTGAAATAAACCTAAAAGCCTATGACTCCTGTCTCTATGAATTTCAATGCCCAAAACAAAATAAGCTTCTCCAAGATCTTGCGTATCAAAAGTAGCTGACAACATATTTTTTGTCTCATCAAGTAAATCATAATTGTTGCTAGCTAGTAAAATGTCATCCACATAAAGAACAAGAAAAATGAATTTACTCTCACACACCTTAAGATATATGCATTGATTTAACTTATTCTCCATAAAGCCCATAGAAGAAACAACTTCATCAAATTTAATATACCATTGTCTAGAAGTTTGCTTCAAACCATAAATAAACTTCTTCAATTTGCATACCATATGCTCCTTTCCATTTTCTATAAAACCCTCTAGTTGTTGTATGTAGACCTTTTAATAAAGATCTCCATTCAAGAATGTTGTCTTTACATCCATCTGGTGCAACTCCAAATCATAATGAGCAACTAGAGTCATAATAATCCAGAAAGAATCCTTGGAAGAAACAGGAGAGAAAGTCTCTTAGTAGTCAATTCCTTCCTTTTGAGTGAATCATTTTGCCGCCAATCTTGCTTTAAAGAGCTCTACATTTCCTTTAGAATATTTCTTCGTCTTAAACACTCATTTGCACCCAATAGGCTTAACATCTTTGGAAGGTTCCACAAGTTCCCACATATCATTATGATTCATAAAGAGTATTTCATCATTTATTGCTTCACTCTAATTATTAGATAAAGCACTAGAAACTGCTTCCTTATAATTTTTTGGATCTGGCATGCACCCAACATTAATATCCATTTCGCCCAGAAAAGTATAGTAATCATCAAGGTTGACTGGTCTTCTTGCTCTTTGAGATCGTCTAAGAGGAAGAACCTCAACAGGATGTTCAGGAGCAGGCGGCAGTGGCTCTTCTATAATTTCTTGTTGTGGCTCCTCATCAACTCTTTCATAAGGCTCACTCACGCTTCTTTCTTGTATAATAGGAATTGGTACAATAATCTTTTCCCCACTAGAACTTGTGCCCTCATCTATAGTAACATCAGAACTCCCCACATCATTCTCAAGGAATTTGATAGTGATTGCTTCAACTATTCTTGTTCTATGGGTAGGGCAGTAGAATCTATAGCCTTTAGCATTGATAAAATAACCAATAAAGTAACACCTGGTGGTCTTAAGACTTAATTTTGATGCAGTAGGGTCATAGATTTTTACCTCAGTGACACAACCCCACACACGAAGATGGTTAAGGCTAGGTTTCTAACCCTTAAACAATTCAAATGGAGTTTTGGGAATAGACTTATGAGGAACTCTATTTAGTATATACATGGCTGTTTTAAAGGTTTCTCGCCAAAGGTAATCAAGTAATTTGGATTGATTCATCATAGACCTCACAATATTCATTAAAGTGCAATTTCGCCTCTCAACTACTCCATTTTGTTCAAGAGTCCTTGGCATAGTAAATTGAGAAACTATTCCACAGTCCTCAAGGTATTTAGCAAAAGGTCCCTTAAATTGCCCAGTCTCACCATGTCTTCCATAATATTCATCACCTCGGTCTGACCTTACTATTTTAATTTTTCTACCACATTGATTCTCAACCTCGTTTTTAAAGATTTTAAACTTTTCTAAAGATAATGACTTATCATTTATCAGGTATACATAACCAAAACGAGAAAAGTTATCAATGAAAGTAATAAAATATTTATTCCCACACAAGGTTGGTTTCAAAGGACCACAAATATTTGTATGAATTATTTCTAAAAGTTATTTGCTATGTGTAGAACCCTTTCTACTTGTCTTGATCATCTTTCCTCTTATACAATTTACACAATCCCCAAAATCTATTGAATCAAGTGAAGTTAGGATATTATCTTTTATCAACCTATTAATTCTATCTTTAGAGATATGATCTAGACGCCTATGCCATAAAGATAAGGAAGTTTCTTTGATTAGTACCCTTTTGTTTCCTATAGTTTAAACATGTAGGGAATTGAAAACATTGGAATTAAGATTTAAACAATATAAACTATTAGATTTAATAACCTTGCCTACAACTTGGGAACCATAAAATAGAAGACAAGATCCATTATTGAAATTAAAGGAAAAATCATAATATCAAGTTTGGATAAAGAAATTAAATTCCATCTCATGAACGATACATATAAGGTGTCTTTCAAATGTAAAACAAATCTTGACTCTAACTTTAGTTCAACTAATCCTATATACTGGACATTGACTTTATTTCCATTCCCTACAAATAAATTGACATCATCATCACTTGGCTTTCGTTTGCTCTTGAACCTCTGCAAGGAATTAGTAACATGAATAGATGCTCTAGAATCAATCCACCATGAATTCAAAGGAACATCTACTAAACTAGTTTCATAACAAACGAAAACTAGTGACTCATCTTGAGTTTTCTCTTTAATAAAAGATTTGAAGGCTTGACAGTTTGATTTCTTGTGACCTGCAGACTTGCAAAACCAACACTTTAACCCATTCTTATAAATATTAGGTTTTGGACCAAGGAGTTTGTGAGACGGATCAAACCTATTATCATGCCAATTCTTACTCTGAGTCTTCTTCTCCTTTTTATAAAAATATTTCTTATGGTGTGATTGAGAAACTAGATTCACAATTCCAGAGGCCAAATGATTCATCATATCCTCTTCTTGTGCAAAGACAGATATCAAGGTATTAATATCTCACTTTTCTGTTTGGGTGTTATAGGATGTTTTTAAGGCATCAAACTTATTAAGTAGGGAATTTAACATATAGTGAACAAGAAAACTATCAGTTACAGGACACTTAAGGTCACTAAGTTTATTGACAATAGTTACCATCTTCATAATGTGTTGTCTAACACCACCAATTCTATCATATTTCATGTTAATGAAAGTTTCCATCAATTGACCTATTTTGGTCTTTCCAGATACTGCGTACCTTTCCCCAATGAAAGCAAGAAAAGTTTTAGCATTATCAAAATGTGGAATAGCTGTCACTAGTGTCTCATCAATGGAGCACTCAATCAACATTAAAGCCTTGTGATTAGCCTTTGTCCACTCCCTGTGATAAGTTTTCTGCTTATTAGTGCTTTCAGCAGTTAGTGCAACGGGCTCATCTTCCCTAATAGTTATGTCAATGTCCAACAAGCTAAAGGCCAATTCAATATCATCATTTCACTTATTATAACTATTCTCAGTCAAAACCTCAACTTGGTTTACAGTATTAGACAAGGAAAAAATGACTAGAGCTGAAAAATAATAATTAAGAAAATGATTAATAACATGAGCAATTATGGTAATGACAATTACTGAAACAATGATTTAATACATATAATATAAACTCTCATGTGGGTAGAGTATATATCATATAATAATAACAATTACAAAAATTCTAACACCTGTGGGTAGAAAGAATTTTACTGTAAAGATCATCCCAAAAATAATAACATGTTACAACAAATTAATTTATGAATTTACTTCCTGTGGGTAAGTTTAATTCACAAATTAATTAAGTAACACAACATCCCAAAAATTATTCGCAAGTAACCTTATCAATTTCATTAGATAATCCACTATGGTGGCATATATTCACTTTAATTAATAGAGCTCTAAACATGGATAAATCAATAATAGCCCAAATAATCATTTTCCAACCTATTCTTTAATTTTCTTATTGTACCTAGAGAGTGAACTACTCAAAATTAATAACTAGGGAGAGTGGCTATCATAGATAAGTTTATCATAATATTAAAATATTTTTCATGCTCAGAATCACTAAAAATTGATTTTCTCAAATGCTTAATATGAATAAACAATAAATTAATTAATATTAAATATTTTTAAAATCCAAAAAATTATAAAACCTATATAGATAAATTCTAGGCATCAATACAAGTATACAGGAAGAAACAAAACTCAAAACAGAGTAACGAGAAGAGTACACGCACTACACGAGCCTGGCAGTGCGTGTGGGATTCGTCCAAGCGCACTGTTCATCACCTTCAACCTCCAGCCGGGTTGTCAGGACCCGATTCGCTGGAAAACGGGTTCTAACGACTCGTTTTGCGGTCCAATGCCATTTTCAACCATTTTTTAGACAATTTTGATCCCCAAACGATTGGGTATTCTTGCACACATGGTTTATCATCATTTTAAATGATTCTCATGAAGAAAATCACGCAATAATGAACGTTTAGGATCCAGAAAATGCAAAAATGGGCCTGTTTAACTCGGTTTGGATAAATCACGTCCCTCTCCAATTTTTAACATGTTTTGATCGTCTCTTAGTCCTGTTTTCAAGTATAAACATGTTCTAGGATGAATTTATACAATTATCATAAATAAAGACAATTAGAACAATGATTTAGAAGTAGAAGTATCAAGTGTTTCATCTATGGAGGTTGGATATGGATTCCGAGTTTTCAGTCATTTACAGTGAATTAAAATGAATTAATACATCTAAAAAACTTACAAAAACATAATTAAATAATTCTCATCCTATATCCATATAACCATGCATAAGGAATACAAGTTATAAACCCTAAAATCATAAGTTTTCATGTAGTCATGCATGTACATATTAGAATGGATTCTAAATCATGTATCTAAGTCTCTAATACCACATGTAGACATTAGAAATCATTACTAAGAATGTTCCTAGATCATAAATCATGAGTTTAGAATATCATATTAATAATCAAAGGCGTACCTCTTGTATGCATCTTATTCTTCTTAAGTTTTCGATCAAGAAAGGACCAAGAATAGTACACACTTATGAACTACATGAATCAGGATCTTTCTCTCTTTCTCTTTTCTCTTTTTGGATGGGGCAATAGTAGTTTGTGAGTCAAAAATCATGTATTTGTCTTTAGAAGACACACATATATACAGAAAGAGTGGAGATGAGACCTGTCCCTTCTTTGGAGAGTTGTCTTGTTTCACCCATAAAGGAATCAAGCAATCAGACCTTACACATTTTCAAGCATACATACTATTTGAACTCAAAATCCAACATGTAATTTCTAATAAACTCATTGATCACAATATACAATGGATTACATGAAGTATCAAGTTATCATTTAATTAATTTTAACAAATAGACAAATTAATAAAAATCTAAAAGCATAAGAAAATTTTTAACATAATTAAATAATAAAAATTATATAAATATAAATATTCATGATGTGGGAAATTATCAGAGACATTTTACCAACTTCACGTCTTCATTTAATAATTATAGACAAAAATAATGTATAAGATCTAACAATGTGTGATATTATAAGAATAATTTTATTATTTATTTAATTTTATGTTTTTAATTTTTTTAATTTATTTATAAATTTATTATATATTTTACAAAAATATTATAATTATATATAAAATAATTTAATATCTCTCGTATAATTAGACATCAAATATTTTATTGTGAGAAAGGTGGGGGAAACCAGTAGTAGTCTCTATCAACTATCAACCTAGATTTCCATAAGGAGAAGGATTAATTTCATAGAAGCTACGTATAGAGTAGGCTTTCTTTAACTTTCTTCAATTTTAAACGAGTTTTATCTCTCTCATGCTTTTTTTTATTACCATTCTTGGCCTTTCAAATGTCAAATTTAGCACATTGCTTCCGTACTTAAGATTATTAAATACAAAAGGCATTGATATTAGCATTAAACAACAAAGAAAACATGCAAAACAAAGGAGTGAAGTTATACATTTTACCATTAATAAGGTCAAACGTATTTCTTAGCCCAGTAGAGTATCATCGGGGTAGCCCATACAATACTTCTGCTAGAATAGCACAGTCAGAACCTATGATTGTGAACCTCCTAAAACTTATTACCTATGAAGTAGAATTCATCTTTTTTACGTTGTTAGATATGTATTTGATTGAATATATAAAGATATATATATAATATATATATTTTGTATGTTAATATATTTGATTAAAAAATTAATTTTTTTAATTTGAATACGTTTTAGTCACAGTTTGAATATATTTAAATATTATTTAGATATAATTTATTAATATTTTTTAAAAAAATAATTTTTATAATTAATGTTTAATTAATAAACTCATAATTTAATTATGTTAATCATATAATTGACATTCTAAGATATTATTTTCACATACTAAAATTTTTAATTTTATCTTTTACACAATATTATTAAACTTTTACGTTTTATCTTTTTATATACTACTATTTTTATCTACTCTTTCTACTTCTACTTATACAAAATCGTTTCACTTCGTCGTCATTGAATCTTGCCTCACATTACTATTTTTTTTAGTTAATTTTTTTTAATGCACAAGACTTATACATAGTTAATTCTATTAAAAAAAGTTAATTTAAAAAAAAATTAAAAAATATCATTAGAAATTATATTTTTTATTTTTTAAAAAAATTTATTAAATAATAAATATTAATGTATATAATATATATTAAAATATTATAAATCTTTAAATTTATAAAAATAATATTAATAAATTATAATTTTTTTCTTAAATTTTATAATTATATATATATATATAAATTAAATTCTTTAATTTAATTTAATATATATATATCATGTATATATTTTATAATTTTTTAAATTTAATATAATTTTATAATCGTATCTATGTCATATCTGTTTCGGTGTTCGTATATATCCTTCATAACTTATTACCTAATTTCTTTGCTTTTTTTCTTTTAAAAATGACCCCAGTGGGCCACCTATCTCGCATACAACTTTAGTTTAGATTTGGTAGGAGTTATTGGTGGAAGAGACATGGTCGGTTAGTCATGTGGTATTTTGTTTGATTTTGATAATATTATTGAGAAAGATTTTTCTTTTAAGCATTTAATCATTGAGAAATTAATTTTTTATTTATTGAATGAAAAAAATTTTAAGAAAAAATGTTTACTTAGAGGTATGTTTAAAAAAAAAAATTGTTCAGAGATGCTTTTTGATTTAGTGCCTAATAAAAAGAATCATGCTACACCAGATCTAAAATGTTTCTAAGGTACATCCCGCGGCCCCTCCCCCAACAATAATTCTTAGTCAACAAATTATTTAACAAATTATTAAATAATTCTTATTTAATAAATTTGATTATATTAATTATTACATAAGATGTAAAATTATTTTACATTTGATAATACATTAAAATTAAATTATTATATAAACATGATTTGTACTTATTTATATAATGAAGTATTGATACAATTTAATGTCACGTTGTATCATAAAATAATATATAGATATGAACAGGGGCAGATCCCGGATTCAACGGCTGTGGGGCCAAAAGAAATAAGTGAAATATAATGAAATATTTTTGACACATGTTTCTTTATTTTATCATGTTCAAATCATAACAATAAATATTTGAATGGATAGGTCACGATCTTAGTGCTTCCGGAACCCGAACATATTTTGCGTTATAGTATTAAATATATATCATTTTAGTTATAATGTTTAAAATATAATTAAAGCATAAGATAGTATTAATTTATAAAACTAAAAGGTGATATATATTTAATAATACAAATTTTAAAAAATCTTATTTTAAAAGCACTTAAAAAACATTTTTTTATCAACAAAAGATGACACAAATAAAATGAATTAATCCGTTTAGTACATAGTATAGTATTAGTTGATTGATCTAATCCTACCAGTTGTTTGAAATTATAACAAAAAGATTAATTAGTTAATTATATAATAAATCTTTTTACAGACCAAGTGAATACTTATTTATCTGTAAAAGAATAATAAATAAATACTTGTATAAATATAAAAACAGAGACAAAAGTAAATATTATCCGCACAAACAAAAAATGAAAGACTCCTGGTCGTCCTCCCTCATTACCATCCTTAAATGTAGTCATTCCAAATAAATATTACTTGTAAGGGCAGTACATAGATATTTAGAAAAGGAAAGAAAAGAAAATATAAGTATTCTTATATATCCTTAAAATATAATTGATATAAATATTTTTTGGATAAATTTATAATTTTAAAACAAATTTTTTTCTCCTATTTTTCCTAATAAAGAGAAGAAAACGCTTACTTTTTTTCTCTAATTATATACTATCCGAAAAATTAAAATCTTCACATTTTCTCTCTTCTCATTTTCTTTCCACTCATTTTCTCTTAAAACAAATAATACATAAATGTAGCCATTCCAAGTAAATATTACGTGTAAGGGTAGTACATAGATATTTAGAAAACACCAAACAAGTACTAGACGTGTTCATTTAAAAGCCACATGAGGCTAGTGTTGGTGGTTGTGGTAGAGGGGGTTTCGGTAGAATCATAGATTCGGTCCCGTCTATCAAAAAACATCTGTGTACTAAAAAAAAAAACAAATACTCTTATCAAAGTTTTTTTAAAAATTATTGGGGCAAGCACCCCCGACATTTTTCACTGGATATGAGCTTTTTTTTGTTTTGGTGAGCTGGATATGAGCAATTATTGTATAATTATATGCTAGATTTAATTTGAGTTCACATAATCTTACTTAATTGCTTTTCTTATTAGATTCAAATAAAATGATATTTAATTATTTATACATATACAGATACCAGCATTATCCTTCAAGATTTAGACATTAATGAAACTGGAAATTCCATCAACCTCTCTGTCCTTGAAAAATTGCAATTCCTTGAGTGCCAGATTTCTTACCTCTTCCACTTCTTTTCTCAAACCCTTTTGCAGCATTCCTTGCATCATCCCCACATGAAACCCATATTTTCTCAATCTCTCAATTTCCTCCTCACTCCCACCTCCCAACACTGCTCCACATGCAGCCCCACATGCATGCAACCCACCTTCAATTTTGTGCCCAACGCGCTTGATGCTTTCCACGTGGCACAACTTCCCACCGTCCGATTGAAAACCCAAAGTTTTCCTGTACTGCCCATCTATCACCCCTTCCGAACCCACCGCTCGCGAGATCTCAATGATCACTCGCAAGATCCGCTCCGAGTTTCCTTGGGTCGGGTCATCGGATCTTGCTAACAACTCAAACCCAAACGGAACAATCCCATCTCCGGTGAGAAGCTCAATGTTGGGTGGGTATTCACTAGGGACCATGGGCTTGGGCTTCAGTCTGGGCCTGGGCTTGGGCCTGTTGGTCAAAGGAAGGTTCTCATGGGTGTAAGTAGCTGCATGCAAGAGTAACAAGGCTGAAGCTGCGGCCATGGCTTGGTGGCGCTGACCACCAACAAGCTCACAAGCCGCGAGGCATAGAGCTGGCACGGTGGTCCGGGGGGCGGCGAAGACCAGGTCGTGCATGGGCTCGAAAACCACAAGTGGTTCTTTCACGGGAATGGCCTGCTTGAGATGGGCTTCAATGTCGGCCTGCAAGGAAACCCAATAAGGAAGAGGCTGAGTCTTTCTGACCACCGTGGGCTTAGGGGGGGCCAAGTGGGAACGGTCATGATTTGATATGAATGAAAAATGAACCGTGGAGTTGCCGTTGATGTGGAGGATAGATCCAACCATAGGGAAGAACTTGAAGTCAACAAGAAGAAGAAGAAGAAAAAGAACAGGGAAAAAGGGAGAAGTTAAACTTGAAAATAAGAAGAAATTAAAACTTGAACGGCAGAAGTAGAGGGAGAAGAACCTATAGAAGGTGGTGGTATGATTGTTAAAATGAATGAATTATATTTATAGGTGAGAGAAAGAGTGAGTCGTTGGGAGGTCAATGATTGAGGTTCTGGTTATATATTTATTAAATTAATCACGTAATTTTTTATTTTATATTATTTTTTATTATATATTTTAATGATTATGATGAATTAAAAGAAATTAATAAAAAAATAATATAATTAATAGTATAAAAAATAATATAAAAAAATATAAAATAAAAATATTAGAGTTGTTACATTAAATGTAGAAGGTAGATCTGCTAAGCTGTACTGAGAAGGCAATAGACACTCTATTTTTGTCCTTAGCAGGGCAATAATATATGTGGTATTTGAAACAGTTATGGTTGATATTTATTTACTCTTTTTCTATTTTAAATTTCATTTAATAAAAATATTTTGGTCTATTATAATTGATTTTTTTATAATAAAACATTCATTATTGTGTTTCTAGCTTTACTCTTAAATTTTAAAAATTTCAATTATTTATGATAATTAGATGAATATAATAAAATAGAATAATTAATTAAAATAAATAAAGATAACTTAATAAAAAATTCTCATAATTAAAATTTATTTTATTATTTTTTAATTTTTATATATTACACTAAAATAACACTTAAAAATGATTGAAGGGATTATAATGTTAGGCAGAAGAGACTATTTTTTAATCTAAGCTTGTATTACATTATCACCTATTAAGGCAGATTTTTTGACAAATGAATGTACATGATTTTTCAAAACGTAGTACTTTCATTCTTACTAACTAAAAAACCTTGCTTGTAATACAGTTAACAATATTACTTATTTATATTTTAACTCACATTTTTAAATTTTCTTATTCAAATAAGAAACCTGGCATGTGGCGAACGTGTTCTTTTCTTGAATTATCCCTTTCGGTCCATTTGTTGTGGCGATGAGCCGATGACGACGAAAGATGGCGATGGTTCGTTGGTGCCATGAAAAGTTGCAATCTACCATGAATGCCACGTATGATTTTCATAATAAAAAAAACATTCTTAAATAACCACAAAAAATACTTGCACAAATTTAATACATTTAAAGCAAGTATATTAAATTAATTATATTATTAATTATTAATTAATAAATAATTATTAAGGTATTACTATTTAACACTCAGCTATATATGTGTTGGATAATATTTCTTATTCACTTAAAATATAATAGATATATATCTATTATATATTTGTATAAAAGATATGTTAAATTATATATATATAATTATAATATTTTTATAAAATATAAAATAAATTTATAAAAAGATTAAATAAAATAAAATAAATAACAAGATTGATATGTGGTCGAGGTTAACAATCTTTAAATGTTGTTTTGTAATATTGAGATATGTGATTTTAACACTAAATTATCAAAAATAGAAAAATGTCATGAGGCACAAAATTTATATGCGCTCCAGCGTTTAGAGCATCCTAAATTATTATTAATAATTAATTATTATAATTAATAATATAATTAATCTAATATACTTAATTTAAATGTATTAGGTTTATATAAATATTTTTCAACAACCATAACATACCTACGAAATATTTCCATAGGAAGGCGTGCACAACTCAATTGTTTATCTAGCATCACTTATACACACAGCACAAGTAGTTTATGGGTCTCCTAAATGGTAGAAGACGTGGGTTTCACTCCTCCTTCCCAGCTGAAAATTTAGCTTTCACATCATGCCTATGCCAAAAAATAAAATGTTAATCTGGCTTGTGGCGACGGTTTAATTAGTTTTACTGAAATTAATTTAAATTTTTTGTTAAATACTGAAATTATATCAACAAATATACACAATTTATGATAAAAATGATATACATAACATAGCTCCTTTTATTCCATGTCTAATGTCGAGTATCAGAGTTATAAAAAATAGTATCACATAATTAAAATAGAGTTGAGAAAAGAAAAACTGACACACAATATTTAATGTGAAAAACCCTCTAGTGATGATGAGAAAAAAATCACGTTCAAGAGTAGAAAAAAGTTTTTACTATGAGAAAGAAATTACAAGACCTCTCTCTAAATACAAAGAGAGAACTATACAAGAGAAAGAAAAGAAAATTTTGGGATGAAGAAAACTAATAGAGGAAGTCCCTATTTATAGAAGAACCTCCTCCACAAATGCCAACTCCTACTAGATGTGGGACTTCTAGTTCAACAATTCTCCCACTTGAAGATTTGATTGAGTCAATCATATCTTCACATCACTCTTTCTACCTTGTCATTCTATGTTGCTTATGTTTCTGATAGGTCATAGGAGGATCGACACCAAATAAACTTGTCAGTGTTAACTGGCTTTGTCATAACATCTGCTAGGTTATCTTTGGTGTGAATCTTCTGCATATCCACACTCCCTTCTTCTACTACTTCTCGAACAAAGTGATACTGGATACCTATGTGCTTTGTTCTTGAATGAAAAGCTAGATTCCTTGCAATGTGCAAGGTACTCTGACTGTCACAATACACAGTAATTATCTGCTGTTTGTGCTCGAGTTCTTCCATTAACCTTTTAATCCAAATAGCTTCCTTACAAGCTTGGGTAGCTGCCATGTATTTAGCTTCTGTAGTAGGCAGGGCTACAACAGTCTGTAACTTAGATAACCAGCTGACCGCTCCTCCTATAAGTGTGAACATATAACCAGTAGTAGATTTTCTCTTATCAAGATCACCTGCAAAATCTGAATCAACATAACCCCTGACAATAAATTCTGATCCTCCAAAACATAATGCAGCACCTGAGGTCCCTTGAATGTATCTTAGGATCCTCTTAACAGTATTCCAATGCTCTTTACCAAGATCTGCCATAAAACGACTGACAGTTCCCACTACTTGTGTAATGTCTTGTCTTGTACATATCATAGCATACATAAGGCTTGCCACTGCTGATGCATACGATACTCGAGACATTTCCATCCTCTCTGCTTCATTGCTAGGACTCATACGTGAGGATAATTTGTAATTGACAGGAAATGAGGTAGAGACTGACTTACAATCTTGCATGTTGAAGTGCCGCAAGATTTTCTTCAAATAGTTCCTTTGAGAAAGCCAAATCTTCCTATCTTTTCTTTCTCGGTGAATTTGCATCCCTAAAATCTTATTTGCTGGTCCCAAGTCCTTCATATCAAACTCCTTAGCCAATTGTGCCTTCAATTTTTGGACTCGATCTTTGTTGGGGCCTACCACCAACATATCATCCACGTACAACAGCAAGATGATGAAATCATCGTCACCAAACCTCTTGTAATATGTACAATGGTCTGAACTCAGTCTGTTGTATTTGAGGCTAATAATAAAGGAATCAAATCTCTTATATCAACACCTTGGTGCCTGCTTTAGACCGTACAGAGATTTGGTTAACCTGCAAACCAAGTTTTCTTCTCCTTGTTCTTTAAAACCTTCTGGTTGGAGCATATATATCTCCTCTTCAAGTTCTCCATGAAGAAAAGTTATTTTCACATCCAATTCTTCAAGATGTAAATCAAATGCAGCACACATAACCAGGACTACTCTGATAGTGGTAGGTCTGACAACCAGAGAGAATATCTCATTGAAATCAATTCCTTCTTTGTGAGCATACCCTTTGACCACTAGTCTTGCACGATATCGTTCCACTTGATCGTTGCCATATCTTTTGATCTTATAGACCTATTTGTTACCAATGGCTTTCCGTCCCTTTGGAAGTTCAACAAGTTCTCATGTCTTGTTTCTATGTAGGGCTTCTATTTCTTCTTGCATTGTTGTCATCCATAGAGAAGCTTCTGAGCTACTCACAACCTCCTGAAAGGTTGACGGCTCTTCTTCTTCTGTTAGAAGATAATATGCAACGTGGCTTGCCATAACATAGTCTGAGTGCCATGATGGTTGCCTTATCTGACGAGTTGACCGCCGAACTTATGTATCATTGGCCTCATATGGTTCTTGTTCCTCATGCTCTGGTTCTTGTTCTACTTCAGAGGAATCTTCTTCTCCAGCTTTTCCATCTTTCTGTACCGTAGTAGTCTCTTTCAAAGTACTGACATCTTCTTGCTTACTTTGCAGTTCATTTTATGCAAATATCATATCTCTGCTGACAATAACCTTGTGAGCAGTAGGATCCCACAGGCGATACCCCTTAACACTGTCAGCATAACCCAAAAATATGCATTTTCTGGATTTTGGATCCAGTTTCGTTCTTTCTTGGGAATTGTACATCACATATGCAGGACATCCGAACACATGAAGATAAGAATAATCTGTTGGTTTTCCATTCCACATCTCCATTAGTGTCTTTAAACCAATTGCAGTTGATGGTGACCGATTTATCACGTAACAGGCGGTTTTGACTGCTTTTTCCCAAAAAGACTTGGCTAGACTTGCAGTTTGCAACATAGCTCTTGTTCTTTCTAGGAGAGTTCTATTCATCCGCTCTGCTACACCATTTTGCTGAGGTGTGTATACAACAGTAAACTGCCTTTCAATACCCTCTTACTTGCAAAATATGAGAAAATTACCATCTGTATATTCTCCTCCATTGTCTATCCTCAAGCACTTGATCCTCTTTTCGGATTCAAGTTCTACTCTTGCTTTTAAGTCTTTGAAGATTGGAAACATATCTGACTTTTTCTTGATTGGGTACACCCATAATATCCGAGAGAAATCATCAATGAATGATACAAAGTATTTTGCTCCTCCTAGGGACATTTCTGGTGACACCCACACATCAGAATGAATCAAGTCTAATATGCGTTTGCTTCTAGCAGTTGATCTATCAAACTTTAATCTATACTACTTGCTTGTAATAGTGCTCACAAAGAGGTAAGTTTACCGATTTGAGCCCGGGAAGGAGATCTCGTTCTGCGAGAATCTTCAAACCACGTTCCGACATGTGGCCTAATTTGCGATGCCACATTATCGTTGATTCTTCATGGCCTGCTGATGCAACTGATGCATCTGCCTTTTGTAACGTATCTCCCACAAGCATGTATAGATTTGCTGCGATCTTTTCAGCTTTCATCACCACAAGAGCACCTTTAACAACCTTCAAGATCTCACCTTCAATATGAGTGTTGCACCCGAGGTCATCCAATTGCCCAATAGATAATAAATTCTTCTTTAAACCTTTCACATGTCGTACCCCTTTAATTGTGCAAACAGTACCATCGTGTAATTTTATTTTGACAGTATCAACTCCAGCAATCTCCAAGGCATGATCATTTCCTATGAATACAGATTCTTCTGAGATAGGTTCATAAGTACTAAACCAATCTCGTTGTGAAGTCATGTGCCATGTTGCTCCTGAATCCATAATCCAAATATCATTGAGTTGTTTTCCGCCTTTGAAACCAATTGCTACTCCGTTGTAAATGATTTCTCTATCATCAGAGGTACTCACAACACATCCTTGAGATGTTGTTGCTTCAGGAGCTTTATCTGTATTTTTTTGTTGTGCCAACAATCTTTCTTCAAGTGCCCTCTCATGTCACAAAGGTAGCATTTGAAGTTCTTCCTTCTTCATGACTTTGATCTACTTTGATTTTGGCTCCCACTAGAGCCACGTTCCGTTGATATTCCTCTCGTCATCGACAAAGCCTCTGCTTGCTTTGAGCTTTCTAATCTGTCTTCCTTGTTCTTTCACCTGGATTATTCTTCAAGAATAGCAGCAGCAACGTCATCAAATCGAAGATTATCAGCAACATTATTATTTGTTATATTGATGATGAGTTGATCATAGGAGTCAGGTAGACTTTGAAATAGAAGTTCTGCACGTTCATTTTCTACCATGTTATATTCTGATGCTGTAAGTTGAGAAAATAAAATAAAATAAATAACAAGACTGATATGTGCTCGAAGTTAACAATCCTTAGATGTTGTTTTGTAATATTGAGATATGTGATTTTAACACTAAATTATCAAAAATAGAAAAATGTCATGAGGCACAAAATTTATATGCGCTCCAGCGTTTAGAGCATCCTAAATTATTATTAATAATTAATAATATAATTAGTCTAATATACTTAATTTAAATGTATTAGGTTTATATAAATATTTTTCAACAACCATAACATACCTACGAAATATTTCCATAGGAAGGCGTGCACAACTCAATTGTTTATCTAGCATCACTTATACACACAGCACAAGTAGTTTATGGGTCTCCTAAATGGTAGAAGACGTGGGTTTCACTCCTCCTTCCCAGCTGAAAATTTAGCTTTCACATCATGCCTATGCCAAAAAATAAAATGTTAATCTGGCTTGTGGCGACGGTTTAATTAGTTTTACTGAAATTAATTTAAATTTTCTGTTAAATACTGAAATTATATCAACAAATATACATAATTTATGATAAAAATGATATACATAGCATAGCTCCTTTTACTCCATGTCTAATGTTAGGTATCAGAGTTATAAAAAATAGTATCACACAATTAAAATAAAATTAAAAAAAAAATTAACATACATAATATTTAACGTAAAAATCCTCTAATGATGTTGAGAGAAAAATCACGTTCAAGAGTATAAAAAAGTTTTTACTATGAGGAAGAAATTACAAGACTTCTCTCTAAATACAAAGAAAGAACTATACAAGAGAAAGAAGAAAAACTTTTGAGATGAAGAAAATTAATAGAGGATTTAGTAAAAAAAAAAAAAACTAATAGAGAAAGTTCCTATTTATAGAAAAACCTCTTCCACAAATGCTAACTCCCACTAGATGTGGGAGTTCTAGTTCAACATCTAAGATTGTATCTAATTTAACTGTAAAATTTTTTTTATTTTAATAATTAACTATTATATAATCGATTATAAATAAAATTAGTTTTATATTTAGATATATTAGTTAAAAAATAATTTTAAAATAATTTATTTCATTTAAATGATATTTAAAAAATTATTTTTATATATTAAATTATCAAAAAAATATATATAATAATTAAAAAAGTTATTTAATTAAAAATAAAATAATATTTATATTTTAATATTTTTAAATTAATCTATAATCTAAAATTATAAATTTCAAATTTAAAATTTATGAAAAAAATTATTATAATACATTAAATTATGTGCAAAAGTTAAAGCAAAAATATTCAATTATGTATGAATAGTTAAAAAAAACTTTTGAACTTTAAAAAAGTTTTTAGTTTAAGAAATAATTCTAATCAAACATGCACTAAATCTAAATACATAATCGCCTAACATTATCTCATTTATATCAATTTAATTACTTGTCAAAGTATAATTAATCGTCCATGTAAAAAATTGTGATATTAACAATAAATTGATTAAATCTGTTTTTATTTTGCATGTGTAACCAATTTTCTTAAATAATTTTACTTTAAAATACAAAAAAAGAGAGAGTTAGGATTGGCCGTCTGATTTAGATATAGTGGATGGAAGCAGAAAAGAAAAAGGTTGTGATTATGACATTATGTGGTATGGCTTCATGTTATCTTCTCGACCAACCCTCTGTTTGTTCGTATTAGCATAAAATCCAAGTGTGTTTTTGTTAAGATAGTGACGTTAAGCAGGTAATTGAAAAAGATGTTAATAAATTAAAATTGAATCTGTAAAATTGGATAGTAATATACATTTAGGAGACGTTTATTATACTCTTAAAAAGTTTTTAAACAACACTATTCTTCTTACAAGAATCATTGATAAATTACTTTATTTAATGAATGATTATGAATGTTCCGTATACTTTACTTATTATTGCAATTAAATTGTATTGTGGACCAGTAATTATAAATATGGAAAAAAAATACAATATTAATGAATACGAAATTTAATAATCGAATGATAATTATCTAATATTATGTTATAATTTATTTTACTTTTATCAACTTTGTCAAAGACATGAATGACTTATTGAAAGTCTACCAAATTCGTTAAGTATTGAAGGATGATTTTGTACAAAATAGTGAGAATCTGCAAGTAGCCGTCCAAGTTTGATTTTCATCTACGAAGTGTAGAAAGACTGTACATTTGGTCTAAATGTGCAAAGTGTAAGTGCCGGAGTTAGTGTCGGGCTTGCTGCTCTACACGAACTTGGAGAGTTGGAGCTGAAAGCACAATATTATCACATTGTTTACTGGACTTGTATGAGCCATGAGGAACACCTGTTGGGAAATGAGAAATGGAAAAACCACTGATTAAAGGTGATCCCATGAAAAAGATAAGGAATTGTGTTTCTTGTCTTAATTCATCTTTAAAAAACATATTTAGTTACGACTAAAATGAAAGTTAATGCAAAATATATCTTATCACAAAAAAAGAAAAAAAGAAAAGATAAAGTGGCATCAATTGGTGTGTAATAGGTTACTGCAGCTGTATGGCTGTTCTCCTATAGCCTATAGCCGAATATTCGAACTTGGTCTGATTTCTATCAAAATCAAAGTTGGGCAGATTCTATTGCATTGACGATTGCCTAAATTGCATGTACTGTTGTCTGTTATCCAACTATGCAAGTATATATTAAAGGATTTTAATTAGCAACTTAAATTTGTTAAGAAATTAAAAATATAAAGTATTACTTTTTTAATTTTTAATGTATTTAATATTTAATATTTTTATTATTTATTAATAAGTGTCTTTACAGCGTCTATTAAACAAATCTTATATTCAATAGATTTTTTTTTAATTTTATCTTATATTTTTTTCCGCTTCTCTTTTTTTCTTTTTTCTTTTGATATAATGGTGTTAATGAACTTCAAACCTAAAATTTTATGCAAAATTATCTAAATCCCTCATCATTATCCTAATCTTAGTGATTTTTTTTTGTTTTCCCACTTCTCTTGTGTTGTTAGTTGACGCTTATTTCTCATAAGAAATAGAAACGTCTAAATCAAATCCCATCATTTCATGCTTGTGTGGATTCAATAATTTTTTTGGATTGATTATATCCAATTTATTATTTTAATCTCTATAGGCATCATTTTTACAGGGGTCCAAATCTCCGTACCTGCAAATTTTAGTTTGATTCACTTTATAGTCTTGTACATTGAAGTATTTTTTTTTAACATATAAACTATGAGGTACAGATATGCTCTCTTTGAGGTTTGTTTATGTATTAGATATGTATTTGTGTATATGGAGATATTTATATAATATATATATTTTATGTATTTAAATGTATTTGATTAAAAATATTTATTTTTATTTAGATATGTTTTGGGCACACTTTAACATATTTCAGACACGTTTGAATATATTTATAACACAACTCATTAATATTTTTTTTAAAAAATTAATTTTCATGACTAACATTTAATTAGTAAACTCGTAATCTATCCAAATCTAATCACATGACTGACATCCTAAATCACTATTTTCATATACCAGTATTTTAAGTTTTATCTTTTCACACGACACTATTAGACTTTTAAGTTTTATCTTTTCACACACTACTATCTTTATCTACTTTTTTTTACTTCTACTCGTACCAAGCCATCTATTTCGTTGTCACCAAAGTTTGTCTCACACCAATATTCCCTCTAGTTATTTTTTTTTTAAATGCACATGTACTAATCATATACAAGTTTTATTAAGAGAAATTGATTTATAAGATTTTTTAAAATATGTTAATAAGAATTATGTTTCATATTTTTTAGAAGGGTTTATTAGGTAGAAGAAATATCGACACATATAATATATATTAATATATTATAAATCTTCAAACTTATAAAAATGATATTAATGAATTATGAATCTTGTTTATTAAATTTTGCAACTATATATATATATATATATATATATATATATATATATATATATATATATATATATATATATTGAGTGAGATGAGTGTTTATTGTAAGAGGTGAGAGAAGACGTATTAACCACTAGATTTTATATGAATGATCAAGATTAGAAAATAAATGAATGCGCTTTTTAAGTGATCACATAACTTTTAAATAACTTTTAATTTTGACCATCCATGTATAGTTGTATGGTCAAGATTTACTCCTCTTGCCCTCTCACAATAAAAACTCCTCTCACTAGATATGATCCATATATATATATATATATATATATATATATATATATATATATATATATATATATATATATATATATAGAGAGAGAGAGAGAGAGAGAGAGAGAGAGAGAGAGAGAGGGAGGATCAGCTTACATCAGTGTAAGTTTTTTTTTACTTACACTCATTTTTAGCTATTAAATTTACTTTCATCTAATGGTTACTTTTAAAGAAATAATCTCAATCATTAGATAAAAGTGGATCTAACGGTTAAAAATGAGTGTAAGTCAAAAAAGACTTACACTAGTATAAGCCGATCCCCATATATATATATATATATATATATATATGAGGGGGGATCAATTTACACCAGTGTAAGTCTTTTTTGACTTACACTCATTTTCAATGTTAGATCTACTTTCATCTAATGATTGAGATTATTTCGTTAAAAGTAACCATTAGATGAAAGTGAATCTAACAACTGAAAATGAGTGTAAGTCAAAAAAGACTTACACTGGTATAAGTTGATCCTACCTATATATATATATATTCGTGTCATACAATTTTTTAAATTTAGTGTATTCCTATACTCGTGTCCCGTATTAGTATCTGTGTCTGTGTCTGTACTTCATAATATATGACTATTTATTTTACTCATTTGTTAAGGCTTATTTCCATTTTGTTTCTTTTTTTTTTTGTTGGGTTTGGTTTTGGGGGCCGGGGGGTTTAAAAAACGCTGCCATTTGGGTTTCACAAGGCTTAGACATCAAATTTTGACAAAGGAAGAGGAGGACATGTTCATAGCCACAATACCAGCTCGAATGGTGTGAACTCAAATTGTATTGTTGCTAGAGGCCACTTAAAATTCAGTTTCCACTCATGTTTATCAAATGCAAGCTCACTAACATATTAACAAGTTTTTTTTTTGGGGGATAGGAGTTGTTACACCCAACAAGCCTATCACTGGTTGCCTATTTGATGGAATCTCAAAAAATATTTTCTTTTCAACAATAATATTCTCACATCATTTTTTTTATATCACTTTTTATATTATTCTTTATACTATTGATTATATCACTTTTTCTTATTATTTTTTCACACTTAATCACAACCATTCAAAAATGATGTGAATAGTAATGTAATGCAAAAAATGACTTGATAACATCATTTACCTTTGCTTTTATATATAGTGCTTAATTTCTCACGTGAGTCAATTTGACAACAATATTTGACATAATGAATGTAGTTATATGGGATTGCTTACAACGAATTTTGAAAGAAATTGAGTATGTAAAAACATGACTCGGCTTGTGTAATTTTTCAAGCTTTTCAACTAATCCATTTTAAACTTTTTTTCTTTAAAAAAAATGATTCTATCAATACTGTACTCGGGTCAAGCCGAGTGAGTTCAATTTTTGCTGATTACTGGTAACTGGTAAGTGATAACAAGGCCCATCTAGTTTTGGGGCTAAACGTTTTGGCTCAATAAACTGATCCCATTTTGTTCAGGTCTGATAGGAACCCCCCCCCCCCCCCCCCCCAACCCACACACACACATCCCCCATCCCCCATTTTTTGCATATATGTTTTTTGACTGGCAAATTTGCATATATGTTGCTATTATTTCTCAATTGCAAATCTCCCAAAGCCTATATTTATTCATATAAGTTATCGCACAACATTTTATTTATTCTCCAAACAACTCCCGTGTATTGTATGTATTTTTTCAAGTTCAAATAAAATTTTAAAAAATATAGATTAAAATAAAAAATATTTAAAATTATTAAAATTAAAAAAGAAATATACATAATTAATTAAAAAAATAATTTAAATTTAAAAGAATAAAAAAAATTAAAAATGATACGTGTTATTTTTAGAAAAGAATAATTTAAGAAATTAAGTTATTCTAAAAAAAATATACTCTAATTTATTATATAAGAATGAATGACTTAAATTGTGCAAATATCTATTTATATATTATAAATAAAAATACTATATTTTGAGAATAGTTAAATTTGAATTGTATTTTTTTTTGCATGTGATCACATTTATTTTTTATAAGATTACCACGTGTCTTTCTTAAACTTTATTTTTACCACATTCTATCTCATATGTGCCTCTATTTAAAGAGAAAATTTATTGTCGTTAATTTTTTTTTTAATAATCTCCTAAATCAATTAAGTTTATTTATTTATTTTTAATTATCTTCAATCAAAATTTAAATTTTTACGTACTATTTTCATTGATTCCAAATTATGATAAAATTTTATTTATTTATTATTTTTAACTTTTTTATTCTTTTAATATATATATATATATATATATATATATATATAACATACTAAAAATTAACTCTGTAAAATATATTCAAAACATAATTAAAACTTAAAAATTCTCGTGTAATGCAGGAACTAATAATTAGTTGTAACTATAACTTCTAATAATAAGTATGAATTTAATCCACAATCAATATAAAATTCTTTATACTATTTTTTAATTGAGTCTTGACATATTATTGAATGATTTAATAAATCATGATTAAATGTAATATAAAGAAGTAAAATATTGAAATTAAATCATTTACATAAATATAAAGAAAATAATAATAATTTGAAGAAAAAAGAAAGAAAGTAAAAAACAGATCGTACGTAAAGTCGGCTTCGTTTATTTCTGAGCTTAAAAATAAATAAGAAAAAAAGAAAAAGAGAAAGTGATTACAACAAAACAAATTCATATCGTCCTCTTCCATTCTGGTTCCTCTAAACGTCTTCTGGGTCAGGTCTTGTCTTGTGTCTTTCTCATCGTGTTAGCGCACTTGTCTGTTATCTTGTTTTTTGATGGATAAAGGCAAAGCTGCCAAGGCATTAGCTACCTCTTTGCAAAACCTCCATTTGAATCCCGGATCCACCATCAAGTCCAAGTCCTCCATTGCAATTACCCACCCTCAATTTCTCGGTAATTTTCTTCTTTTTTTACCTCTCTCTCTTTCAATCTGGTAGCAGAGCTTTTATTCTCCTCTTTTTTTTTGAGGTGGGGTGTTATGTTTTTTGTTGGTTATTGGTAAAGCTTTAAACTTTCAATGCTCTATGATCAATTGCGCTTGTTCTGTTTCTGGGGCTCTATGGAAATTGTTAGAGCGTTGAAACAACAACTCTTAAATGCAGTGATTCTTTTTTGTTGTGATAATTTCAAGTAGAAAAATTTGGAAAAGAAAAGGTACTCATTTGGAGCTTTTATTGTTGTTAATTTCATATCTTTATCTTCTGCTTTGATCATGTCACCTGATTTCGTGGCAACAGCACATTGTTTTTTTAGTTAGTATTTGATCTTAGACTATGGATGTATTTAGTTCAGCTGTGAAAACTTTGATTATTTCAACAATCGATTATTGTATAATCGATTATAATAGAATCAGTTTTATGTTTGAATATATTAGCTGAAAAACGATTTTAAAATAAGCTATTTCGTTTGGATGGTATGAAAAGAATCGCTTTTATATATTAAATTATCAAAAGAAGTATAGAGTGATTAAAAAAGTTATTTGACTGAGGACAAAATAATATTTACATTTTAAAGCTTTTGGAATAATTTATAATCTAAAATCATAAGCTTCAAGCTTATGAAAAAAAACTGTTATAATGCATTGAATTTTGTGTAAAAGTTGAAGCAGAATTATCCAAACATGCATGAACAGTAAAAAAAGCTTTTGAGCCCAAAAAAAAGCTTTTGGTTTGGGAAATAATCCCAACCAAACATGCACTATGTGTTTGTATTACCAACTTTTGCTAAAATTTGAGGAAGTTCGGTTTGAATTTTGCACCAGAATAGAATGATTAAAATTTGTTTTCTTTGAAGGAGTCACTAGGTGTGTATTAGTTGTGAGAGGTTTGGATAGTTTACACGAGGTCATAGGTTTAAACCTTGGTGGCACCATGTGCCAATCCTTTTTTTCTGAAGATTATGGCACAAAAAGGGCATTAAATAGTTTTTTGAGAAATTTATCTGCAGGATTACTACCTAAGAAGACAAAGCCTCCGAGTTTAGTCAGCTTGTGCGTTGGAGTTATTGGCAGACATTTGGAGGATATTATTGCAGATTTGGGTGAGATTGCTATAAACTTGCCAGCCGATATAAAGGTAGATTGCTAGAAAATGATCTATCTCTTGAAATCGTTTAATAGGTCATTTATCGCAATGCACATACTTGTCTAAAAGTAAAATTTTGAAGTTATAGCGTGTGCAATGCAAATGTCCTGGAAATGTTTGTAAACGTTTCTCCAGGAAAGCCTGCTTTCTTTGTCAAATAAATTATCCTTTATTGAGGCACCGGCTTGGTGAACAAGGATATTCTTAAGTGGTTGAAACTGTTGTTGTGCTTACCTTCCTAAACACTTCTTGTGTATCCATTGTTAAGATGCCTTCATTATATTTTGTCTGGGAAAAAAAAGGAATCCTTCACTATGTACATCCTTACAGTTAAAGAATTAACACTTAATGACAGATGCAACTGGCAGCTATTGCCAGACGCAGAAAGTTGCTGAATGATGATGTCCTGATCGCATTAGCTGATACTTCCTGGGAAATCCTTGATGTCTCTGGCTCAGATGTTTCCGATTTTGGCTTGATAAAAGCAGCTGAAGTATGCAGATTTATTAAAGCTCTGGATATAAGGTATAGAACTATGACTCTTTTTTTTTAAAAAAAAAAAAAATTAACAAAGCAATACTATGCTTTCATTGCAATGCAATGATCTTTGATATCTGAGAATAAAATTTGTTGAAAAAAAAGACTTTTCATAATATATAGTCTTTTGATGTATATTCAAATTTCATCACACATTTCATACATAATGCTATAGCTTGTGGTCTTAAGCTTATGTGATGCTACAAGAACATGTGATATGCCCCATACAATAGATCAGCTGGGAGACACATTTCCAGGAAATATTTTGCTGTTTGAACTATTTCATGAGTTTATTGAAAATGGCTTATCAATATAGAATTAAATTTCTGTTTAGGTCTTCCATTGCAAATGTACTTGTATTTCATGGTTTATTTCCACCAGATGTGATGATTATTTAATTTTCTTCACTTTGATTCATGTCTAGCATGCTGGCAAGCATATTTGCAGTTTCTAGTGTGTTTTTTATATTATACTTCTCTCTCTTTCAGAATCACTTGATATATTGAGACTCTTTGCAGCCGGTGCACCAAAATTACTGCTACTGGTATATCTGAACTTGTGAAGCGCTGCCATTCATTGGAGACATTGAGATGCGGGTACATATCTCGCGTTATCCATTTAAATTTATATTTCTTTGTTAATACAGTCTGCCCATTGTGCTGCTTTAGTGTGTATTTCGTTTGTCATTCAATGCTTAAAATTTGAAAACTTGAAATTTTGCTTCAATGGGCCATTTTAGTACCATGTTCACATTACTGCTGCATCTGTCACGCTTTTGTAGTTAGGAACTTAGGATATGTAAATTGAGTTCAACTACAAAAATGATCAAAACATATTTTCTTATTCATCTATTTATAATGCCAAAATTTGGCTTTGGTATTTGGTTTCTTCTCACAATGGGAACATTATCTGAAAATTGAATGGGAAAGTTATTTTATTTTTATTCATTTTTTTCTTAAATAAAGAAAATTAACAAGGAGGAAAATTATGTACTCATTTAAAGTTTTAAAACTTAGAATTTTTCCCCCATGATGCTTGTTTCCTACCATATCACATAATGTTTTTCTTTTCATCCACTGTAATCGCACTGGCTACAAGATTGTGTTTTAACTAGGATTACAAACCTCATAACAGGCTATGAACCATAATTAATATTGCAGAGGGTGTCCTAGGAGTGACAACACTGCTCGGAGATGCTTGAGTATATTTAAACCGAGGCTGGATTTTGTGGAAGAGGATTCTTGGGAGGAGCTGGATACGAAAGAAATTGCTAGTGGTGCACAATCACTCAGGTGGCTAGTATGGGTATGAACTTAAAAACTTTCTCTCTGTATAATGGTATTTTGTAGTTGAATACAGATTTTTGTCCTTTCTAAAATGCAAAAATTTATGTTTTCTAGCATATTTGGATGGCTTTGTTTTACGGTAGGATTGGTTGACAGAGACACACATACACTACACCCCTCCAGCCCGGAGGGGGATGGGTTGAGGTATAGGAAAAAAGAAGGGATAGAAAGATGGTTAGTTAAGCATGGTGCTATTAGCAGCTGTAGATGAACAATGGTTCAACACCACTGATTACTTGACACTAGTATGGTCCTGTGTCTGTCTGGAATAATGCCAATTAATGTTACTTCTCTCACAAGTTCATTGGGGGAAATTGTGGATCACATTTAACACTTGAGATCGCTAGACAAATTAGAAATGAAAAATCCCTTGTGTGATGGATAAGTCTTTTTCTTTGATTCTTATGGCAATGGCATGTATAAAATAGGATCACATTGTGGATCACATTTGTTCAAGAAGTGATTTATGTTAATTTAATTCTCTATTGTTTTCTTTTTGCAGCCAAACATTGATAATAATTCTTTAGAGGACTTTTCCACTGAGTGCCCACGTATTGTTGTAAATCCTAAGTCATCTCCCTTTGGGTTTATGGGAACTCAGGTTTCTTGGGAAGCATTACAAAATATCGTATTGGATGATGTAGTTGTCAGGGATATTGATCCAAGAACGTGGACAGTGCATGGGTTTGTAATGAAGAAGCCTGTCTCTCCATCTTCTTCAAGTTCCACTGCCACTGAATTATCAGTGGCTGAAAAATTCAGACTTGCGTTTGTGGAAAGGGACAATCGGTTAGCTCCAAAGCGAGCAAAAAATGCTCGCCAACATCAGCGTCGTGCAGTGCGAGAGTTGATGTTGATGAGCACAAGAGCCAAGGCAACAGTCTTAGCCTCACAAGTAAGCAAGTCTCTTCACAGCCGAAGCTCATAGAATTCTAAAATCACGTTTATTTTTTCAGACACCCTGAAATGTACCATTAACTTCTTTTGTATATATGTAAGAAGTAATAAGTTAAGACAGTTTTGCATTAAATCTAGAATATCTCAACAAGTTGGAAAGGTCACAGCATTGAATTTGTGTCAGAACTACAACAACAACAACAACAACAAGCCTTTTTCACATTAGGGGCCGGCTACATGGATCGACGACGCTATGGTGTGTCTATGTGAAAAGCCATTCAAATCTAGATCTTTTTTAACCGTTTCACCTATGTCTTTCTTTGGTTTCCTCACCTCTAACTATCGGGCTATTCTCCATCCGATCTACTCTTCTTACGGGCTTCTTTGGGTTTTCTCCTTACACGTGTCAAACCACCTAAGGCGAGATTCTCCCATCTTTTCCACAATAAAGCTACCCCTACTTTCTCTCTTGCATTCATTTAATCCTATCTAGCCACACATCCAACGCAACATCTCATCTCCGCGACACCGATCTTGTTTCTTGTTGGAAAGGTACAACATCATGGCCTTATTGAAAATTTACCCTTAAGCTTCGCGAGATGACTTTCCTATCACAAATCAAGACACCTCCATTTCATCCATCCAGCTTTCCTCCATTTGTGTCAGAACTAGTGGGAAAAATTTGTTGTTTATCTTTGAGATCAAGATGGACTTTGTTTGATGAAGTGTGCTTCTGAAAAAGTGAAAATTTATTTTCAATTGTCAATGTTGTGGAAGAAACATGATTGCCTGTTGCTCGGTTTATTGAGGAAATGAAAAGTTATTGTCAAATGTCATTGCTTTGAAAGAAGCTCTTGATTTGATTCAAAACGGATAAAGGATTTTATCCCCAAAAGAATAAAATAAAATAAAATAAAAAATAAAGGAGACCCAAACAACCAACCTTGGTTATGGTTTTTTAGTTGAGAACATTAGCTTCATGTTCTAGGATTATGTGATTTCCTATAATCGGGTACATACAGCATGAGGTTCCTTGATAACTAGAAGCCATGAAATGGCTTTGTTCTTGAGATGGAAGCCAAATTTATAGAACATTGATGACACAGGTGATTAGGTTTTTGATAGAGAATTCCTTCTGCTCGATGTTTGGCTGAAAGTAATTGACATGGTGCCACCTAACGGTGATGCTGCTAAGAGGTACTTTGCTTAATGGAATGAAGAGATACAAGGCTATTTCTCTGTCAAAAGTGCTTATAATAAATTAACTATTATATTCTTAATAGACATATATTCTTTTATATCTCATTTAATATCATTTATTATACATATTTTTTTATTATTTTTTTTATTCAATCACATCTATTAAAAATGATGTGAATTTGGCATCTCTTTTAAAAATATAAGATGATTATTTTTCAATAAATAGACTTTTATGGGAATGATTGATGAGAAATGTTTGGCAATTGGCAATTAATCTGCAAGCTACCATATCGGGAGAGAATATTACCATGAATTTACTATGTCAAATATTTTTTTTTTCTTTTATGAGATTGTTCGACATCTTTGAGTGTGAGTTAATTTTGCAGTGATTCTTCAATTGCTGAGTTTAATTTTCCTTACCTTTGTGCCACCCGTTTTGAGTACTTTTTCAAATAAGTTTGAGCATTTTATTTGGATAAGCTTTTACAAATACTTATACATTTTTTCTTCACTATTAGATTTATCTCCGAGTTTGTACAGTGTCAATTTTTTTTCTTTTTTTTTTTCTAATAAACTCACATAAAGTATAGTAGTTCTTTATATTCTTCATCATAATAGTCCATATAACATTACCTTCTGCACCGCCACTTTTTTAGATGATAGTCTCAATCCCAACAAAAGAATAATTATTTTGCTTTGAAAGTGATTATTTTGTGTATGTTCTTGTTAAGTTGTTTTAACGCAATAACCACACTTTTAGACAAAATAATTATTTTTAGATGTGATTACTCTTTTGCAAAATGTAATAATTTCAAAAGTAATTTATAAATAAATGAAGACGACACTCTAATAAAAGCATGTTCTAATATATCAAATTATAACAAATGATATAAATATTTTGTTTTAAACTCTATTTTTATCCAATTTTAAACGTATTCAAATATTTTTAAGCTTATATATACTCTTCTTCCCCCCCCCCCCCCCCACCCCTTTAAACAGCAACAGATTTGGAAAATGAAAGACAAGAAGTTGATTACAATTTCCTCTTATGTGAGTTTTTAATCTTAGATTAAATTAAAATTTTGATTATATAATTTTTACTCATTTTTAATTTAATTTTTATAAAAAAATTAAATTAATCCTTACATTTACAAAAATTTTAAAATAATTTATATTATCAATTTTTGTTATAAAGTTATTATGACACTATTAATTTGACTAACTTATTAAGTATCTTTTTTGTTTAATATATACTCTTTTAAATATTTATTTTTTCAATAAAATATCTAATAAGTACTCATGTATTTTAATAAGTGTTTTTGTAAGTATTTATTTCTTTTAATTAGATATTTATTTGTTAAATATGTATTCTTTTAAATGTTTTTTTAATTTTTATAAAATATTTAATAATAACTAAATTGATAATATCATAATGAAAATTGATAATAAATATTATTTTAAAAATATTTATAAATATAATAATTGATTTAAAAAATTATCAAAATAAAATTAAAAATAAATAAAAATTATATGGACAGAAGTTTTAATTTGACCATAATCTTATTATTAAATATTAAATATTAATAACATTATTTTATTGAGTAATTTTACATTTTTTTTGTAACAATAATTTTAATGTTTTTCACTCCACATCATATCACAGTATACACATTTCGAGAGTTGAGAGGCTCAATTGGCTTCAGCCACCATACAGAGCTGGAATCTACTAAAAGTAAGCAGTAACTTAGAAACACGCATGTGGAAGAGAGCCTTGGTCGGCGCCGTTGGTGCTGCCGCCGCACTTCGCCGCCCGTGTGAGAAGGGAGTTCGCGGCGCCAGCACCATTTCCTCCGCCGTGGACTCCATGCTTCTCCGCTCCCTCAAGGACCACTATCTCGAAGTCGCCAAAATGAACATGCCCCCTGTACTCTCTCTCTCTCTCACTTTCTCTCTGTGCTAGGGTTTTAGATTATCTCAGATTTTTCATTCTCTTTTTTCCTTTTGAATCGCAGAAAGTGGGTCCCCCTTCTCCGTTCACGATCGTGAAGGGGGCGCTGGATTCCCACGGTCCCGTCCTGAAGCGCAGCTACGGTGACGAAGAAGTGAGCATCTACGTGATGCGGTTGGCGAGCGGCGACGACGAAGAAGACGGTGCCATTCACCAGCTCTTCATTCACGTCGACGTCTCCAAACCTGGGCAGAACGAATCCTTGATCTTCCTATGTGGTTTGTACGAGGATGCTTTGGGGATTCACTCTGTTTCCATGAGGCCTAAGCTCCAAGACTCTGGCTACCTCCTTTTCCCCTCCCAATACACCGGCCCTGTTTTTGCGTAAGTCAACATTTTCTCTCCCTCTTTCTCAAGCTCTGTTTTTGTCTATGATGAAGGCATACAGGTACGGGTATGGGATATAACATGAGTGTGGAATGTGAATACGACTTTTATTAAAAAATTAAATTAATATTTATTAAGTATTCTAGTATCTTTTACTCGTGTCGACCTGTATGTGATAAGAGTACACAAACATTATGAAATATTAGTGTTTCATAGGTTTTTGTGTATGTTCAGTTACCTTGTTGGCATGAAATGGTTATAAATTATTGTGAACATTGTTAGTTAGGCTACTTACCGAGTGGTAAGCGAACTGTGCTCCCAGGACAAGGGTTCCAGCCTGCGAACCCAAAGGTAAGGGTGTCAAAATGGGTCAAGTCTAATGGGCCGGTTCGAATAGCCCGACAAAATCGACGGGTTAGACTAAGAAAATGCTAGTCTCTCAACCCGTTTTTTTATCACTACATAAGATTAAATGAACTAGCAAAATACCAGAAACTGACATGACTCGAATGAGCCGGCTTGAAAATGGCCCGACCCCAAATGGGTCAGCCCGTTTTGACACCCCTACCCAAAGGATATGGGGAGATTGAGGGAAACAAACAAAAAATGTTAGTTAAGCTAAGTGGGGTTGGTTTCACCACTATGACAAGGAGAAGGAGGAGATTGATGGAAATGGGAATCGAGTGATGCTTGTGTTGTGTTCTTCTAGTGAAGCTGTTATATTGTGGATGCATTTGTAGGGTTGTTTTAGGTGAGCTAAACCTAATGATGAACTCATGGCAAATTTTAATTGATAGAAAAGGCTCAAAGTTATGCTCTTTGCTCTGAATTTTTTAGTAGGGTTAAAAGTGGTATCAGTATGTTTAGGGCTATGGAATCAAGATGCCCTGCATGGTAAATTTGACGGCTGGGCATTTTCTTTTAGGTCCATTCTTCTACTGGGGATGACTCCAGGAGAAGAGAATTTATGTGTTTCCATTACGATTATATGTTGTTTTGGAGATTGAGATTTGAGAATTAATGTTGGGCGGGCCTCATTGCAACCATTGGATTTGGAGTATATAAAGATATAAGCTATAAAAAATAAATGAAAGAAGAAAATCAGACAGAGAGCCAACAGCTTTTTCCTTTCGAATACATCTGATAACAAGAGAAGATTATCTTCATGGTAAGGTAGAAGCTTTGCATTTTATTTGGCTATTAGGAATTTAGGATTACAAGAATGGAGTTGATTGTTGAAGTAGAATAGACCTCCACTAAGCAGTAGGCACTCTTCCTCTCTTGTATCTTGTAAGTGGGGCTTATGTTGATTCTAGTAATCTCCTGTTTTTACAACACAACCAGAAGACAAGGTGTACCACAGATGATATTGAGAACCTCTTAATCAATTTAAAGAAGTTGATTGTTTTCCAAAGGCTTACATGAAGTGTATGGACTCTTGTTTTTCAAAGTAACAACTGATTGTCAGAAAATATTGCCACCATGTGAGTTCCTTCATTTCTCTTTAGAATTTTATCTGAGTGTTTAATTGGTGTCAATGTTATAGTGATTCATTTCACTGCTTTCCTAGCGAGAAAAGATTGGCAGGGTTAACTAAGGAGAAACTGCTGAATTTTTGTTTTGCACGAAAAAAAATGTTACTTCTTATTGGGAAATATGAACATCCATGGTGTTTGTCCAAAAATAATTTTCTACTAGAACCCCACCTAGTAGAAAAAGACTTTGGTTGTTGTTGTATGAACACCCATACTTTTTTAGAATGCCCATTTTATTGAGTTATTATTACACCTTCAAATTTCTCTTCTAAATTCTAATGTTTATAGGTGGGAAACTGGGAATTTTGCATGCACTTTTTGACTGACTTATCTGTAAATTGACAGAGAACTAGATGAAAGGATGAGAGATGCATTTCACAATTACATAGAGGAGCGAGGAGTAAACGAGAGCCTCTTTAAATTTCTTCAAGCATGGCTATATGTGAAGGAACATCGAAATCTAATGCGTTGGTTCAAAACGATGGGCTTGTTCATTGATGGAAAGAAGCCATCTACAGGTGCTTAATCCTCTCTTAGAGGGCATGTGTTTTGCAAATGGGCTCAAACAGTGATCAAGTTATCAATTCAAAAACAAAACTAGTTGAATTTTTATTATCTTCTTTTATTTTAATATTCTTTTAAAAAGTCCCTAATGTTTCATTGTTGATTATCGGGTTATTTATTTTGGAGGTCCAATATAAATTACACACACACACACATGTTCAAAGTTCCCCAGCAGCAGTGTATCTGCATTTGACATCCATCAAAGTTGTGTTAATTTATAAATCACGCCTGTCAGCCATTTGACACTGCTTGCTTTCTTTCTGTTTTTGTAAATTATTATTATCTTTCACGTTTCACACGTTTGGTATGTTGTTTTGAATTTTATAACTAATTGCGGATAAAGCTATTTTTTTCTCCATTTTATAAGAATTTGATTAATCTCTAAAAACTTCAGAGTATTTTCAGTTGAAGTTTGCAAAAAAATCATTTAAACCAAAAGGAAATTGTTAAAGAAGTCTATTATAATTAGTTACATATATCTTTTATAAATTTATCATAAGTAATTATCTTTATATAGCTTGAGTAAATGTGTATTACTAAATAATGAAATATTTTAAAATTTGAAGCTGTGACGCAATTTGCATTAGTATTTCGATTATTTTAAGATTCAAACAGTTGAACTTTTGATTCTAACCATTTGGAATTAGTTGATTGGGGATGAATGAAAAGTCCAAATTATAACAACCCTCTAATGTTGAAGTTTTGATTTCATATTTACATTTGATATATGCTTTTTTCAAATGCATGCAACTTTTTCTGTACCAAAAAAAAAGCATGCAACTTTGTTATTTTATTTTTTCTGAAAAAAGTAATATAGGAGACATGTACCTTCTTTTTTTTAAGCTAAGGAGACACGTACTTGAAAACGCCAATGCTTAACATTAAAATTGTGAAAATGGTATAACACAAGCAACAAATTAATCACCACATTATGCACTAATACAAATATCAATCATTGAACTCTTTCAAGCATTCTTCAAAGTTAGTCAAAAATAATAACAAAAAATCCCCCAAAGCAAATGAGTTTTTGAATATGGTTGTAGCATCAACTTATAAAATAAAACAATTGCTTTGTATCTATTGGAAAACAAGTTTTAATTGAACCAAGGAGCTTTACTTGAGTGGGCCATATTGAAACTGCCCCATGCTGCTTTGTGCTGGCAAGACATCCAAGTTTGATTTAGCTTCAAATGTCGACAAGACATTGAAGTCTGATTAAGCTTCAACCTGTGGGATTTGGAGCTTGTGTAAGGCAATCTGAGTTTGGATTTTGGCTAGCTCAATTTCTGTATCGTGGATTTGTTGATACAATTTAGAGATAATCCCAACACACCCATAAACAGGGTCTTGAATCCTACATTTTGCTTCTAAATACGTAGTATTTGCAGCTTGTTCTCGTGCATAGGCAGGGAGTTGCTGCAACATCAAAATTTTACAAAGAGATTATTGGAACATAAATATTTGTATATATAGCATTTTCCAACCTTGATATTGACTAATTCTTTCCATATTATATACTAACACATATACTATTTTATTATATAGTTACCTGAAGCATTTTTCCAACGTTGTTGCCACCATATATTCTGTGAACACAAGCAAATCTTTGAGGATCATTGGCAGGGAAATATGGAGAGAAAATGCAATCCAGAGGGCACCTTCTTCTGTGACTCTTGCAAGCTGCACACCTACTAGAAATCATGATATCAAACCCTCTTAAAAAGGAAAAGAAATCCAAAGAGAATCCCTATTTTCTATATTTTTGCTCTTGGTGAGAAGAAGGAAATCTTACATAAAATTTGATGTCTTATTTGCCAAGGGAAGAGTATTTGTATTGTAGATACTGGTTAGGTTTGTTATGGATACCCAACGGCTACATTTTTCAATATTGCAATGCAAAGAAGGAAAGTTTTGTAAAAAAGGAGTCTGAAAAGAGAGAGAGGCCATGGATCAAGGCTATATCATATGAAAATGAAAAGGAGGCAAGTAATTCGTAGTAGAAATAGAAGGCAAGTAAATAAATGCTTCTAATTTTAACTTCGTCAATGTACGATAGATGTCAAATAAATATTAAAAGTTGGTCTACTTCGAAGTCTACCGTACAAAATAAAAGTCCTTTTGCTTTTTGCCCGTAAGTCTACATGCTCGATTGAATGAGTTTTAAAATAGGCTAAATTCTAAAATACGACCTTCAATTTTTTTAAAGGTATGATTTACCCCCTTAAACATATTCATGTGTAGCAATTTACTTCTTCAAGGTTGTTAAACAGTATAATTTACAGTTAGTTTAACATTCAAATCGATAATTGAGGATTACAAATCAAATTGAGATCACAAAGAGAAAAAAAACAAAAAACAGCTATCTTATGTAACAAGTCAGGGGTTGCCGCGTGTTCAGCCTGTAGTCACAAGTCCATTTTCATCTCTATGTGTTGTGTTGCTCCTTCTTATGCAAAGAAAAACTTTTGTGTTCTTCATCGTTTCTCCTTTGCAATTACATCTAAAGGTCGTCTGTGAGGAAAATCATATCATTTACTGTATTTATGAAAAGTGAATTATTAAAGCTTTATCATAGCAAGAGAATTATTATGGCTTTAAAAGGTGAAAAAACATTATTGAAAGTAGAAGTGGGTGGGAAAACAATTAAATCTAACTCATACTCACAAATTCCCTGCAAACAATTATTTGTAGATATGGATGAAGTAGCCAGTCTCACCAATTCGCAGACTATCTTCAAGAACACAAGCTTAATTTCACGCTGTGAAGGTTAAAGGCTAACATATTAAATTCAGTTTTCAGATTAACTAATTGACAGTTAGTAGTTAGGAATTCAGTTATATTCAATTTGTTAGTTATGTTTTCATATTCAGTTGAATGTTAGCATTGGTATATAAATACTTTCATTCTGTATATCGTAAATACATTTTTGAAGTCAATCAATAACAGTTTTATATTCAGATCACATCAGTTTCTATGTTCTTCATTCTTTCTTTAACTTTCTTGCATTTTCGCAGCTTTGGTTTTGGTACCTTATATGGTATTAGAGCTTTTTTTTTTTATTATTCATGGAGACTATCTCAAATTCATCTTCCGTGCAACCTTCTTCAATTTCTTAGTTTACCTTTCATACATTTTCCAATTCAGTTTCAATCAAATTAGATGAAGAAAATTTTCTTCCTTGGAAGCATCAAGCTTTAGCCACAATCAAAGGTCATAAGCTTCACAAATTCATTACAGGCACAACAATTCCCAAGAAATATGATACTGATGAAGATCGGCTCAATGATAATCTGAGTGAGGAATTTTTGAATTGGGAGCAACAAGATCAACTGCTACTGTCTTGGTTGCTTTCTTCAATGAGCAAATCTTTCACTACAAGAATGGTAGGATGTGAATACTCTCATCAGATTTGGAAAAAGCTAGAAGAATTTTTTGCATCACAAAGTCGAGCCAAGGTGAGACAATTGAAACTTAAACTCAAAAATACCATAAAAGAATCTTTTATAGACTCTTATCTTCTAGAAATCAAGAAAATTGTGGATACTCTTGCTTTTATTGGTCACCTATTGATGAATTCGAACATGTTGAAGCCATTTTAGATGGTTTAACAGAAGAGTATGAATCATTTGTGACAGCAATTATTTTAAGATCAGATGCAATCAGTGTGGAACAAATTGAAGCTTTTTTGATGGCTCAAGAAGAAAGAATTGAAAGGTTCAGAAAATCTGAAAACAGTTTAGTACAAGCTAATATAGTTCAATCTGGTCAATCAAAGCAGCAAGCTAGAAAACAATATTTTAATGGAAATGGTCAAAGGTCTCAAGGTTTTTACAATCATGACAGATCTAATCCAAATTTTATAGGTTAAACCAATTTCTTCAACAGAGGTAGAGGTGGTAGATCTGATGGTAGGTTTACAAATAAAATTTCTTGTCAATTATGTGGAAGAAATGGTCATCTTACTTTACAATGCTGGTATAGATTCGATCAAAACTTTACTGGTTCATTTCAAAGTTCAAATACTTCAAATTTGTCTCAAAATCAGTCATTTCCTCCAACTGCTCATTTGGCTACAAGAAATGAGTTAGCTTCTCCAGCAACTCTTTTTGATCCAAACTGGTATCCACATTCTGGAGCCAATCATCACCTCACACCTGATTCTTCAAATCTGTCAACAAAGGTGGATTATGGTGGTACAGAATAGGTCATTGTAGGTAATGGATCAGGTTTGTCAATATCTCATATAGGGCATTCAATTTTTTCTTCCTCTTCTAGTCTTGTCTCTCATTCATTCTCCCTTAATAATTTGCTACATATACCTTCCATTACAAAGAATTTACTCAGTGTTTCTCAATTTACAAAAGACAATGGTATATACTTTGAATTTTATGCTAACACTTGTTTTGTTAAATGTCAGGTTATCAAGGAGATCCTTCTCCAAGGAACCATTAAAAATGGACTCTATGCATTTCAGAATTTCAATCCTGTTTCATCTACTGATCCTATTCAGTCTAATGTTGCTTCAACCAAGTTAGATTTAACTTTTCAACTGTGGCATTCAAGACTTGGTCATCCTTCTCCTTCAATTGTTCTTAAAGTCTTAAAACTTTGTAATATTTCATTAGATTCTACTATTTTTAATGTTGTCTGTGTTGATTGCTGTAGAGGAAAATTACATCAGTTTCCTTTTACTAATTCTAAAACTATGTACACTAGGCCCTTAGAACTTGTATACTCTGATATTTAGGGACCAGCTCCCATTAATACAACAAGTGGTGCTAGGTATTACATTCATTTTATTGATGCTTACTCCAAATATACTTGGATCTATTTGTTACATTCCAAGTCACAGGCTTTTTCAGTATTTTTTAACTTTCAAAAAATGGTTGAATTATAACTTGGAGTAAAAATAAAAGCACTTTAAATTGATAATGCTAAGGAGTACCTATCCTTCTCATCTTACTTAGCTTCAAATGGAATTGTCCATAGGTTGTTCTGCCCTTATGTTCATCAGCAGAATGACAGTGCTGAGAGGAAACATAGGCATATAACAGAAGTTGGACTTACACTGCTAGCTGCTTCTGCTCTTCCTTTTCAATACTAAGGGGAAGCCTTTCTCACTGCCACTCAACTAATAAACTTTTTCCCTACTCCTGTTCTTGGAAACAAGTGTCCTGAGCAAGTTTTATTTGCTAGATATCCTTCTTATACAACATTTAAAATCTTTGGTTGTGCTTGTTTTTCATTTCTCAGACCATATAACAAAGTCAAGTTTGATTTTAAATCTCAACTCTGTGTCTTTCTTGGTTACAGTAGTTCCCAAAAAGACTACAAGTGTCTTTCCTCTTCTCGTAAAATCTTTGTAACTCCTCATGTAGTGTTTGATGAATCAATTTTTCCTTTCAAAACTCATTCTCATATATTTTCCTCTCAGTCATCTAATTCTTCTTCTGTTAATCAGTTACCTTCTACTGTCCCCATAATTCCCTTAATTTCAAAATCTGTCCTATTTAGACAAACTGATTCAATTGCAATTACTACATTACCTTCTGCTACTAACAATGTTTCTGAGCAGTTAATTTTGAATCAGTCAAATTCAACACACTCTACTGATGTTATTACTGGTTTATCCAATCCATCTATTATTGTCACTGACTTACCTCCATCTCCTGTCATTACTGGTATTAATAATCATCCAATGGTTACCAGGGCCAAAACTGGTATTCATAAGCCCAAAACTTATCAAGTTTCCATTGAGCCAACTATTGTCAGTCAAGCTCTTTCTGATCCTAAATGAAACAGGCCATGACAGATGAGTATGAAGCATTGATGAAAAACAACACTTGGCATCTAGTTCCTCTACCCTCTGACAGAATTGCTATAGGTAACAAATGGGTGTTTTGTGTTAAGTATCATGCTGATGGCACTATTCAAAAGTATAAGGCTAGACTTGTGGCAAAGGGCTTCAATCAAAGACTAGGATTTGACTTCAGTGACACTTTCAGTCCTGTAGTTAAACCTGTTTCAATTATAGTGGTTCTCACCCTTGCCTTGAGTAACAATTGGTCTATACACAAACTAGATGTCAATAATACCTTCCTAAATGGAGAATTAGAGGAAGAAGTTTACATGACTCAACCTTCAACATTCATAACAGGTAACAAGAATCTGGTTTGCAAGTTAGACAAAGCTTTATATGGCCTAAAACAGGCTCCACGAGCATGGTTTCAAAAGCTCTCTGGAACTCTTTGTTCTCTTGGATTTACTGCCACCAAGAGTGATGTTTCTCTATTAACCAAATTCACTGCAACCTCCACCATGCTACTCTTTGTTTACGTTGATGATATAATCATCACTGGCAGCTCATCTTCTGAAATTGTTGCACTAATAAAAACATTAAACTCAACATTTGCTCTCAAAGATCTTGGTCCTCTTCACTATTTTCTTGGCATTGAAGTTAAACCTATAAGGTCTGGAGGTTTGGTTCTTTCTCAGTCTAAATATATTCAAGATCTACTAACCAAAGCTCATATGATAGACTGCAAACCTTATTCCACACCTATGTCTGCCAACCTTAAACTTTCAGCTACTGGTAGTACTCTTTTTTCAAATCCCACTCTATATAGATCTATTGTTGGTAGCTTACAATACATCACCATTACCATACCAGAACTCAGCTATTGTGTAAATCATGTCTGTCAGTTTATGCAAAATCCATTGGAATCTCATTGGAAAGTGGTTAAATGGATTCTCAAATATCTACAGGCTACATCAACTTTTGGTCTTCACTTGCAGAAATCGTCTAATCTTATTCTCACTGGCTTCAGTGACTCTAATTGGGGCTCAGACCCTGATGATCGCAAATCAACATCTGGTAACTGTGTTTATCTAGGATCCAACTTGGTCTCTTAGTCCTCCAAAAAGCAACATGTTGTCTCTCATTCCAACACTGAAGCTGAATATAGAAGCTTAGCATCATTGGTGGCTGAATTAACATGGATTTAATCGCTTCTAAGTAAGCTTCATCTTGTTCTTCCTCATCTTCCTCAAGTATTCTGTGACAATTTAAGTGTTGTTCTTATAACAGTCAATCCTATTCTTCATTCCAGAACCAAGCATTTTGAGTTGGATCTTTACTTTGTCTGTGAAAGAGTCATTCAAAAACAGATAAATATCAGTCATATACCTTCCCATGAACAAGTGGCTGACATTTTTACCAAAGTTGTTTCCAACTCTCAATTTATTGATTTCAGGAACAAACTCAAAATTGTTGATTCCAACCTGCTGAGTTTGCGGGGGGATGTGAAGGATAAATGCTAACCTATTAATTCAGTTTTCAGATTAATTAATTGACAGTTAGGAGTTAGGAATTCAGTTATATTCAGTTTGTTAGTTATGTTTTAATATTCAGTTAGAATGTTAGAATTGGTTATAAATACCTTTACTCTGTATATCGTAAATACATTTTTGAAATCAATCAATAATAATTTTATATTCAGATCACATCAGTTTCTTTGTTATTCATTCTTTTTTCAACTTTCATCTATTTTCTTGCAATTTTCAACTTTGATTTTGGTACCTTATACATGCATAAGTCATTGCCCAAGAATCCCCTGCTTAAAATACTTTTGTATTGAAGATAATTTTAGGGCAATAAGTTTTAAAATGTGGCAATTGAGAAATTTAGTAGATCAACACGTGTTAGTTTGTCATGTGGTCTTCTATTATCATTTGGATGTGAGGTTACTAAATGGAGTTGATTGCACCATTTAAAGACAGTAAAGAGGTAAATTGCTACATTAATATGTTCAATGTGGTAAATTGCACCTTTGGAAAAGTTGAAGGGGATATTTTAGACTTTAGCCTTTAAAATAAGATGTTTTTTTTATATTTTTTTAAAAAAGTTCCTTTAAAAATAAAATTTATTTTATATTTAGATATAATATTTAATAACTACTTTTTTTTTTTATGTTGTTGCTATGTGGGGGTAATTCACAAAGATTGGTTGCTCTATATAAGTCACATAATTAGCTTTTTTATTCTTTAATTATCTTATTTCTCTCTTATCTATCATGTTTTCCCGTTTCACACTTGTTGGGAGCCATGTTGGCAGATAGGGTGATTCACAAGGATTATTGGTTGCTCTATATAAGCCACATAATTGGCCTTTTCATTTTCTTTCTCTCTCACTTATCTCCACTCTATCGTGTTTTCTCACACTTGTTGGGAATTATATTGGTAGATGGCGCAGGACTACCATAGACTCTCATATCATATTAAAATTGAGAATATGTTGGACTTAATTCATCTCCAAGAGCTAATTCAAAAAGATCCAATTGTGAAATCTCAACAAAGATATATCTTTGACCGTGTGCCTCATGCATCGCTGTCTAAACTAAAGTAGTGGTTCAGTTTGTATGAAGTTTTAAAGTAGATGGTAACAATTACTATCCCCTTTGCTATGGCATTTGATGTAATATAATTGAAAAGTTAACCTAGCTTTGAACTTACAAGTTACAACGACATCAATGTATCATATTGATAATAGTCTATATTATATATATATATATATTATAAAAAATAAGTATTATTATATTTTATTATATTTAATTTTAGTAATTCTGTAATATTAATAATTTTTTTAAAAAAAATTATTAATTTAATTATTGTGATAATTTTAAGATTAAATATATAAATTTATTTCACTTCTTATTCACAATGATGCACTCACGCTAGGTGGGCATTAAAGAGGCTGCCTCAAAATTATTATGAATATGAGAAAAAAAAAAAAAAAAAGAAGGAAGCAGTAACGCAATAGCAAGAAGAGCGTCACGCAGCAGGGAAAAAATAACAGAGAAGAAGAAGAGTAATATTAATAGAGAATATTAGTGAGTAATTTTAATAATTTTATTATATTTTTATTTTATTATGTTTTGTTAAATTTTTTGTATTAAAGAGACGATAAAATTTTGATTATTTTGATATTATTATGTTGAATTATTTTTATTCAATTTTAGAATTTAATGTTTATTGATTTTATTTTCTTATCACATTATATGAATGAATTTTTAGATTAGTTCAATCATATTTTTTTCACGCTTTATAATTTATTGTGTTATTTGATTGTTGGTGTAATTGTTGGATATCAATTGTGATTCTTTTTTAGAGTACATTTGATGATTTAATAATTTACTATTAATTAGTGAAATTTTATCATATACTTTATTATTATTTTTAGTACTTTGTTGATAAATTTTTCTTAAACACATGCTTTGCTACTAAATGTTCATAAGTTAAAATATTTTAATATAATAATTTGACATAATTAATATTAAAATTAATTTTAATAGATTCTAACCCTTAGTCATTTTATATTTGATAGAAATCTTATTCATATACTTACTTTCTTTTAATATACTTATATTTTTTAATTTATTTTTGATTTTAGTTATTTAATCAATTTGATTTTTGTATTTTTGACTTGTTAACCTGTGAGACTAAATTAGAAAAAAAATTTAATACTTAAAATTAACTTTAAATTTCTATAAAATTAACTTTATACTTGTTTAATTATATTTTGATACGATTCATGTACTTGTAAGTTTTTTCAAACTTTTAAAAAAAGTCACAGCAAGTTGTTGGGAGTAGTTGGGTTGCTTTTGTTGTTCGCAATCCATCTGTTTTGACCCGGTGATAGATAGCCGGCATTACAACGTTGCAAATATTTGCATGATCATTATTTCTTTTCAAGTTGTAACATTTATATCATTTTCAATTAGTTAAAATTTTTCTCCGTCATCTAAATTTGTGTTTGACAATATCACAAAATATTGAATACTAATACACTTTACCATTGACTTTACTTTTAATTTTAAATTTTAGTAGTATATAAAACCTAACACATAAAATAAGAAAGAGAAATTAATCTCATTTTAAACATTAATATGTTAAACTGTCCCTGTATGTATAATTCATTTATTAAATTCGAGTTTTTTATTTAACCAGATTCTTTTATTTAATGGAAGTACATTTTTCTTATTTGTTGTAAAAACATATTGTACATTTTTTTTCTCTGTAAATACATTTTAATTAAGTTGTGTTAGTTAGGTAAAATTATGTCATCATACAACAGACAGTCCCTACTCCTATATAACTCCTATATATAATCCATAAATATATATATCAACCAAATGATGGGGAAAACATAATTGAAAAATAGTTTTAGAAAGCAAAATGGATGATCGAAGATGTGAACACACAGAAAAATAAGCAACCCAATTAACCTAGTCAAACACGTTTTGATATTAATGAAACTAATATGAATTTTCTCAGTGGAAGGCAACGCGTGGCCCTGAATTTTACAAACTATAAACTCAAATTTTCATAGGTTGTGAGCCAGCCAACATTGACCGAACATTTATTTGTCCATACCTTGTGCCCTTAACCACCACTATTATGTATATAAAGTTATATACAACAGGATGGCATGGAAATCGTTTGAGAGCTGCATTGCATATCTCATTTTCAATGGCTTTGTATTTCTCAAACATCTTTGGGTGCTTGTCTGAGTCCTCAACATCAGAATCCAAAGGATACATATGTGATGGTAATGTTTGTGTTCTTAGAAACCCGAAGGAAAACCTCGAGAAAAGATCATCCACCAGCAATAAGCCAAAACAAAGGTTTCGAATTTCATGTGCTCGTCTTTCTACGAAATGATCTCCCAGTTGTTAGAGATCACTCTTGTGAATAAAGCGCCTCATGATTTTGCCATCAACAGGTTATTTGGTGTTATTGGTTCATGAATGTAATTCGCTTTGTTCAATATAAAATTGTATTTGTTGTTATTTGTACAGTGTTGTGAATCGTTAAAGATAAAACAGTTATTTGTAGCTTATTTTCCATTTTCATAAATCTTACCCTACTCAATCTTAATGAGATTTGACCTTTGAATCTCCAAGAAAGAATACACGATTCTGCTAAACCATTATAAGGTGTCCACTGGACACAATTATCTTAAACTTTCAGTTATAATTAACAACTTAAAATTTCAGGTATGGAATTTTTTAACATGATATAGTAGAACTATATTGATGGAGTTTTGATCTTTGCTACCTTGTTTATGCTTCAAGCACAGATAAATAATTTATATTAATTAAGTATATGTTAAAGATCTGTGTTACTTTTGTAGCTTTACTTTCGCTCCAATAGAATCAACGGAAGAGTTTTGATAAAAGAGTTTAAATAATTTGCAAGAAATTATGAATTTAAACCTTTCCCGTATCGTCTAAATAGTTTAAATAATAAGTTAAAGAGTTTCACAACCTAAATAGAATTTGCCCAGTACAAAAAGTGACTTAAGTGATAAATAAATTTGAATTTAACAGTTAAGAGACTTATATATGCAATATTAGGACTTTGAATCCTTAAAAAAACACTTATGGTAAAAACGACTTTATTATATTAAACAAGATTAATCCCATACTCAAAAAATATGATATACTCAAAAAAAAAAAAAAGAATTTGTCGATAATGGTCAAGATACTAAATATTTATTGCGGTTGAGATTTGTAGGATAATATATATATATATATATATATATATATATATATAAAAGCAGGATCAACTTATAAAAGTGTTTTTTTTACTTACACTCATTTTCAATTTGTTAGATTTACTTTCATCTAATTGTACTTTTAATGAAATAATCTCAATCATTAGATGAAAGTGAATCTAACGATTGAAAAAGATGTTGAAAAAAAAGACTTACACCTACAGAACCGATTCCCCTCATATATATATATATATATATATATATATAGGTAAAAAAAAGGCCGGCCTCCAACTATAATGTAATTTCTTTGATTTAAAAAATTTAAAATCTTACTATATCTGTACATTGACTCAATGATAAGCCTTTAATATGAATTTGAAATCAATTAATCAATATAATATAAAAAAGAAAGATATATGATTTAAAAAGTTGTTATATATTTTTTAAGTCAATAACTAAATACTTTAATTTGTTAAAATGTGGCAAGTAAAATAGTCAAAAATTTCATTACATATCATCTAATGTGATTTTTTTTTCACGTATAAATTGATGTGACAATTGTCACATATACAAAAATATATAATAAATTAATAAAAAATAATAAATCAACCAACTCCAAAAAAATAAAATATAATAAAAAATTCAAAGAAAATAAACCACTTTAACGAAAATATGAAGGAAAAAGTCTTGACCTTTTCACAGCATAATTGAGTATATGTTCTTTTTTCTTCTTCTTCAAATTACCATGAACGGTGAAGGGAATTGAAGTGTAGGAGATGATGTTGCGGCGTTGCAAGGGCTCAGCGATGAATTGCTCTACGTGTGCAATGTTGCAGAGGACGTTACTCTTAACGCCAATTGTCGTAAGGTTTTTGGCATCTGATTATTTTGTGAAGGATGTTTTGCAATGGTGGCTGTGGTTCAATGTGTTTCATAATATTTCTTAACCCACCAAATTTCATGTTTATATTTATTATTTCTTCTGTTTATATTTAGTCCATGGAAGATTGAAGTCATCAAGTTGTCTTCAGGGTGGTGTTTATTTTCGCTACACAAAATTCTAGTTAGGCTTATTGTTACCACAGATGGTTTTATTCATGACTCCACAGGTATGAGTTTACTTATACATACTCCAAGTGCTCGACAAAATACTTCTAAGAACTGATATTGTTTTAATTCATATTATTTTAATTTTGTGACCATAATTGATCACATCTATTGTTGTCAACTTGCCTAGCAATAATGACCATGATTATTCTTTATTATTTCTTTTTTTAGAGCTAATTATTTCCTTTTTTCTTAAATTTTGGGTTAGCATATTCTAATTATTCTCTTATACTTATTGTATTCTCATCATTGAGGGCATGATGGGTGTAGAATATTTTTTAGAGAATCTTATAATGTTTTATTTTGAATATAATTTCGTGATAGTATACCTTAAGACACCCGTTCTAATTGACCAAATCATTACAAGACAATTATTTCACCAATCAATTACTAAATGCTATAGCAAATACACGATGGGTTATTGGTGTGGTGTTGTTTCCTAAAATTGCTGTTAACGGCTAGACACACAAAGATGGTATGTTATTAATCACACATTTATAATGATTAGGACCAACTTATGCAAGTTTAATGGTTTCAAAAGTATTTGATTGATTTGTTAAAGGTGAAATAATTCAGGTGTAATAATGTTGTTGTCAATGAAAATACTTACTGAAAGTTTAAATTTGGACTCATAATATTTGAATTTTTATTTGTCATTAATAATCAATAATTGATACACATTCTTGATGCTAGTGTCTTAATTCTTCCGACCTCAATATCCATAATTTTCTCTGTTATTACCCTACATTGGTTTCCCTATTCTCTTTATAATTCATTCCACTACAATGTCATGTGACAAATACATATTTTCAATATCTGTCATATGACATCCAATGTGGTAATTTAAAATGAACGTATACATATGTCACCAAATGTTAAAATCTTGCCACATAGGTAAATAAAATTCAAAAATTAAATAATAAATAAATTTTAAAAATACAAATCAAGAACAAGAAAAAAAATAACAAAAATGAAAAAAAAAGTAGATCCAAGCAATGTCACAATTACATTTGGATGAACAGGTTCCTAATTTTTAGATCAAAAATAAAAAAAAAAGAAAAAAAGGAGAAAAAGCAGTTCCAAGCGATGTCACCATCGCATTTGGAAGAATAGGTTATTAACTTTTAGATTTTGCCTTGTGGTAGTCACGACGGCAAGCATATATTTTTTGAAAGCCTGGTCTGTGATAGTCGTGGCATATTGAAGTGGTGGCAAGCATATTTTCTTGAAAGTCTGACCTGTTATGGTTGTGGTAGATCAAAGCAGTGGTAAGCATAAGCAGATCGAAATAGTGGCAAACATATTTTTCTGAATGAAATATCTTCTAGCAAAACTTCGTACTAGTGATTTTCAATTAAGCAAAAGCAAAATAAAAAAAAATACTCTTGAGTAACTGTTAGATATTCTCACGAAATTCTTGATAATGGAAGGTGAGATACTTTTCATTCTTACCACATGAGATTTTTTATTCAAGAAAATTTGAATTGATTTCCATAATTGATGCAACAAGAAGAATGCCATAAACATTGATAAAATTAAAAAAAAGATTGAAAAATGCACTTAATTTGATACATTTTGAAATTATAAATTACCTTAATAGGACTAAGATTGTTTTACTTGGTTATAGCATAATTTGTATTATCTTTTCCTTTTTTTAACTCTCTATATTTAGTTTTTAAATTGACTCATTCATCCTAAATTATCGAATTATAATTTGTCACGAAATTAATGCCACAAATTGTAATTACTTAGAGGTAGGAAAGCAAACCATTTTAATTGAAAAAAGGAAAATAAAAAAAATCAACTTCTACTTTTTGACAAATCTCTTGAGATTTATTTGCTTATGCTTGTCATAATCACTAAAAGAATATATATATATATTAAGAGGTCATTATGTATTATGATTTTGAGATATTTTGTTATTCTCTAATGGCTGAGTTTTAATGTAACAGATTATTCATATTTGTGATTCTTACATCAAGTAGCCTATTAATGTATCAAATACTTACATGACATTATTTTTTATTATTTATTTTTTGATTGATTTTTTCAAGATAGAGCTACTATCAAAAGTTGATTTATCTTTTTCTGAATGAACATAAAATTGTTAGTAAATGGAATATTTTATTCATCTTAACCCTTTTCATTCATTTTTTAGTTGAAAGTGAGAATTGTAGTAAAAGAATGATAATTTTTTTATGATGGTTCACATAGTTTAAGCAATCCCTACGCTAAGTCTCAGCAATCACTTATTTTGATCATCAAATCTTCTGTTAAGAACTAGAAGGAAACTTAAAATAACTGTTATGTAAGTTAAGGATCCTGCTGTAGAAGACAAATTTGATGAATTTGACCTATACATTAAACTGTAATAAGGTGAGTGACATTAGTTGTCTATCAGGGGTGACTTAAGGTAGTTGAGGGTTAAAGCCAAATAATGAAATGAGACATTTTTTTACTTATTAAATGTAATAATATTTTTAATAAAATTTGGTTTTTTAACTCTATGTCCATGAGTAGAGAAGATCATTTGACGTCTAATGAAAGACAATTTGTAAGGATAATCATAAATAATAGAAAGATAAAATGAGAGGAAAAAATAACAATTATTGAGTAGTAATTAATTATAAAGAAAAAAGGAAAATAGATAATAAAAAAAAAATTAATTATGAGTCAAAAAAGTGTAAGAATATATTGGGCTTCAAATTAGGCTTTATCATTAAAAATATATAATTTTATTTTCTAAAATATATAACATAATATATAATTAATATAATATTAAAAAAATTATAAGACCTAAAATAAGTTGGGGCCAAAGGCAAGCACTTTAACAACCATGCCCTCTAACTAGCCTTATTGTCTATGTGACTGTAAAGGATAATGAGTAAGTGAGTTAGTTATGTCAATTACACTGACAGTTAGTAGCAACAAAGTTTGTTAGATAAGAAGTTAGTTAGTTAGTGTTAACTTCAGTTTATATATAAAGTATAATCAATTCATCACATTTTTTTCAATTCTATAATCTTCTCTCTTCTCTGTTCTCTTCTCAGCCTGAGTGTTGATATCTTTATGGTATTAGAGTTCAAGGTTCATTCATGACTTCCAATTCTTCTCACACCTCTTATCCTTCCAACGCTTTATCGTCAAGGTTTATCTTACATACATTTTTAAATACAGTTTCTTTCAAACTAAATGAAAACAATTTTTTGTCATGGAAGCAACATATTCTTGCAACCATCAAGGGGTTTTTGTTGTGTCATTATTTAATGAATTGAGAACTCTACCACATTTACTACAAGGTAATAGATGGAATGTAAATTCATAATAACACTTTATCAGATTCTGTGGATAATCTTTTCAAGCTGTCTGGAGAATGAACATTGCTCATACTTCAAACTTGTCTGGAATAATTCATTTGAATTTGATGAGAACGATGGTGATGAATAGTATTGAATACTTACATGTAAAATGTTTTAGTGAATAAATTTTTGGACATGAAAACATTGGTAGACAGGGATGGAAATGGAAATGGCACAATTGGTGCAATTAATTGGTGTGAATTGTATTCTTCGTGATCCACATCCTTCTGTCTTGGGTTTCTTCTTAAAGAAAGTATGAGTTTCTTCATATAATTTGTTTTTTTTGCATAAATATGTTTATAATATCCTAAATATATTAATAAACTTTTTTATTTAAGTCTGAAATATGATAACAAATCTTAATATTAATATAATAACAAATATTAAGAAAATAACAATTAACATATAAAAAAGAAGAATATAACAATAATAGAAATACTTGATTTTTAAATAATTTCTTATTATTTATATATGCTTAACTAATATATTTTTAAATTAAACTTATAAATATTATTTTTTTGATGAATTATTATATATATATTTTTAATAAAATTATTTTTATTTATTTTTATTATTTAATTTTTCATTTATCTCGTGTATTACACAAGTGTAAAATTTAATATATTTAAAATCATATGAAAGCGAGAAGCATATTATAATTTTTGCAAGGAACTTAATATAATCATTGTACGTCTACATCTCTATATATGAAGAAGTGTAATACATAATTTTTTTTTATTTTACGAGATTTTCACATACCCTTTAAGTATAAGATTAATCATTTCTCGAGATACTGAAGTTGCTCCTCTTTATAAGCACTTTCTTTGAACTCTTTACATTGTAGTCCCTAAATTGTTTAACTCAAACTTGCTTACTAATTTAAGTCAATAAAAATAACAAGGTAGTGCAATACATCATTTTTATATATAATAACCAAATCCCTTACATTTGTAACCTAAAGTCTATTTGACTTTTTCAGTCACATGGTGTAGTTGGGAATCAATATTAGGTTAGAAATTACTTCCCTGAGAGGTGCGAGAATTGCAGGAGTTATAGTAAATTTTATAAGAAATTTTAATTTTCACATACTACTTTTTATTACACTATTTGTATATTATTTCTTTTTTAAATATTAAAACAAAAAAAATATTTTTCAATACACACTCTCACCCATTCTTTTTGCTAAAACAAATAAAATGTAAAGTGAGATAAGAAAAAAATGGTGCGTGAAATATTTTCCTTTTAAAAGTCATGATCGACATTATCGACTTACATCATTCTTTTATTTTAATTTTTTTTTAATAAAAGTTGTCGTCTTAAGACACGACTTATACTAAGGTATCTTTTTATTTTTTTAGAATTCAAGCCACGATTTACGTCAAACTGTCTACTAGGTGGCCATGACTTAGGTGATCTATGCTTTTTACCAAATAAAATCACTCCAGACACTACATTTGCCTTCGGACCTTAATTCAAAATGCGCCACAATTTCTCTTACAATCATTGAAAATTCTTGATGGTAGAGTATTTATTTAATATTTAGCAGAACCACTTCACCATGCAAAGGCATTTTAGTCATTGCAAGAGTTACTGTAGATTCTGCACCACGAGAAATAATTTTCAACTTATACCAAACCGGGAATTATGATTCCCATTTATACCAGCCAAGCCAAGTAAAAAGAGTCTATTTTCTGGACTTTAATTTCTTTAACTAATTTCTAAAATATAAATGAATGAGTTTCTTTTTGTGAAAAAAATGTATTACATACCTCTCACCAATAAACGTTATTCATATATCTACTACCAAGGAGTTCCATTATCTATGCTGCGTTACTTGCTTTACGCAATCACAAGAGTCAAGTGTTTGGCCAAAAGGAAAAGGATCATATAAGTCAAGCCAAGTCAATAAATATAGATAGGCACAACTTAAATATCTTTGCTTATTGTGGCTATATATAGCTCCTTTATGATAAATGGCACATCGTTGTACTTTTTATCACAAGCCACTTTTTTTTTATGGTTTTTCATTCAAATCTTTTTTCATAAAGTGTGTTTAGAATGTAATAAAATAAAAAATAATTTAATTTATAAATTAAATTTAATTAAATTTTATATTTAAAATATTAAAAAATAAAATAATTTAATTTTTAAAATTACATGAATTTTATTTTTTTATTTTAAAAATTTCATCAATTTTAATAAAATTTGTTAGGATTTGATTTGATTTGATTTGATGAAAAATAGACTATTTTATCCTTAATAATTATCTTTAACCATCTCTCATAAGGGTTAAAATGTAAAATAATAAAATAAAATAAAATCAATTCTCATTTTAATGAATTCCAAACACAAAATTTGATTTATAAATCAATTCAAATTCTATTTTTTTTTTAAAGTTCTAAACACAAAATTTGATTTCTAAATCAAATCAAATCAAATCAAATCATTTCCTATTTTTATTTATTCCAAACACACTCATAGAGAGTTCCCCATTTATGAATTTAAGCAAAATTGATGGAAAAAAAAAAGGTTTGGCAATTTAAAGCCTTTCCAAGTTAAAAGAACCATGTCCTATGGCTGCTGCTTGATTTTATGTAAAGATTGGTTTACAGAGTATATATCTATAGTAAACCTGAAAGGAGATAGGAGGAAAAGAACTTTCTGTTCCACTTCTCTACTTGATTACTTATATACATTCTATGTTTATGTGGGATACAGCTGAGAAATGGAACAGAATCCCTTCATGATTTCGGAGGTAATGTTACTCAAAAATCTAAATTATCACTATAAATTAAAGCAAAAACATAGCATATAAACAATACGAAAATGGAGATAAGCATTTTTTTTTTGGGTGTTTGACTAGAGTATCTCCACAAGTATGCTATGAGAGTAACCCTTTAGGGTTTAGGCACTGTTAGGACAAGGAGATAAGCATATTTGAAACTAGCAAGAATTTGTTTGTTTTATGTGGTCCCCATTCTAATAATCATATAGGGTAAGCCTCAAAAGCAACAGAACCTAAAGGATCTTGATGTTTTTTGATTATGAACACAAAACACAACCAGGTGATGAATGAAAGAACAAGGCCCCGGAGTTAGAATCCCAACTACTAAACCATATATGCTAGAATTTTGTCACGTGAAATGATCTCAGTTTTGTCTTTGGCTTTGTCATTCTCAATTTTATCTTCTGCTGCTTCTCTGTAATCCTCGGAATCCAAGCAGCTTATAGTTGTTTGTGATGGCCATGCTTGTTATCTGACAGATAGGAAGAAACACAATGGAAAAGGATCAAATCCAAGAGCCTGCAACAGCAAAGCTGAGTTAAAAATGGCTTACAAAGTTTATATATCTAAAGGGTGTCCACGTTTGTTGTGTGTAGCTGCCTTTACGTGCCTTGAAGCCATGCAAAGCTGGAAGTTGGAATTGGAACCACCATATAGTTGCGGTTTGGTTTCATCATTTCATGTAATTTACAGTTGGTTCAATGTGCCTATCTATCTTTGCATAAGGGGAAAGGAGGAAAGAGAAATAGGCATTTTTCTTTTTCTTTTTCTTTTTTTTTGTTTTTGTTTTTCTTTTTTTTTTCTGTCTGTACTGGCATCCTCACGTTCATGTACTTGTGAGAAATCTGAATACTGCTGTTTCAGGGAGAAGAAAAGAATAATTTTTGGGTGATATATGGCAAACTAATTTCTTACTCCAATTCTGGGCTTCACCTACCATGATCGCTCAATATAGTGCCCATTTTGGCAAAGCTATTATTCAAGTAGTTCCAATAACTTAAAATCTTTGAAAGCAGGACTAAGACAAAAATTTCATTTTAGGGGTCGGATTATAAAATTTAAAAGTTATAGAAAACAACATGTGTGAACTACATAAAATGAAATTAAATTTTGTTAATAAAATTGTTAATCATTGTAGCTAATGACAAGTAAGAAAAAAACGAAGTATTAGACTAGACTAACAGTATACAAGCCACCATATTAGACTAACTAAAATCAGTAACAAATTCTTATTTAATTCTTGAGATAATATATAATTCTCAGTTTACTGTATGGGACTACATCTTAATTATTTTATATATAATACGAAACTTAAAATTGGTGGACAGGAATCATATATCATAGTCATAAGTCAACTTATAGATACATCAAGATTTTTAGTGTAAATTTAGAAATTAAATGAACACAGGAAACACAGAAAACACGTTGGCATGACTTCAATTCCGAAGGGGTGAACGGTATTTAACCTGAATGTTGGAGCAACCCAATCGAGTAAAACAAGGAAAAGTAAGTTGTGGTTTGGCATTCGTGACATGTAAATCTCATGTACAGAATAATAGCAGCATTAAGAACTAAAAAATGATGCCTTACCACCAATTCAGATACACAAGTAATCATCAAATGAAATCAATATCTAGGCAACTGAATTTCATCCATTTGTAAAGAATGTACATGGCATCAACAGGATTTTTCGCCTGCTAACTGAAAAATCTAAGCAACGCTGTTGATCATAATCAATTGACCGGTAGATATTTTCTATGGTTAAAACTCCAGGATAGAACACAGACATGCTGCAGTAACTCGGTAATCCTCATCTGGAAAAGATGGAAAGTCGTGGGGTTATTTTCTGCCAAATCCACCAGAGTCTTCTGAACATAAGCAAACTCATCTTGACTTGTGTCACATCCCACTCAACAAAACCAGAAGATTCCCAACATAAGCATCCAAGGGATAACAATCTTACGCAGCACATGGTATTCATTTCATCTCTTCCAGAAGTAACAAAATGGTGGCCTTTTCCTCATTCAAGCAAGAAGGTTTTTTGGATCAAAATCAACATCCAGTGACAGGAGCCGAAAATTCCATAATCAGTCAAATTCTTGTGGAAATATCCACACCAAAATTGCAATGCTACATCATAGTTGCAAAGCCAGGTCTGGTTGCTGTGAGTCAACCAGCACACCAGAAGATTGTTTCGCAGGCGACCCGGGAGATTGGAAACCAATATTCAAGTCAGGAGGAAGTGTTTCCTGTTTCTGTCTTGGTTGACTATGAGGACGGATACCTCGCCAAGGTGGCTGCATTTGAAATCTTGCTAGGTCAGAAGGTGCTACTTGATGGAAAACCATAGGTCGGTTTGGAAACTGTGAAACACCAACTGTGTGAATAGGTTGTGGTACAAGTGCCTGAAATGGAAAATTGTTCTTCTCGGACTGGAAAGACATTCCACCAGAAGGAAACTCCCCCCTAATTCGTGAAATATTCTGATGGAACTCTCGCGCTGGGCTGTACAGTGAATCCCCAGAAATCTGATTTTTGGGTGAACTAGAATTGTCAGGTCCTTGTTTAAACCCTCCTGCCCCTAAAGACATCCATGCACGGGCAGCTGCTGCTGAAGCATTGCTCAAGTCATCTCTCCGTCCAGATGGAACTGATGGTGTCACTGCTGGAGTATCAACAGGGGAATGATTAGAAGAACTAGAAGTCTGTTGCTTTTGAGCCTTTTCGGCTAACATCCTCATCAGCTGAACTGGGTCACTAAGACTCTGCTCTTGCCCATGGGCAACAAAGGGAGCTGCTCTGCCTGTTTGATTTGATGTACTTTCAGATGGTGGACCAGTCATCCGTCTATTCATACTAGTATTCCTGACTTTTCCATTAGGCAACTCACCACTAACAACTCCATTAGTATCTGGCTGCTTGAAAGGAATAGATGGCAAAATATTCTTGTTACTTGGTACCATCTCTCTGGGCTTAGACAATGCTGCAGGAGCATTACTTGTAAGCTTTGCAACTAGACTGGCATTATTCTGATCACTCGTGGGTAAAGAGTTCAACTCCACTTGTTTCAAACCCTTATTCTCAGACTTGCCGTGGTTCCTGGTTTGGACATTGGGTTGCTGATAAAGGAGATTGACAGGTGCGTTGGGTCTTACTCCCGCAGAACCAAACAAAGATGGTTTTCCTTCTGATGTAAGCCCACTACCAGGACGAACAGAAGGCTGTTTTCCCTCAAACATTGGTCCATTAACAAGTTGTTCCATGGTGGGTTCCACATTCTTACAGTTTTTGTCAACATTCATTAATTCAGTAGTAGACTGCAACTTCTTTACCAAACTAGGTTCTTTCTGGACACGATTATCAAGCATTAATACTGGGGTTGGAAGCGGTTCATACTCTTCAACCCAACCACGACCAAATTTGCAGCCAGATGGGAGTACCTGCTGAATCCTTTGAGAAGCAATTCTCCAAGCAGTAGGTCCTAGAGTTGCAGCAAAACGAACCAAACTCCTAGAATAGGAATATTCAGCTTGAAGTCCAACCTGTTACCCAAAAATACAACATTAAATGCTTTAAACAAGATAAGAAAGCCAACTATTCAAGGATTAGAATTCACTCCTTTTGATACATACAGTAACCAGCTGCTTAATTTCACTCTCAAAGGTCGTAAATATTGAATCTGATCTAGTATTTGGTAGATTAGACATATTATAAGTTGCACGACGTTCATAATCTTGCACAGATGACTTCCTTCCCAACTTGGAGATCAGGCCCTTCCCTGAAACATTAAATTAATAGAGTCAAAAGAGAATAGCTAGATGTTGACATTAATATCCTACTTTGAGAGTGTGCAAAGAATTGAATAATGAAGGCACAATGTAACAAAACAGATGGAGGAGAGCTTGAACTCTTCTATGATACCTGATAAAAAGTCTTCTGCTTTCTCTTGATTTGCATCAATCAAGAAAGCATTTCCCTCCACAAGGCCATCAGACCTTTCACAGATGACACCTTGCATTGGATGGGAAGTTGGCTGTACATCTCCAATAGTAGCAAGAGTTGCACCTGAGGAGAAATCAGAGCCAACAGGTTCCTGTGAACAATGACCCAGTGGCTTTTTTGCTAGCTTCTTAACCAAAGAATTAGATTTTGTCTTTTGTTCGGACTTCAGCTCACTCGGAGAGCGTTCAAAGTCAATCCTTAATTTCTCAAACTTTTTCCGTGCTAGTTCTTGTATTGATCGTGCCTGTAGCAAATAAGGGATCATAAAGCAAGCACAAAAAAAGGGTTAGTTGCCACATTTTTCAAGGGAAAGAAGGGAAAGCAGTAAGCTTTGTACCTGTTTGTGGTATATAGTCTCCGGTGCGTTGTATTGCATTGCATTTGAGCAAATCAAAAATACATCACCCTGCATTCAACAATGGCATTCAGAAGTCAAGGTAATAACTGTAAAATTTTGTCTTTCAATATTTCACTCAATCAGGAAGACAATATCTATGCATAGTTTAAAATTGGTTCAGATGATGGAACAAACAAAACTCAGGATTCTTATGTAATAAAGGGATCCATTAGTAAAGAAACAAGTCCATTTCTCACATTTCTTGAATATCATGACGATAACCACAGGTTGTCTACAAAGAAAAGACACAATAGTCAGAGAGAAAAACAAATTACAAATATCATTTTCTTCTCCCACACCCCTTTTTCTTCTAAAAGGAGGTCCACCCGTGAGTCATAAACAGCAAACGACAAGGAACCATGATATATTCCCCCAATGCCTATTAACATCAGTATAAATTATAGTCCTTCATGGCCTCAAGGGGCATGACTTGTTTTTTCAGAGTAAACTTGAACTCTAGATTTTTGTACATCTAACTGAAAGAGTGAAGATTTGAGGTCAGGCAGTGCACCATATGGTATATCATATTGGCATTGCTTCTGCTTTCCTAGTAAATCAAGATTTAGAACCTAAGATCAAGCCTAGCAAATCTTGTCGCGCATTACCACCTGAATAACACTCATGAAGAATAGGAAACCAGAAACAAAGTAGGCCTTTTAGACTTCAGACCACTTATATCTAAAATTCACGGCAATATACAAAGAAGGAAATAAATAAATGAAGTTTACAATCAAACAGGTAAAGTTTTAGGGCTCTATGTCCTCAAGATTGGGTGCTCATAAGTTAATTTAAGCAAGATCATACCATAAGGATAAAGTTTTAGGGCTCTATGTCCTCAAGAGCAAAGCTGCAATAAATACCACCAAGTTAAGAAGACTATCATTTATTCAATTCCAAAACAGGCGAAGTTACAATCAAACAGAAAACTGAACAATTTCTTCCAGCTTCTATGTCAATGTCTTTGCCCAAACCCAATCTATAGGTAGGTCGAAAAACATACTCCTTTAGGGGAAATAAAAACCACATCTATAACTTACACTAAATTCCATATTATCCCCATTAATATTATACTCCTACAGATGTTTGCCGTGAATATCTCTCAAAAACACACAAATCACTACTGCCTGTAGCATGCCATTGTCAGCATAAGTGAGCAAAATCCAGACAGACTCCATTTTACTGACAAGTTAGCCATCCTAAATGTTTCATCTCATGCCAACAGCATGTCTGCTCTTGTTCACAACCCACATTTTTTACTGATACATTACTAATAAAAGCAGTCCTTGCTGAATCCACCAAAGAAAAGAGAAAGTAAAGTCACGCCTTAATTAAATCAATCGTTGAGTCTCAAGTCCAAGTAATGTTTGACACACTTTCTAACATCTAAAAAAAGTGAGCAGAAGTGCATAGTCAACATCCAAATCAAAATCCAGCACAATCACATTGCAAAAACAATCAAAATCTCAGAAAAGAAAAGAAAACTCCCACAACTCCAATCATGAACAGTTGAGACAAGTTTACACACCTCAAATTGTTCTAAGGTAGGATAAGATCCATTTGCCAACTTCTTCCTCACTGTGGCAAAGTCCATCGGATGCTCAATCACATCGTGATAATCAGGAAGCTACGTTAAAACACAATTCGAACTTTCAACTCAGAATACATTCCAAAGGCAAGACTTAGCAAAATTCACAGGAAGAAAAGTCCACACACCTCTTCTGGATCAACAGGCTCTGCATACACACCATACGTGTCCTTCCTGCCATCATTCAGACCCAAGTGAAAAAACAGCACTAAAAAAACATGGCATCACCATGAAATGATGGAAGATGCTATACAAATCCTTCAACACAAAAACGGGAAACGAAACCCCTTACTTCTGAAGCTTGTCAAGGATCAATTCCAGTGTCCTCTTATCAGGCAAGGGAATCCCAGATGGAAGCTTTGATGGAGTTCCTAACAGTAGAAACAAGAAAAAAGCTAGTTGAGAAACAGAAACTAACAGAGGACGATGCAGAAACAGAAACATCGATGTACCCCCTTTCAGTATCCAACACGTTTTATTGAAAATTAAAAATAAAAAAAAAGTGGGGGAATTAAGAATTACAACAACCGAAACAACAAATAGCCATTAAATCACACACACTCACACACAAACCTGAAACAGAGTGGAGCCCTTTGGAATCCACTTTTCTGCCCTTTACCTGTCACAAGAAACCACACCACACCACAGCCCCCAAGAAGCACACAAATTAATAATGTAATCCAAAAAAAGGCAAAGACTGCGTTGTTTATATAAGAGAGTGTGCGATGGAGACAGAGACAGAGACAGACAAAGCCAGACCCAACAATTCGTAGATTATAGTTATAGACATAGAGAGAGAAAGAAACAGATGTGGTTAGAGAGAGAAAGAAGAACATGGATGGAAGCGTAATCAGAGAGAGTTAGTTTTTGACAGTTGACCCGTTAGTTATAGTTATCCCTCCCAAAACCCCGACACAGACAGAGAGAGAGAGAGAAAAAAACACACATACACAGAGATAGAGAGAGAAAGTGAAGATATAGAAATCATGGACCAATTGGTATCACCCCCCCACGCCCAACACAAAAATCTCAGTGATTTCAGCTGAGCTGGACACACCCTTCCTTCTTTCTTTGTCTACCACACACTCTCGTGTCTCAACCTCCATAGATTTTTCTCCATAGCACCATTCCATTTTCACAAATTTCTCAGCACTTACCTCACGTTGATCTTCACCTTCGTCATCGTGTTCGTGTTCCTCTGCATCGTCATTCCCTTCTTCTTCTTCCTCTTCACCTTCTTCCTCATCCTCTTCCATTTCTTCCTTGACGCGGATTCCCTTCTTCCTCAGCGGCTTCTCCTCCTCGGGCGCGTGTACTGCACGCGAAGCGACGCGCGTGCTATTGGGCGGCGCCGAATCGTTGTTATCGTTGTCTTCATCTTCCTCTTCATCTTCGGCGCCCTGGTTGAGCTTCACAACGAGCTTGAGCTTCTTCTTCTCGCGCCTCCTCTCGTCCTCGTCCTCGTCGTCCTCCTCCTCCTCGTCCAGGTAATCGTCGTAGTCTATCATGTTGTACCTCACATTTCGCCGTCGCCGGCTCCGTCGAAGGTCCGGCTGCGCCGCCACCGGAGATTCCCCGCTCCGGCGAGCTAGATCTGCCTTCGAGGGCCGTCCCTTCTTCTTCCTCCTCACGATCTGACCCATCTGTCTCTGTTTTCTCTCTCTAAAACTCTGTTTCTCTCTCTAAAACCCTGTTGAAGTTTCTCTCTCTTGCTTTGCTTTGGGGTTCCATTATTTTCGAGGGTGCCTTGGCTTTTTTCGAGAGGCTCAGTGAGGGTCCGAGCCTGTTTGTCCAGCTACGTAGCTCAGGTTCGGATAAGGGTTTGGGTGTGTGTGTTGTGTTGTGTGACAGTGTGAGTGGTTTGTTTGTTAATAATAAAATGATTGATATTTTGTTTTGCGAGTCTGTGCGCGTGAAACGGCGTCAGTGGCTGGGTATGACGGCGTCTTCTGCTGCCCGTTGCCCGGAACCCTCTTGCGTGTACCTTTGCCTGCTGCCCGTATCTTTCGTCATTTTCGCTTCTTTTTTTTTTTATAACCTTATTTTCACCAACTCACAGTCATCGAGCGTAAACTCCACGTCCTGGTTTTTCCTTGATTATTCTGTCTCTGTTTCACACATTGGCTTAATAACTAGATCACGACTCATGAGGGGATAAAATGGGAATAGGATGGAGAATTTTACAGTTTCTCACTCTATCTTGTGATAATAATGCTAATGAAATTCGAGTTTTAATTGCTTGGTCATTGAACTTTTGCATCTCATAATTGCCTTAAGATTTTTATTTTTACATATGATCTTGATCAATATCTTTTATTCTCTTCAATCAATTTAAAAGACTTTTAAGTCATTTTTAATTGATTTAGTTGATTTATGAGATAGTTTTAAATTAACTCTTTTATTATTCCTTTTGTCTCAGCTTTCTTATATGAATAATGGTAAAAACACAACATTCTTTGTCACATAAATCACATATATTCAATGTACCAAAAAAATCACATATATTAAAATGAGTAATAACAAATTTCAATAATTACTTTACACACAAAGCAAAAATTTTCAAGTAACCATGCATATCTTTGAGAGGGTTATGTGTATCACATTTCTGTAAAATTATCTTTTTTATTTAGATTAAGATCTTTTGCAGTTTTAAGATATTTGCAAGACCAAAATGTACATTTCTTCAATATTTGCCATAAATATTTTACCATAAAATAAAACATTTTTAAGGATTAAGATTTCATGTAATTATGATAAACTTTAGAGCATTTTAACTTTCTATTCTTATACCAGAAAGAGTATTAATATACTCTTTTAGATATTTATTTTAATATTTATTTTATTATTAATTTAAAATAAATATTATTAATATTTATTTTTAATATTTTTTTAATATATATAAAATAAATTAATAATGAAATAAATATTAACAAAATTTAAAAAATATATTACTATCATTCATCATTCTTATATATTTTTTATTATGAGAAATGATTTATCTTTTTATTTAATTTTTTTATTAATTTTTTAATTATTAAATAAAAAAATATTAAATATTTTTTATATTTTAAAACATTAAAAATATTTATTTTTTATTTAATATTTTTTATTTAATATTAAAATAATTATTAAAATAATTAAATAAAAAGATATAAGATTACTCTTCTATTATTAAACAGCACGCATTATTAGTGAAGTCAATTAATGGCCAAAAAAACATATTGAAGTTAATTAATGCACTTGGGAATGTGATTAGTACAAAGAACCAGAACAGCGGAAAAATTTGAAAAAGTGCAGTCGTGGGCCGTAGCAGAGTGTTGTGGACGCGCAGCTAGATCGTGTGGTTCCACAAACTTTGAAATGGACGGCCGTGATGGAATGCTGGTAGTCCAGTCCAGCCCAACACTTTGACCAAACAGCCACTAAAAAATAATATGCCTTTCACACACCTTATAAAGCTAAGTGAAGGATACATTCGTCATTTCATTTTTATTGTTGGGTCCACAGTTTTGTGACACTTGTGATCAGAGCCGTCCAAATCAAACTCGTGATGATGGATGATAAGTTAGCCTGAAGTGATGGACGGCAGTGCTTGATGCTGCCTTGTGGAGTTGTGGGTCCCGCGAAGTTGGACGATAGTGATGGGAAGGTGCAGGGTGTGGGGCAGGGTTAGGTCGACCATGGAGCCAAAAATTTATTGGGATTCGTATCGGCAGTGCAATAAAGGAAGCTCAGGCAACTGCTACGCAACAATTTAACATTCTGAATTTCAGGTCTCATCGGGTCCCACATCAGGTGGGACCATGGCTAATTAGTGATTCCTTAATAAGCACGAATACTGATACCACAAAAATAATAAAAAAAAATTGAGAGTAATGGATAATTTGATATCTATTAGAATTTTGTTATCAAGTACTTTTAAGATATTTATTAATATAATTAAAATAAAAAAATTACATAAAAATAAAATATTTAATATATTAAAAAATATTATTTATATTAATTTTACATACAATTTTATATTTTAACTTTTTTTCATAAGTGTCTTTAATTCAATTATTAACAAAATTTTATATATTATAGTTTGCAAAATTATTTATTATTTTATTCTTGTAAGTATTATGTAGCAATTTAAATTTAATTCAAGATAATATTAATTTTTCTTATATTATTTACATCATAATACCCATTGATAATAAAAAAAAGTATAATTAGAGTGTTAAAAACTTAAAATTTGTTTCATATTGTTTTTTTACAAATTATATTTTCCTTAAATTTAGTTAATAACATGATGGTTGCATTCGTAAATATTAATATTTTTTAAGAGCATATAGTTTTTTTTTAGAAAATTTATTAGATTATGAGAATAGTAGTTTCATAGTGTACCAATTTTAAAATTAAGAGGGGAACTTGAGAATTTTAAATTACTTAGAGAGTTATTAATAACGTTTATTCAACTCAAGTCAACTTTGCTCTAATAATAATAATAATAATAATAATAATAATAATAATAATAATAATTATTATTATTATTATTATTATTATTATTATTATTATTAAGACTCATGTATATGAGAAAATGATTTTCTGTAATTTCTCATTCAGTAAGTGGTATATATACCACGATGAGTACAGAAGAAAAACTTGAAAGAAACAAACTAACTAACTTAACTGCTATGTTGTAACAGAATATTAACTAACTAACAGATTGAATAATTTACATCTTATCATATTTGGATATTTGGATCCTAATACCCCCCCTCAAGCAGGAGAGTGGATGGAAAGCACTCCCAGCTTGGAAATGAACCGCTGAAAAGCAGGAGTATCAAGAGGCTTGGTGAAGCAATCGGCCAACTGATCAGAGGAGGAAATAGGAAGTAAGTGAAACAACTTGGACTGTAGTTTTTCACGCACAATGTGACAATCAATGTCAATGTGTTTTGTACGTTCATGAAAACTTGGATTATGGGCAATGTGGCGGGCTGACTGGCTGTCACAATAAAGAAGAGCTAGAGTATTGAAAGGAACAGCAAGATCCTGAAGCAAATAAGTCAACCATTGCAACTCACAAGTGGTGGATGCTAAAGCTCGGTATTCAGCTTCAGAGGAGGAACGAGATACCGTTGTTTGTTTCTTGGATTTCCAGGAAATCAAGGAAGAACCAAGAAAAATGCAATAACCTGTAACGGAGCGTCGTGTTATGGGACATGTGGCCTAATCAGAGTCACTGAATCCTTTAAGCTGCAAAGCAGAGGCAACAGGGAAGAATAACCCCTGAGCTGGAGAATTCTTGATATATTTCAGAATTCTGATTACGGCTTCATGGTGATGAATAGTTGGAGATTGCATGAATTGACTAAGATGCTGCACAGCAAAACTAATATCCGGTCTAGTGGTTGTAAGGTAAAGAAGACGACCAATCAACCGTCTATATGCAGAGGCATCAGATGCAGGAGCAGAAGTATCATACAACAATTTGTTGTTTCTGATCATAGGAGTAGAACACGGCTTGGTGGCTAAAAGACCAATATCAGAAAGAATATCAAGAGCGTATTTACGTTGACAAATGTGGATGCCCTTGTGAGATCGAGCCACTTCAAGACCAAGGAAATATTTCAAGTCACCCAAGTCTTTAATTCTGAAAGTGTTATGCAGAAAGGATTTAACAGATTGTATTTCACTGGAAGAATTACCAGCAAGGATAACATCATCAACGTAGATGAGTAATATAGTAATTGCAGAGCCTTGGTGCTTGATGAAGAGAGAATGATCATATTGTGAGGAAGTGAAACCGAGAGAAACCAAAGAAGTGGACAACTTGGCAAACCACTGACGACTTGCTTGTTTTAAACCATAGAGAGACTTCTTCAATCGACAGACAAGATTCGGGTTTGAAGTAGAAAAACCCGGGGGCAGCTGCATATAAACTTCTTCATGAAGATCGCCATGTAAAAAAGCATTATCAACATCTAATTGTTGAAGTAACCACCATTTCTAAGCGTGGTGAGCTTGGCTACCGGGGAAAAAGTGTCCAAGAAATCCACTCCTTCCTGTTGAGTGTAACCTTTAGCAACAAGGCGTGCTTTGTAACGTTCAACGGAGCCGTCAGCTTTGTGTTTGATACGATAGACCCACCTACAACCAATTGGAACTTTGCCTTGAGGCAATTCAGTTAGAGACCATGTATTATTTGATTCAAGTGCATTTAACTCAAGTTGCATAGCCTGGACCCATTCAACAGATTTGATGGCTTGGGAGTAATTTTTGGGTTCAGTGATATGAGAAATGGCAAGAGTAAATTGAAGATGAGATGGAGAAAGAGAATGATAAGAGAGAAACGAGAAGAGAGGATATACAATGTTACTGTGATGGAGATGTATTTATTGAGTGTGCAAGGTGACAGTGATAATCCTGTAGAAAAGTAGGAGCTCTGCGGGTTCTAGAGGACCTTCTAGGATTTGGAGAATGTAAATCAGTAGAAGTTGTGTCATTTGATGGTGGGGGAATATTAACTGAAATGGGAACAGTAGAGTTGGGAGTAGAAGGATGATGATGGGAACCAAATGAGGTGTGTGGGGCAGGATCAAATAAAAAGTCATAAGACTGAAGAACAGGTTGTGTAGATTGGAGGGAAGATTGGTATGATGAAGTGTAGGGAAATATGTGCTCATGAAAAATAACATTCCGAGAAACAGAAAGTTCTCTGGAGTGTATGTCAAAGACTATATACCCTTTAGTGCCAAATTGAAAGCCTAAGAAAATGCATTTCGTGGCCCTTGGGGCAAGTTTAGATCTGTTGGGATCCATGGTGGAAACAAAACATAATGAGCCAAAAACTATGAGATCAAGAAGTGTAGGAGGGCGGTTAAAAAGGATTTCAAAAGGACATTTATTGCTAAGAGTAGGGAGGGTAATCTATTAATGATATGAATGGCATAATTTGACATATATTGCGTGTAACATTGAGGATATGTCTATGCTTTCTCTCAACAATAGAATTTGTTGAGGAGTGGCAACACATGAGGTGCGGTGCACAATGCCAAAGTGATGAAACAACTCGGGATAATTAAACTCGAGCCATTATCGAACGTATGGTCTTAATGGTTACATTGAGGCTGAGTTTGAATGAAAATAATGAAGTTGTGCATCAATTTTCTGGTTTCAGATTTGAGTTTCATTAAAAACAGCCAAGTGTGCTGGAATAGTCATCAACTATGGTAAAAAAATATCTATGACCATGAAGAGAAGGAATGTTTAATGGCCCCAAATGTCCATGTGAATGAGTTCAAAGGGATGTTTTGTAACAGTATCACTAGAAGCAAAAGGTAACTTGGATTGTTTGGCAAAGTGACATGAATCACAAACAATGGCTTTATTGTATTTAACATAGGGAAAAACATTACAAATTTGATTCAAAACCTTATGAGATGGATGTCCTAATCTAAAATGCCATAGATCAAAATTAGAATCAACATGAGTAGAATTGAAACTTTGTACAGAAGAAAGGAAAGGTATTGAAGGAATAGGTGGTTGCTTTAAGTGATATAAGCCACCCTGTAGCTCAGCACGCCCAATCATCTCCAATGAAGTGACATTCTGTATATGACAAGAAGAATCAAAAAAGATTAATTTGCAATGTAAAGAAGAAATGAGTTGATAGACTGAAATGAGATTGAAGGAAAATTCAGGAATGTATAAGACATTGTGAAGCTGAAAAACATCAGAAAAATAAATTGTGCCTGAATGTTTTGCAGTCATACACATGCCATTGGGAAGATTTACCTTGATTGGTTTGATGCTATGAAAATGTGTGAAAAGAGATCAGTAAGTGGTATATATACCACGATGAGTACAGAAGAAAAACTTGAAAGAAACAAACTAACTAACTTAACTGCTATGTTGTAACAGAATATTAACTAACTAACAGATTGAATAATTTACATCTTATCATATTTGGATATTTGGATCCTAATAATTATTATTATTATAATTTTTATGGATTTGTTTACCTCCTGCTGATCTATCAGTGATTTTACTTAATGACATGATTGGAATTTTCTTTAGTTATTAGGTTTTTTTTTTCAGCCCGTTTGTAATACCAAAAATAAAAAAGAAAAAAAAAACTTGAAGTGTGAATTTAAAATTTAAAATATTATACCATATATATTATATTTGATCTATTTATCTAATAATGTGTGTTTATGAAAAAAAAAATTCAAAGTGTTTATATTTGTAAATTTATAAATGATACTTATACGATAAAAATAATAATAATGACCTTCACATAAATATGCTGCTAATTACATAAGAGGAGGGGTTTTGGTTGCATGTGGATAAATTGGCCAAAAAAATTGCTTTATACCCCTCCTATATTACTTTACATTTATATAAATTAATAAAATTAGAATATGATTATGTAAAAAATAAAGTAGAATCAACTATAATTAAATAATAAAAATTATATAAATATAAAATAATATGTATAAAAATGAGTGTGTTTAACATTATTCAATTAGTAAATGAAATCTACATGTCTTTTTGTGAGAGATTGAGACTTATGTGAGTTTTTTCCTCTATATAAATATAAAAAATAATTTTTAATTAAACAAAATTTATTATAAATATTTAAAATATTTTTTAATATAGATAAAATAATAAGAATTATCATAAAATTACGTTAATTTTTAATAATATTTTTATAAATATTAAATAATAATTTAAATATATTTGTCAGATATAAGTATCATTTTCCGTTATAAGTTATTGTCATTTTTCCAATTTCATCACCTACCCACTATAAGAGAAGTCAAGTCAGCATATGTAATTAGTCTACATCTATATCTTATCTCTCCCCCCCCCCCCCCAACTTATTTACTGTTTGTTTAATGAGGGAAGAAAATAACAACACTCTCTTCTCTATCTACGGGTAATGGAGGAAGAAAGATATGTATTTAAATTAATTTATTTTAGTTAAGAAAAGGTTTATTAATTAAAATTTTAAAAGATTTTTAGTTAAAAGTCTTTCAAATACAAAATAAATTAGTGTAAATATGCAGTAATTGTTTTCTTTTTGTCTATTTTTTTGGACATATGAGAAGGATAAATAAGAACTACAATCAAAGAAAGCAAGTTTATGAACTCGTTTCAATAAGTTTTTAAAATAAAATTATTTAATTTTTTAAAAAAGTAAATATTATTTTATGGTTAATTGTAATATTAGGAAAGTATTTTTTAATGTTTGCATATTTTTTATGTTATAAAAAATTTTTTTGTTTAGAAGCACTAAAATATAATTTTTTAAAAACATACAATTTATGTTTTTTTATTGCTTTTTTAAAAAAAATCATTCAAACATGTTAAAAATAAACAAAAATACTTATTTAAAAAAATTCTTTTTTATCCAAAAAACACATCTAAACAAACTCTATGTATTATGACATAAGGCAGAATTCGGACCACTGAGGTAAATCCATTGCGAACCCGCTATCAGGATGAGAAGCTTCTCAGTCAGTCATAGACTCATAGGCATATTATACGTTGATGACTAATATTGGACCAATCACCATTAAGAAGGAATCTAATATGGGTAATGATGGCTCCATATTTGTGGGTAGCGACATTTGCATCATGAACAAAATCAGTGAAAGTGTTTATTGTTTTTGACATTTGAAATTTTAAAAGGATTTTTTAATTGAGCTGCCACAATGTGTCTTTCTTGAAGAAAAGTAATGTATATTAGAATTAGTTTATTTTACATTATAGAAAAAAAAACTCTTTTAGTTAAAACCTCTTTCTTAAATACTTTAATTATAATTTTTATAAAAAAATTAATCCAATATAATTGGGATCAAATGTACTAAAAAGGAAGGGTAATTAATGTAATTGAAAATGCATGGCTTTTTATTATTATTAGATGGTAAACGTATTTTTAACTAAAATTAACTTCTTCTTTATGATGTTAAGGACATACTCCTATAATCTATATTAATCTAAGTACATTCAAGTAGGTGTTTTTTTTATATATATATATGATCTAATAAACTCCCATAAAATTATAAGTTTACCTTTTATAGTGATCTGATTTAAAGAGTTAATTTTGGCAATCACAGAAATTGATGAAGATTTACTTACATTTGTCACCATGTCCTCTCCCATAGGTTGAAGGAAAAATTGAGACTCAGTCCTTTTCCTTTGTCTACAAACAAACACGCTCTCTCACTTCGCCACTATGTATCTTTCTTACCCATTCATCTTATTAGCGTACGTGTCGGGATTTTGACATGGTGAGGCAACGTGTACACACCAATGGTTGCAATGCATGATGCTGACAGGGCTATGGAGATGACCATGAATTAATTAAAGGAATAAACATATTCTTACATCTTTAAAAGAAATGTAAATATTATATATATTTTTTAAAAATATATAATTAAATGAGAGAAAATAATAAAAAAATAAATATAATAAATAATATTAAATAAAATATAAAAAATATATATATATAATATTTACTATAAAAATATAAAAATTATTATCAAAATACTTCATAGGCATATATGTTACATGGGACTTGGGACACCAGTACACACCACACCAAGTTTGGTGGTGTTAGTGCAAGTCGAACCGTT